>CAHIKZ030003239.1:880000-1135000 GCA_903632075.3 Acanthosepion pharaonis | reverse complement strand
TTCTACAAAAGGACACTAAGGATACCATGGACAAAACATGTGAACAATGACAAAGTTTTAGAGAAAATAGTAACAAAAAGGAAATTCATATTTAACATCGGGAAGAGACAGTTAAGTTTTCTTGAACATAATAAAGAGGGAGGACTTGGAAAATTTGATACTCACAAGACAGATTGAAGGCAAGAGAGACAGAGGGAAACAGTGAATAACATACTTAGTGAGCTTGAGTAAATGGATGGTGGAACAGGGTTTAAGAGAAACAAGTTGTACGAGACAATTTTTCTCCCCAGAACCTATTCTAAATATCTATAAGTCTACCATTCATCCATGCTTAGAATATCACTGCCACATATGGTCCGATACTCCTGCTATATATTTGAAGCTCCTTGATAAATTCCAAAGAAGAATCAGCAATATTATTGGTCCTGATCTGACCTCTCCAATTCAATCACTTTCCCACCACCATAATATTGCCTCCCTTTGCCTTTTCTATAAATCCTTTCATGGTTATTGTTTGGATGAACTCTTCGCTGTGATACTTAAACTTTTTTTAATTTAAGCACAGTACTAGACCGGTGTCATGATCTCATCAATTTACAGCTGAGCTTGCTAAATGTAGCTATAACTTCTATGCTAACAGTTTTTTTTTTCGCACTCCTCACTTTTGGAACTCCCTTCTAGTTCCATACTTTCCAGCCAAATTTAATCTTCCAAAATTTAAATGCAATGTCAATCACTATCTACTATCATCCTGATTACTCTTTTTCTCTTCCTGCTCATTATCAATGTTTCTGTTCTTAATTCTTTTGCACCCAGTAAGCCCTTGTGTCTTAGTGGCTTAGTGGCTTTCCTGCCTTGCATAGGGTAAACACAATTTTAAAAAATGGAAAAAATAACAAAAATATAAAATTTATTAAGAGTTACGGAAGGAACGGGAAGTTGTGAAGAACCATGATCGCCAACGTACTGATGGAACACAGCACATAAAGAAGATGTAAAGCAAGTACATGAATTAATAAATAAAATATTTATTGAATATTTACTCAAAGAGAGAACATTAACAGAAGTCTATTAAAACAATGAAAAACTCTCTAATGTAGCCAATAGTACATGAAATTAAACATGAATGCCAAAAATAAACTGAAAACAAAAAGGATCTAATAAAGTGTGTGGAGGAGGGGAGATCTTGCCTGACCCACTTCTCAAAATCTGAACAAAAATCAGACTTTTTTTTGGTTTTTAAAGAACTTCTTCGTCTGCTCAAAAACATTTTAGCAATCACTCATCTGCTTTAACTCTTTCAATCTGGCCAATACACAAAAAATGTTATCTTTTTTTTTTCTTTTCTTTACATAAATGAGTTCATAATGACCAGTTACCCATTTTCAAACATACTCATCTGCTAGTCCAGCTGGCTATTCCCTTTTGCAGACACTTGCTCAGGTACATTTGTTGTTGTTCAATATCCACAGAGTGAACATGTGGCTTATACTGAAACTATGCTAGTTCCAGTTTCTGGGAGAGAGCATATCTAGAATGATCTACACTTTGAGTATGCTTAAACCCTCAGTCACAATGACTTGTGACTTCATGCTAACACAACTATTAACAGCTTCAGGATAGATCCATTTAACCAATTTTACTCACAAGTCTTGAGTCAACCCAATAGCGTTGCACACTGCCTCCACAGACTGATAACATCAAGAAGCCACTCCTCAGACAAATCGACTATGATTAGATCTGAACATGAATCTTATGTGAATGTTCTAATCACTTATCTACGTGGCCACATGGGCTTATAAGACCGTCAATAAACACCATTCATTAGAGCTTCAACAGGTTTTTAAATCCAAAGTAGGTTTTCAGGGATGGGGCAAAAATATCCCAACAGCATTTTTGTATGACAAACAACTGGGAATATTTGTAGAAATTATTAACTAGCATCTGAAAGAGGCACTGAAAAGTTCTAAACCTAACCCACTTCCTAAAATTGATATTTTATCAATGACCAACCATCAGAATACTGATTTTGTGAAGTTGCCAAGAATTTTCAGCACTCTCTCATATTAGTGTATTTTCATAGCATATATATATATATATATATATATATATATATATATATATATATATATATATATATATAAGTTTTTTATACAAGTTTCATTAAAAACAACTGACAAGGTACTGCAATTAACTTTTTTCTATTTAATTTTTGTGTTCTTATAATTTTCTTCTTTTCTGGACACAAATTATGTAGAAATTGTCTGAATATTCTGTATGGCCGAGCACTTTTGGCTATACTTACTAATAATGCTTGATAATGGTGAAAGGTATAGCCAAAAGCACTTGGACATACAGAACATTCAAACAGTTTCTACATAATTTATTTTCAGAACAGAAAACTATAAGAACACAATGAAAGTTAAATAAAAAACTTAACCACAGTACCTTGTTGGTCATTCTTTGTGTGTGTGTGTGTGTATATATATATATATATATATATATATATATATGAAATGCATATATTGCGGCAGCATATTTTCATTGAGACAGGTTTCGTTAAATAATTTAGACATGTTCTGTCTACTTATTTTCAATAGGATCCTTTCATATTCAAGCTTTTTTTTGTACAGTTATTAAAAGATGAGGAAAACACAGTGTTGGCTCCTATTGTATTTATTCTGAGTACTTTTGTTATTATGCTATGTCAAAAGTACTCGGAATAATTACAATATGAGCCAACAGTGTTTCCTCTAATCTTTTAATAACTGCACAAAAAAGCTTAATGAAATCTGTCTTAATATACATATATATATATCTTCAATGAGGATTTAAAGCATTAATGAAGAATAGATTTGTTTTTAATCTGAAATGGCTGATGATCTCAAAATATGTATGAAGATCAAAAGCTTCTATATAAATATTTTATTGGTATGTGTATCAGTGCATTTGCAAGTGTGTGCATAAAAGCCTTACCTTGAAGATGCCATTAAATAAACATGTACTTTTATTTGAGTAATTACTCGCAAATTGCTAAACTGTCTTAAAATTTTTCAATTTATCAATGAAAATATCTTTGGAACACTGATTATAGATCTCAAAGGGCTTTTCATACAAATTGTTTTTTTTTTTTTTTTTGTTCAATTTTTTAAGATTCCAAGCATTCCAAACATTCCACAACACAAATTCTGTTTAGGCTAAAAGTAAAAATCACACACACATTCCAACAATTTCTTTTTATTAACCCTTCTCTTACTTTGAATCTTTGACATTTTCAATAAAAGACCGTCTTCAAATATTTCAATATAGATTAGCAAATATCAACATAATAATTGTTACATTTAGTATATAAAATGTGTATGCAAATGTTACAACAATTACGGGACAGAAATAGTATTATTTTATAAGGGAGACCATTTACTTTTGTCAAAGATGGTTAATGTCATATGATAAATAATTGGTGTTATTTTTGTAAATGACATTAATATTGCGATTCAATAAGGGAAAATAACTCATTAACAATCAGCTAATTTTTTTTTCATTTACAGTAATTTTTACTTACGCATTAATTTGTTTTTTCTATTCGTTTATTTCATTATAAAAATATTTTAGCATTTTGCATATGTTTATTATTATTATTAAATTTTTATACACCTTATAAAAATTTATCAACTCCTACTAATTTCGTTTAGGCATTTTTTAGATAATAAAACCTTTGATGATATTGAAAAATGATAATCTTATAAAAGTAATATTGTTATTATGGCTACTAGTTTAACTATGCTGTCAAAAATGATGGCATATTTAGCTAAGTCCTTACAATTATTCAAAGTTTATTTTGTTCCACTTATTATTGATTTACTCTGCTCTTTCAACGAGTCAGTTGTTTCACGATCCAGTTTAAACATCTGTGAACAAACTGCTGTTTTTCATAAAGAGACTGCCCCCTGGTGTTATCAATGCAAGGGAAATAACACTGTATTTTTTCATAGATAAATATAAAAGTGAATACGAAAGTCAACACCTAGTTGCGACAGCTTAAACGCAATCTTCAGACCAAGCATTTAAACAGACAGTCACACTGGGTGTAGACCTCAGTTTACTTTTGTATTTATATTTACATAGGCTGTATCCCTGATATTGAGCACTTTAACCTATAAATATTTTTATCATATGTTGAAATTAGAATATAAATATATATAAATGCAAAGACAATAAAATAAAAGATAAGAGGAAAACCTTTTAAGCTGATGCATTTTGTTCCTTGAAAAAGTTCTTCAAAGGCAAGTATAAAAATTTATTAAAAAAACTGTATTTAGTGAGGCGCTTGAGACAAACACACCTCAAGGACCATAGCACTACACATCTCAAAGACCTTTGACAAGTTGTGGCACAAAGGCTTACTACACAAGTTCCCCAGTTATGGAATTGCCAGAAGGTTTTCACAATCATAAAATGGTATATTCTAGGATCCTCTGGAACCCTAGAGACCAACGCTTATATTCTAGGTCTTTATAAACCATCTGCTTTATAAATGAATATATACTCAGATCATTTATAAACATCTATGCTGATGATACGACTATATACGAGTGTAACTCTGAAACTTACAATGGTCAGAGATTGGTGACTGATCTCTCTTCGGATCTTGCACAAACTACCCAATGGGGTAAAAACTGGCACTGTGCTTTGAAAGGCTGTTTAACCTCAAATTTACCCCCAACAATTGAAATTGTACATATAATCCATAGCTAAGGATGCAGATAAAATGGTTGGTTCTTTGTACAATATCCTCTATCTTTACAAGAGCCAGATCAGTTCAGAAATGGAGTACTTTTGTCATATTTGGGTGGGAGCTGCCAAGACCTCAGTCTCCAGCCTTGATAGAGTTCAAAAGCATCTCTGAGCCCTTGTACGTGACAAATTATTCTCCAGCCTTCAACTCCTCTCCCACAGGTGGATATGGCAAGCCTCTAACTGTTTTACCACTACTTCCACGGAGGTGCTCATGTGAATTACCTTCCTTGGTCCCGTCAAAGCAAACTTTCACAGTAAGAACATGCCATGCCACTCACACAGTAGCAAACCACCCACATTTCCTTTGTATTCTATTGGTGAAAAGTAAGTTCTACTTGAGCAGCTTCTTCCTGTGAACCACTGCCCTGTGGAACCGACTCCCAATAGGATGTTTCCCTGATCACTATAACTTTAACCTATTCAAGGAAAGGGTTAACCATTATCTTCCACTCCTATACATACAAATGGCTCCCAAACATATTGTTCTACCTTGAATAGTCTCTGAGCCTTTTAAAGAGTGAATCTCCCTGTAAAAAAAAAAAATTATTTACACAGAAAATGAATTGTTAAAAGAAGAGTAATGAGAAAGGAGTATCATTTTCCTCAATTATATTTATCTGTTTAAATAAATACAAGGTTTTTTTTTTCTTAATAAATTTCTACAGTTACCTTTGAATAAGTACATCAATGGATAAAAATGCATTGTCTTAAAAGGTTTTCCTCTTGTCATTTCTTTTATATATATATATTTATATATATATATATATATATATATATATATATATATATATATATTATATTCTGTGTATTTAGGCAGCAAATGACAACAGACATTATTTGTAGATTAATTTTACTGATTAACTTTTCCAAATTATGAATGATCCTTCTCAGACAAGAAGGAAATTCTGTCAGAAATTGTCCAAAATTAATTTCAGAAAGCTCCGATTATATTTCTTCTGAAATGACTCTCAGACAATTTCTGACAGAATTTCCTCTTTGTCTGAGAAGAATCATTTGTAATTTGGAAAAGTTGATCAGTAAAATTAATCAACACAAAATGTCTGTAATGATATATATATATATATATATATATATATATATAGATAGATAGATAGATAGATAGATAGATAGATAGATAGATAAATATAGTACTATTAGCTATTTCTTTAAAAGGAAACATTTAGCATTCATTGACTCAGGGGCCAGTACTGTTTTCAGTTGAAATTTATAAAATGCTTCTCTTAAAACACTTTTTTTTAAGAAAACAGGTTTCTCAAGTCTAGTAGCTTTCATCGCACTTTCCAGTACTTTCTGAACTTTTTATTTGAAGTGGTGTAGAATGTCAACATCCTGATTTTGTCATTATTTTCTCTTTGAGCTACATGTGCTATCCATTTTAGTTGTTTCTGCTGTTGAAAGTCCTCAAGCAATGTGGTTTCTCTTATTTGGTACAGTTCTTTATTTGTGAATCTGTATTGCCAGTTCACAATATCCAAAGTTTGCCAAGATCCTTAGGCTTTATTCACTCAAAGTCTTTTTTCACAACTGATCTTAGGAAGCAGTTATGTACAGCTGAGAGTTTAGATATTTTCTGAATGGGTTTGGTGCCAAACATGACATCCCTATGAAAGTCTCGATCTGATAAGGCTATTTTAGAACATGACTTGATTTTTCCAGTTGATGTTTTAGTTTTGCTGCAATTTGCAGTTCTGGGTGAAACTACCACAAATGTGTCCTATTCTATGTTCAATTATTTTCTCTCCGAAACTTAATTTATTATAACTGATCCATATGTCGAGGTACCTGAAGTGTTTAGTATTTACTAATTCTCCATCCTGAATTTTTATGATGAATTCAGGGTACATACCATCACTGTTTTCATTCCAATTCCAGATTATAGTTTCTGTTTTGGAAACGTTTATCATGAGTCCTATTTCTTGGAATATTTGATTGAGGATAGTGATTTTCTGTTTAAGATCATTTTTATCCCCACTATGAACACCTATGCCATCAGCATATCTCCCTCACCACTCATCATCAGTACACTGGCCTCAAGAGGGAAAGCAAACTCTTAGACTGATAGATTCATTTGGGATGTGATATGGAGTGTTTAAAAGGTAAGTGTCCATATCATCACATCTGTGTTTATAAATGCACAGGGCATAGTCTAGGAAGAGATTAAACAAACTGAAGTACTCATTTCCTCCTTGTTGTACTCCTGATAAGAGAACATGTAAGATTCTATAGATTGATACAGTCCCTCTATTAGATCAATGCATTTAGTGGATTCGGAGATTGGAAGGTGGTTTCCAATGGATGAGAAAAAGTCTCTAGTAATGTGGTTATATACTGCTATGAGGTTCATAAAGTAGGTATACAGTTTCCTATGTGAAAGGTAAGCAATTACCTGAAGTTGTTGGATGACATATATGCCATTGTTGCATCCATTTCCAAACTGGGTCATAAAGAGTTGATTTTTATAAAATGATTAGAGCCTAGTTAATACAACATTCATTAATACTTTCACTATAATGGATAGACTCCATTTTTTGGATGTGCATTTTGGATTCCAGACTTCTTTCATAAAATAGAAGAACTTACAATTGAATTCAGGGAGAAAGTCAGCTATTTTCAAAAGTTCAGCTTCAATTTCAAGTGATGCTTTATTATTTCTTAATTTTTTAACAGGTTTCTTAATTTCCTCATCAGGAGGTTTATTATTGTTTATGTTTAGGGACAGCCTTTGTAATGGTTGGATGAATATTGGTATATGTTCTATTTCTGTGGGCATCTTAAGATTAGTCTGGTCAGGGTTGAAAATGCGACTCAAAGTGTTTTTTGAAATGTGGACATTTTTTCTGTGGGGGTTTTGATTGTATGACATTATCATGGTTTTTCACTTTTCTCCACATCTTAACACACTGTGTTGTTTGGCTTCATTAATTTAATTTCAAATTTCCCAGGGATACTGGTCTCTCAAAGAATTAATTAGTTTTTTTTTTTTTCCTTTTCTGTTTGTTTCTTTCTTATGTCAGATTTTCAATTCAAGGTTATTGTCCCATGGGTGTATATTTTCCTTCTATGTCTTCTTGGGATGGTCTCATGTGCTTCAGCTAAAGACGACATGATAACATTATTAGATTCCTTTATGTTTTGATCTGGATAACTGACATCGATTTGGATGCTAATTTAATACTAAATTCTAAAATTACCTTTTCATTTTTAAGGTCTTGACTGTTATACTGTGGAGTTTTCCCTGGTTTATGTGGGTGGAAGGAAGGTATTTTGTTAGCTGGTGTTGTCAGTTATATAAAGAAATATAGTCTTAAGGTGTGCTATATTTATGGGATAAAGTGCTCAATATCAGAGATAGAGTGTGTGTAAATATAAAAGTGAACATAAAAGTCAACACTTAGAGGCGACAGTTAGAGGTGGCCTGACAGACTGTCCTCTTTTGTTGACTTTATATTCATTATTTATATATATCGCATTGGTTGTTAAATTCTCATGATTGATAATACAATATAATTCATCTTCCTACTTTATATATTAATGCATATTAATATCATATATTTTGCTTCAAGTATTGAGAAAATGTTTAACAACTTTTGATTATAGAAAAATGTTTAAATGTGACTATAAATAGTTCACAAATTAAAAAAAAGTTTGAGATTTCGATTTCAACTTTCAAATTCTTTAAGCCTTGCAGCAAATTACAAATTTAAAGCGACAAATATGTTTTAATGAAGAAATTAAAATAATTCTTTAAAATTAAAAATATATATAAAAATTTAGAAACAATAATAAAAAATATTAAAAATAGTTGTTAATTCTAAAAATATCACGTTTTTTATTGTTTGAAAAAAGAACTTATATTTTAATTAATGCTTTGAGCAAAATACAATCTGTTTAGAATTAATGTTGAACAGTTTGAAAGAAACTAAACATCTAGAAATTCAATATGAGCTTAATATTAAGTCACTAAGTATGTTAACTCCCAACAATATTTGCAAATGAATTAAAATACTTTTAGGAAAGGCTGTAGCTCATTTGAAAATATGACATTTTCTGTAAATATTAAAATTTCTTTGAGCACTATAAAAATGGAGTTACAGTGACCAAATTTCTAAAAAGTTATTAATTTCTGCCTGAATTATTGGAATGAAGAGTTATCATTATTCATAATATTTATGTTAAGACTATTATCCTCATCTTTGTTGTTATTATTACAATGTTTTGACCATTGTTCCTTCACACCCTCATCAGTTGCATATCAATTAAGCTAACCTACAGAAAATACTGAACTCTATGCTTTATTTAATCTTCTCAAACTACTGTCCATGTCTAAGGATATCTCGTCTAGTTCTTAGTTTTAGTACTGCTCAGTTATTGCTGGTCCAAGGATTGAACTCACAATTACTGTCAACAAATTTACAAATCAATGTTTTAATTGTCCTGCAGGGGAATAGCCTAGTGGATTAAAGTGTTGGTTTGTGAATTTAGTCACAGTATTTGTGAGTTCAGTCCCTGGGCCAGGCAGTGTGTACTTAGTGGAAAGTGGTGAGCAAATATTAATAAGAACTAGATCAAATATTCCTAGACATGAACAATGGAAAGAGAATAGTTCTTAATTCCCTTTTACCAGGATCAATATACAACTGATGAAGGCCAGAGAGCATAATGGTCGAAATGTTGTGATAACAACAGCAAAGAGAAGGACAATAGCCCAGTTGTAAATAAGGTAAATAAAAAGCTAACACTATTTACAGTGTTTGGACTGTTGTCCTCATTCATGAAGTTTTAACTATTGTACATTCCAGACTTCTCCAGGTGGTATTTTTGGAATTTCAAACTAAACCCTTTATTTAGTCCATGGGGGTAGATTGTTCTAATTCCATGTACCATGCCAGTGAATATTTCAGTTTTTAATTAATTCATCTTGATAAATCTCCAATGTAGCCCTCTGGACTAAATAAAGGGTTTGGTTTCAATATTCCAACAAATATCACCTGAAGAAGGCTAGAGCATATAATGGCCGAAATGTCATGAATGTGACAGTAAAGATGACAAGAGTCTGAACAATATAAATAACGTAAATGGTTACACTACCTCATCTCAGAAATATAGACAGACGTTAAAAAGCTGCTGATTATATTTTTAAAAATTTAAGTATAATAAAATTTTTATTTAAATAAAATATTCTATTTTTTTTACCATCTTTTAAACAAACGTAACAAAGAAAGCAAGAAATGCATATCACATAGTTATAATAACATGGGTTGAATTAGTAAGAGAAGGATTAATAAACTAACTACCATCAAAACAATTTAAAGATGGCAATTTTTTCTTTTCTTTTAAAACAAGACAAAAAAAAATTAAAAATATTTCATTCATAACAGTAAAAAGAGTTGTCGTCTGGTATGTTATTCAATGGCTCAATGCAATGTTAGAAGTCAGGATAGATTTGACAATATTCTGACATGTCACATAGGTAAAAGGGTTAGTTTAGAAAAAAAAACATTGGGTGCTACAACTACCAGTGTGCTACATATCTTCTGGGATTTTTTTTCTTTTTTAGTTGGGGGATTGCATTTTTTTAAACTTACTTTCATAAGTTGGGAAAATCCCAACTGTTCCAGTTGTTTCTACAATACAAAGAATTAACTTCTAGAAAAAATCTTTAAAAAGAAATTGTCTTGGAATGAAAAAGATTTAAAGTTTCAAAATGCTTTAAAAAAAAAAAAAAAAAAGAGAGAGAGAGAAATTGTCAACATTAATAGTTTCTGTGCAGTAGTTGAAAAAATAAAAACAAATTCTTATCTATGCCAAACACAGATCAAATTACCAAGACAAAGAAGGAAAGATTGGTTAAACTGAGAGAAAAACCAAGAAGCCTCCTTCTATTCCAATTTGTACAAAAGACTTTGCCAACACTTTTTGTTGTTCACACAATCATTCTGTCTACATGGTATAAAACATAACACATGGTCCAACTTTGTAAAATAAAGTAAACTATTCATATCTTTATGTGGTATGTGTACTTTGTTAAAACTGCAGACATTAAGGAACCATTTTGGCAACAGAGATCTATCTCAGCTGCCAAAGATTACTATCTTGCACTACTCATAAGAATAATATCTGAAATGCATAATAACTGATATCACAAGGAATTAATCCAAATTTTATTGAGATTTTTCCCATAACAATTTTCATTGCTATACTCTAATTTACTGGTATGGTCATCTGGCTTTTTAGCATGACATTTTAGCAGATGTACTCTCTGGTTATCTCCAGGGGTCTGCCATAGTTGGTAACCTAGGAATTTTGTACTCAACCCTTTATTCAATCTGAAGGGGGTGTTGTTCTCATTGTGTTATCCATATTAGAAAATATCTCATGCAGGTTAATTATTCCTAGGAAATTTGTCTTTGTGATACAAATTCTCTCCATCACTGAACAAGAATATATATGTTATAAAATAAAATAAGACATATCTCGGCTGATTTACAGGCAAATACTCAAGAGCGAGAACTGGATGTGAAAGGGACAAAGCCCCATCACAAAATGACCATTATCTTTCTTTACAAATGTTTCCAACACACGTGTTCCAGTCAAAAAATAAATATTTAAAGTGCTCTATTTTTCGTCCAATAAAAATGCTTCCCTCCTAATTATACTCACTTCGTTTCTCGAGCCTGTTAAGCCATTAAAAAACGCTATAAAAGGGGTCACACGGAAGTTCAACAGTCAGTCCACAGGTGCCCAGGATAGAGACCTGTCACGTCCAGCTGCTGACAGCAGGGGATCGTCAACCACCATCATCATGTGTGAACTACTATGAGAGATCGACCTAGATCCAAAAGCCGGCTTATGAACTTTACCACACCAAGGTAGCTGTCCCAAACCCACATGTTCCTGTTGAAATAAACCACGTATATCTATTTCTGCTGTTGTCGTATTTCTTTCTTGCAACCATACGCTTGTCTATAACATATATATGTGTGTGTGAGAGTGAGAGAGAGAGAGAGTTATATAGTCATTGAATTCACAACCACCAGATAAATAATCCAAAGTTGTTACTTTCTTCTGTTCATTATAATGATTTCTTAAATACATTTTTAAGCAATTTTTTAATTACAAATAATATTAAATTAAAATTAGATATATATATATAAAAATACAATATATTGTTTAATAAAAAAAATATACTTTTCTTGCTACTCCATTTTTCACCAATAAAGTTAACAATAAAAGCAAGAAGGTAACTACAAATTATTAAATCATACTTTAAGATGTGTTCAAATTTCTGTACAACAAACAGAAACACAGCCTTATCACTTGACATATACATCAAGAATATGATTGTATATTGAAATATAAATTATTTAAATTGAAATTATCATCCATTTTTTTCTGTATTTTCTATTGTTTCAAATACTTGCCAAATATTAGTAATATTTTGCGAATAAGGATGATGACTTAGACACTTCAAAACTGTAACTGTTTAAGTGGTTAAAACAATTTCATAATCTTTCAGGCTTCATTTAGTAAAAATAAATACTAAATATTCATAGCAGCAATATATTTTTTATTAAATGTCAAACATTATCATTGAATTTTTTTACGAGTATTTACTTCATTTTTATTAAAGGAAATACCATTAAACATTATTATTGAATTTTTGACTGGTATTTACTTTCATCTAATTTTTTAGTAAGTTGTAATAAAAACCAACTAAAAATTAAGATGAAAGTAAATACTACTCAAAATTCATTAATAATCTAAATATTCTACTCACAAGTCACTATTAATGCTGACAGAAAGTTGAAAAATATACAACAAATAAAAAAAGCATAATGAAAATATAAAATGTAAAAGTTAGTTTCTTATTTTATACCTAAATATTTAAAAATTTAAATAATTAAAAAATTCAGATATATTCAATGGAAAATGAAGCATTTCACAATTTTTAAATAAATGATCTTTTTTTAATACTGGAATACATCTTTGTTTACTGAGCTAATTTATTAGAAATGGCGAATTATATCTATGGATAAAAAAATGAAAGGTGAATTAAGTATGTTCTGTTAATAGTAAATATACGTTGTGATAAAAAAATAAATGAAATATACAAATTACGATGCCTCATTTAACTCAATGCAGAATTATTCCTTTTTAATGTCACAAGATGACATGTAAAACATAAATACAGGGAGGCAACTCCAAAATGTTAGTTTTGAGTTTAATTTCAATTTGGTGGAATACATATATTCACCAACTAACGATTTTATTATTTGTATCAAAGAATTTAAAAATGTAGCTCAATCGAACTTTGAATATAAAGCAAAATCATACATATTTTTATTTCAGTAAAGAGTTTTCTCCCTTATCTTTTACATTGCTGGGTATTGATTTTTGAAGCAGAAAGCAATTAAAAAAAATAAATAAAAATTCTTGTTAAGCAAAAACACCTAAATATAAAAATTCTTATTATGAAATGTGATTAATACTAATGTGCTGATTTAAGATTTAAACTGAAAAAAAAATTTAACGCATAAGTAGGGAAGGAGATTAAATTGAAAACTAAATATATTTGTTGTATAAAACGAATACTTTTATATCATGTTGCAAATTATCATCATACCTACATATGAGGTATATTTTCTGTTTTAGATAAAAGTTACATTAATATATAGTTCAATTAAATGAAATATTAGTCTATGAAATAAATTTAAATATTTTATTTTTAACTTCCTTGAGCCCTTGTTACATAGACATGAAAAGCAGTGACTTTTCCTTCAATAAATTCGTTAGACAATATAAAATGAAAAAGCAGAAATTATACACATTCTGATTGAATCCGTAACTAAAGAAAGAAAAAAAGTATGGCATATTTATGCAGCTATAAATAAGCATGGAAAAAAAAACATACCCCATCGAAACAGCTACGAGATGCTGTATCATTGTAACCAAAAGAAGGGCCCTCACACACAGCAGTTGGTAAGGCCAATACAGCTTTTAAGTAATCTTCAAATTTTTCCTGAACTTGGTAACCACTTGAATCTGATATTTGAGTAAATATATCTGAAAAAGAAAAATTAAAAATTATTAATAAAAATTGAGAATTTCAAAATTAAATTAACATGGGACAATAACCTACTTAATGAATTTGATGACATAGTAATTGCGAGTTCAATCCCTGACCTGGGCAGTGTGTACTTGGACTCAGTGGAAACATGATCAGCAATAATGGAACAGTATTAAAAACAAGAACTAGATGAGATATACTTAGACATGGAGAGTGGAACAAGAATGGTCTCCCCCCCTTTAGATTCAATAAGAATTCCCTGTGGGAGGTCTTCTTTTATGTGCCTTTTATATCCCTTCACAACATAGGCGATCATGGCCCTCCACCTCCTCCTGTCCCTTGTAGCTCTTAATAGTTTTGTCTTTTTGTTATTTCTACCAGACCTTGTTCCGTCATCCACATGCTCAAGCCCATTAAGTATGTCATGTGTTGCTTTCCCTTGAGCCTCTATCCATCTATCTATCCTGTGAGTATCAGATTTTCCAAGCCCTTCTTTTTCATTATGTGTCCCAGAAATTTCAGCTGCCTCTTCCTGATGTTAAGTATATATTTCCTCTTTGTTTGCATCTTCTCCAAAAACTCATTGTTGTTCACATGTTTAGTCCATGATATCCTTAGCATCCTTTTTTTTAGAACCACACTTCTGTTGCCTTGAGTTTCTTCTTCATCTTTGAGGAGATTGTCCAACATTCGCTGCTGTAAAGGACAGATATCATGTAGCAGTTCAGTACTCTTTTCTTTGTTTCCAATAAAACTTTCCTACAATGGCTGAAAAGTTGTGATAGCAAGAACAAAAATGAGGAAAATAGTCCACACATAAATAGTATAAATGATGATGATGATGCCTCATCCCAGAAATTCAAATAGAAATTAAACTGAATAATAAAATATGAGGAGATGAAGGCTCATCAATCTTTTTTTTTTAATTTACTAATAATTTACCCAGTACAAGGCCCAAGGGCCTCTCAAAGTAGAGGATTACTGAGTGAGATTGTTGTAAAAGGGAAGTAAAAGAGTGTTATGAAGATGGGGAGGATATATATCAATTAATATTGGACTTAAAAGGATCAAGATTGTAATTGTCAAAGAAGCATTCTCAAAAGTTTGTTCCACAAATGGGGATGGTGGGTCCCTAGCTGTAAAACTTCAAGTAGGTGGCACTAAGGAATGTATTTCATTCAAACATCTACCATAATAATAGGATTTTTTATAACTACTATTTTATATCTAAGTGAGCATTCACTCTTAAAATGAAAGAGTCGAGAGTTTCTGCTAGTGGGTTTTTTGTATAATGAAGTGGTGAATGTGTTATTACTAAATTCTGCGAGAATGCCTAAGAATGGAAGTTTATTTATTTGACTCAGTTCATAGGTAAAGATAAGGACATAGTTTTTTTTTCAAATGTGGTTTTGAGATTATCAATTTCTTTTTCATTTTTCACTAAAATAAAAATATCTATATAACAAACATATTTGGGGTTTAGTGACTTGTTTAAATATTATGTTTTCTACATGGGACATGTAGTAGTTGAAGAAGCATGGGCTGAGAGGATTTCCCATCACAGCACCATTAATTTGGGTGTAGATATTGCAATTATGGTCAAAGAAAGGGACTTTAGTAGCACAGACATGCAATAATTTATTCAGGATATTTGGTTTGATGGATGGCAGCGGAATGAAATTATTTTTGTACACAGAGTTAAGAATTATATTTATAGTTTGATTGACAGTGATGTTTGTTAATAAATTTTCAAAGTCAAATGATGCTAAAATACCTTAGTTTGGTTTGTATAGTTTTTAGAAGTTGAAAAAGGAAAAACCAACACTCAATAACATTAACTACAAACACAGCCACAATGTACTAACGATGTTTGGAAAATAAAACATTCTGATAACTTCAGACACATACATCAAAACCCACACATTCAGTTAAAAATAAAAAATAAAATTGTCCTTGATAATGGCTAAAAGAATAGCCAAAACCACTGAGACATACAGAACTTTTAAACAGTTTTTACATGCTTTGTGTCCAAAAAAGGAAACACAAGACAAATTAAATACATAACTTAATCACTGTATCTTGTCAGTCATTTTAACAAAACATGCATAAAAGAGGGATTGCTGCCCAAATATAAAATTATCACACACACATACACACACACATATATATATATTCAAACATATTTCATTGAATAATATAGGCATATCTATTTATTTTTATAATAATCTGTTCTAGTTCTCTAATCATTTTCTTGATGTTAAGATCAAATTCATCAAGGAAGGCACCATAATTTTTTTCCTATCCAAGTTCTTTTGATCTCCCACCAAAATTATCCTCACAGGTGAATTACAAAGACAAACTTTAATAATATACAGGGTGCAATAGATAAATTGTTATCTAAATTATGCAAAAAATGAAAATACCACTGACATTTTAACATATATGTTTACCAAAATTACAAAAAATATCTTGAAATACTAAAGGGTAAATTTATTCAATAAAATCACCATTAGCTTCAACCATGGCCTCCAGATGACTTCGGAGTCTACTGCAACTCTTCTTGATGGTCTCCTTGTTTAAGTTGGTGAATGCTCTTAGAATCCTTGCCTTCAGTGCATCTTTTGTGTGACATGGAGTTTTGTTCATCTCTCGCTCAAATGAACCCCACACATAATAATCAAAGGGTTGCAGTCTGGGGAGTTAGGTGGCCAGATGTAAGGGGTGATGTGGTCACAGGATCAGTCTGACAGCCATGTCTGGATTCTCTTGCTTGTGTTGCTAGACATAGGGTCTTCCAGCAGCCACCCTCTTGACCCAGGGTAGTACAATGGACCTGACTGACTTGGAGGGATTGTTTTCAATCATGGCTTGGATCTCACCAAGAAATTTGGGCATTATTTTCTTATCAGAACAATCAGAGTGATTTTTCTGTGTTGCTGTAGCTTCGTAATCACAATTAGACTCATCCAACTCTTTCCAAATCCTCTGCACTGTCCTTAGATTGACACCCAAACACTCTGAAATGTTCATACTGGAGCTTCCAGCATGAATGCCAAGCAGCACAGCTTGCCATTTCCAAATTTCTGGAGGAGTGAATTGCGTCAGAGTTCTCTTTTTCTTACAGGCAGTGCCTAAGTGACCCTACTATACTGTGTAGTTGACAAATTCAGAAACAATATTCGTGTGCGAAATTAAAAATATAAAATGGCAACAAGTTACCAATTTTACCCTCTGTGTGTATATCTGTGTGTGTATGTATATGTCTATATTTCTGAGATGAGGTATTATGTACATTATTCGGACTATTGTCCTCATCTTTGTCACCATATTTATCACGTTTCGGCCAGGGCACGTGGAACTAGAACAGTCTACCCCAGTGAGCGAAATAAAGGGTTCAGTCCGAAATTCCAACCACCTGAAGAAGGTCGGAGCGTACAACGGCCGAAACATTGTGATAAATATGGCAACAAAGATGAGGATTATAGTCTGAATAATGTAAACAATATATATATATATATATATATATATATATATATATATATATATATAAAAAATGTTTTTTAGGTATGCTATATTTATGGGTAAAAGTTCTCAATATCAGGGATAGGGTGTATAAACATAAGAGTGGACACTGAGGTTAGCATTGAATGAAGACAGTTTGTTTCATGCCTGAATGCATTCTTCAGGCCAGATTGCATTCAAGCATGTAACAGACTGTCACCACTCTTGTGTTGACCTGAGTGTCTATTTGATATATATATATATATATATATTAAATTGTGTGTATTTAGGCAGCATTTTTTCATTAATGCATGTTTCATTAAATAATAGACAAGTTTTATCTATTTTAAGCAAATTTCTTTCATATCGTCTGATAAGCTTAATTAACATTATCATTGAAAGATGAAAGAAAATCATCATATTGATACATTTTTAGGAATTTTAAACATGAAAACAATAAACAAAAACTAAAAATTCTTGAAGCTATATACATAAAACAGTTAAGACGTAACCTGAACAAAATAAACTAAGAGAACACCACAAATATACTTAAACGCCTATAATTGATAACAGAAGCCATTAGTTTATACCAATGGCTTCCCATACTTAACACTTCTCGTTTTGACTCTTGCATGATCATGTATAACGTCATGGGCTGCAGTGCAATTTTCACTTCCAGTGGCTCATTTGCACAAGTTTGTCATTGCTTGGAAATCTTCCATGAAAACAAAACAGATTTTCATTGTTGCTATGTCCATGTATTGTTTAATTTATTGTAATGTACTTGTCATCTCTGATGATGGCTTATGTAAGCCGAAAGCTTAGGTAGGATTAAAAAACATGTATCAATATTGTGATTTTCTTTCATCTTTCAATGATAATTTTATTAAGCTTATCAGATGATATGAAAGGAATTTGCTTAAAATAAATAGACAAAACTTGTCCGTATTATTTAATGAAGCATGCATTAATATATATATATATATATATATATATATATATATATATATATATATAATGAAATTGGCTACACCACATAGCCAGGCACATCTAAAAATCAAAAAAAGAAATTTAATTAAAAATTTTAAAATGTCAGTGTTTAAGCATTTCCTGTCTGGGCATAGCTATAACCAATGCGCTTGCATTTGTATATTTTCTTTTTGTTTTTAACATTTTTATAGTCATGTATGCTGGCTTAGGAAAGGAGTATTTATTTCAGGAACAAAGATAAAATAAATGTTAAATTCATAACCTCCTTTTATTTGAAATTCATAATACATAAATTAATTCAAAACTAAAATAATATATATAATAATTACATTTAAAAAAAGTTCAACAGCAACAACATTTACTCACTTTTGTTTATTAGATATTAAATTACATCACTCTTGTATCCCCCGTAATTTACTTTGACTTTTCAGTTAGCCTGATGTATATTTATGAGTATTCGTATATTTAAAAATTGTTAGAAACTAATGAGATTTTTACTTTTGTTTATAAATAATTGTTGCAAAATAAAATCCTTACATTTGCCTTGATAAAGTCTACGAGAGGACAAAACATGTTCAATAAGTTTTCCTTGTCTTTATTCATGTTGTCCTTTTATAGATATATTTTTTGTTATATCTGAAATTTCACACACACACGTGTGTGTGTGTGTGTGTGTGTGTGTGTATGTACTTTTATATCTAAAGAAAAAATGATGGTACAATTTTAACTCTCATTTCTTCAAATAGGGAATCCTCCTCCAACATTCCAACCTCTGACTCCAATTTAGTCTTCACTGCTGTCAGTATGCACTTCCCAAAAAAAGAATGTTCAACTTGGAGTATATATATATATATATATATATATATATATATAGATATGTAATAAAGTTCTTACTCAGAAAGCTACACGATTTCAGAATGTCTTTCTGGTGGCATAGAAATTGATGAGATGAAACATTTTTAAAATTCAAATGTTAAGTTATTGGCATCTCATGACCTTTTTTGTTAAAAAATGGCACTTTACTTGGCATCCATAACTGTTAATAAGAAGGGGAGAGAATCGAAATGATTCGTAGTTGACGAGTGCGTTTCATCGTTTCAAGGGAGATTACTCAGCTTGGACGTATTTCATTTTGACTTCCCTTTGTTTGAAAACCAGGTTTTAATGATAAATAATTTAACTTTAATTCGTTTTTGTTTGTAAAACATATAATTTATTGTTTCTGAATAACTGTTCAACACATTTATGAAGAGCTAAGTGACGTCAT
Organism: Acanthosepion pharaonis; assembly: GCA_903632075.3. Taxonomy (NCBI): domain Eukaryota; kingdom Metazoa; phylum Mollusca; class Cephalopoda; order Sepiida; family Sepiidae; genus Acanthosepion; species Acanthosepion pharaonis. The sequence continues at coordinate 1,115,357 of CAHIKZ030003239.1, read as the reverse complement.
GAAAAAAGGGATACAATACTGTGGTATAATTAGACATGGTAAAGAGTAATGGACAAAATTCCTAACAAGCAGAATTGACAAAGTTCTCAATAAATAATAAGAAAAGGAAGAAAAAGAACAGGACAAAAATATTAACAAAACACACACACATATATATATATATATATATATATATATATATATATATATATATATATGACGTCACGCATTATGAAATGGACAAAGTCCAACAATTATTTTAAGATATTTTTATGTTTATACATTCTTTTCATAGATACAAGTATTTATTAGAAACAGAGCATTTACTTAAATATTTGTATCTATAAAAAGAATGTATAAACATATATATATATATATATGTATGTAATGTTGTCCGGGGTGGTTATTGGAATAATAACTAGAACAGTAACTTACAAAATATAAGGGTTTATTTTAAACAAGAACGATAGAAGTAGATATTTACAAGTTCATCTGAAGCTGGAAAGTTGCAGCCAATGCAATAAAGCTCAAATTCTCGTCTGCTTTGTTCACACTAATACCCTCAAGTAAAAAGGTATGAATCCTCCTCTTGTCTTCCCAACCATGGTTTAAGTAGCAGAACAGATTTAGCTCTCTAACCTTGAGTGGCAGCTAGTCTAAGCAAAGGAAAATTCTTTATTCAAACCCATAAAGAAAGCAACAGGAAACCACTATACTGTCTTTCTCAAGAACTCATGGCACTTCCCAGAGAATAAAGAAATCTGTGGATAGCCATGATTGCCTACACCCTAAAGAGATATGGCATTTAAAAAAAGGGTTTTTGATTGATTGATTTGCTTTCTAGGACCTATCAACCTTTTACAGGATATTTAAACCCAGAAAATATTTTTAGATTATAAAAATTTTTTAAGATAATGATTTACTGATAAAAGTCCTACTAATTAACCCATAGATGGAGGAAAAGTTGCATTCATGCCTTTCCCAAGGGTATTTGTGTGTAAATGGATATAACCAACCTGACTGGAACTGGAACTCGGCCTCCAATTTCCAATTTCAAGTTGTTATCCATTTCACCACCTGCACATCCAAGCTTACAGTACCTGGTATTCCCAAGTAGTCACCCATCTAGGTACTGACTTAATGTTGCTTAACTTCGATGAGCATATGAGAACATGTGTTTCAACATGTTTTGTCTGTAAGCCTTAAAAAATGGGATATTTAAAACAAAATGTATTTATTCATCATCCACAGCAAAAAGTTAAAGTCATTTATGTAAATGTCTGAAAAAAAAATTTAAAAAAATATATGAGGGATGAACAAATGAATAAATAATATTTGAATTATATATCAAGATTTTCACATTTAATCACTTTAAATGGTAAAACTAACTGTTTCCACACAGGAAACTGTAATTCAGTCACTGAACAGCTGGTGTGACTATTAGCGGAAATTTAAAAAATCTCTTTCTTGAAACAGTTTTTCAAGAAATTCATTCAATTGGGTGATCAGGTCTCTTTCAATTCATGAGGCACTAGGCCGAAGATTTGCCCGCAATAGGGTGCTGTTTCTTTCTGCAGTAGACTGGCTGCCAACCAAGGCTATAGGATCCAGTCTGTCCTGTTATTCAACCTGTAGCAAGGCAGAGGGAGAAGCGATCGATTCATACCTTTCCCAAAGATATTTTCACATAATTGAATGCAACAAATGCAAATGGGATTTGGACTCAGATCTACAAACTCTATGTTTGTATTCCAGAAGAAATTCAAGAAGAATTAAAGAAATTACTCTTCTGAAATCCATTATTAATGCTCTTTCTAGTATGGATGAGTTTCAATCCAAACCTTTTGTTTTTGGTTGTGTGAAACATTAACCCCTTATCTGGCAAAAATGCATATATATGTTTTTACTGAAAGTATCAATTTCAGAGACTGACAAATAATCATGTTCAAAACATAATGTTCAAAAACCAGCCACAGACATGTTTATATGTCAATCTTGATCCATTTTATGCCCTTCTGTGCTTGAAAGGAGTCCAATTGTCAACTCATATGTCTAGTAGAGGTGTCAGCTATCACTTGAGTACTTCAAGGTGCCTTAGTTTGTTAGTTACTATTTAAAAACAAATAAAAAAATTTGTAAATGAAACGTTTTTCCCAAAATAAATTGTGGAGAAGATGTTAACAGATAATCAAACTGTTAACTTGATATCATCATCCATATTTGTCCTTCTATTTACATGTGTTCCTCATTTTTGTTGCTGTTAAAACTGTCCATGTGCTGTGTTTGTTACTATTTGCTAAATTCCTTACTCTTTGATTATATGTTCTTACTTTGATTTTGTATTTCTACTCTTTGATTCTGTATTCTTAGTTGGCTATTTTGCAGGATCTGATGAAAGATTTTTAAGACCTAAAGGATTAACATCTTTCTAAAAAAAAACCTTCACAACATTATTTATTTTAACTTTAAGGGAGAAGCTATTTTTAAATCCTTAATCCAGTTGTAAGAAATTGAAGCAAACTCTTGTTTTTTTTACAAACTAATATGTAGTAAACAATCAACAATTTCAGACTCACTCACACTAGAAGAAAGAAAAATATTAATGTGAGAGTTCAAACTGAAATAGTGTGTTTTGGAGAGAGTAACAATATACAGGTAATATAATTGATTTTGAAAATACTATTAATTTATATCAGGCATGGGTAACCTTTTTCAAACAGTGAGTTGCACGAGGTACATCATAAGGTTGGCCACAGTATATCATAGGTTGGCCACACTACTAAAAAAATCGATGTCATTTTTCACTGAAGACACCACAGCCATTTTCCCAACAAAAAAACCATATGCATAAGCATTTCCCTTAGGAATGGGGAAAAGTCGATTTTCTTTTATTTAGAGAAAAGATTCTTTGTATAACTAAAAAAAAAAACTGAAGTCTTGTTATAATATTATTACTGATGAGAGAGTGATTAATGCACATTGCTGTGTGTGATTTGTTTCTAATTTATTTGATTATAAAATATATTTGAAAAAGTATATTTATTCCCTAGAGAAAAATAATTATCAGTGACATTTTCTGTTTCTGAAGCAAAATGTGTTTACACATATGACCTTCCTTGATGAAAACTGCCAATGGATCAAAATGCTGAAAATGTTACTTTCAACGAAAAGTCACTAATTTCAAGAAACATTGTACTTAATCATTGTTTATGTATGTGATTTTGCATGAGAATGTGTGAGTGAACAAGTGAGAATGAAATGAAACAAACAACATTTTGCTAAAGGTTATTTTTCTCATGATATTAAGTATACCATTCAGAAAGCCAATCAGGCTGTAGTTTACCCATAAATGAGCTATATTGTGATTCATTTATGTTATGCTTGTTACTATAACACAGCAAGAAGGGCTAATCATAGCACAAATTTTAGTGCATGTCTATTAAAATTCTTTAACTTGAAGAATAAAGCAATTTCTAGTTTAATCATGATTTAATTCTGAATCATTTTTAAATATAAATTGACAAAAATTAAACAAAAGCTTATACATGGGAAATAACATCAGGATTATTAACAGCTCATGACAGAGTAACTTCCCTTTACCTTTCCATGTATTTCTTGGGCAATATTAATGATAATAGCTGGGCACACGTTTTTGAATATGCCTGCCTGTTTAGGGTGGCTACGCAATCCCTGTTGCGAAATGCTGAGTTTGCGCCGCAAATGTTCTAACCATATCCCATATACATACTTGTAACAATATTTACCTGCCCCAGTAGGAGTTATAAAAAGTGTAATATGCTCAGTTCTGGGGAGCCATCCACACAAGCAGCACCTCACACATTTTACTGATAAGTAGGCTAAGGTTAATTCCTAGTGCCTTCTTCTATGTGTCGTGTTTCCTCAAGATGTAGGCGATCATAGCTCTCCACAGTTTCCTGCCTTTTGTAGCTCTTAGTAAATTGTCTTTTTGTTATCTATTTTAAACCTTGTTCTGCCACCCATGAAGCTCGCTAAGTAGGTCAGGCATTGTTTTCCTCTCTCACTCTTGCCTTCAACCTGTCCTGTGAGTATCAGATTTTCTAAGCACTCTTTCCTCATTATGTGCCCTAGAAATTTCAACTGTTTCTTCCTGATGTTAAGTATAAATTTACTTTTTGTTTCTATTTTCTCTAAAACTATATTGTAGTGACTACTACTACGTTTGCCACACCTACAGTTTTCTCAACTATGATTGGTTAAATAATAAATACTGTTTACCACTGGACAATTTACTAATCGCAGTCACCACAATGAATTTTTCTGCCTTGAATTTCACAAACATGCTTTTGTTAGAAAATCACCGATTGGTTAAGTTTTCATCTAATCATATATTTTCTGTGTTCATTCAATTCTCCCGCCTTTGTTCCTGAAGCCTAGCAATAGTTATAAAAGCAGTGTTTTGTTCCAGAAATAGACAATAGAACCCAGAAACTCACACGCATATACACAGATGATTGATTCTACTCACTATACACACACAGACACAGAACTTGAATTACATTTCACCATTTGTTTTCTGTGAACAAGCCAAGTTACAAACCAACACTCTGTTAGTTATACAAATAACACACAACTGAATTGACTGTATGTTTTTCCGAATGCAACATTCTATTTCAACATAGAACTTTGAACATTCTATTCAAGAAACATTCTTAATTGCATTTTATCTTATTCAAGATAACTGATAAAGGGAAACTACTTTCTTTTCCTTAATATTCATACATTACAAAATTGTTTTGTATTTGTTGATTTTAATATATATTTTTATCGCTGAAACAAAAAATCGTTTTCTGATTGTTTTTCCTTGATTCAATAATGTATAAATGTTAAATGCTCTTCAACATGCAGCCACATTAATCTCTTCAACATAGTACACAAGCAGCATTTACAATATCATTGCTCACATGGTATCCTCAGTATCCTTCTTTAGAACCACATTTTTGTTGCCCCAAGTCTCTTCTTCTGTGAGTAAATTGTCCAGCATTCACTGCCATATAGGAGGACTGATATTATGTAATTCTTTGTTTCTAATGAAATTTTTCAATTTCTTCCTGGGCATTCCAAATGGAAATGCAGAAGGAGCTAAGCAATTTCTATTCTTAGACACACACACGTCATTCCCACTTTAAATATGGCCGTGTACCATTTTCCATTTCAGCAAGGAGATAAGTATCTACCCATAATAATAATTAATAAAAACAATTAATTAATGACTGGTAATAAACATTTGCAATTAATTATAATATATAATTATATAAGATGGAATTTCTGAAAACTAGTCAGATGTTTAATCTTTTTTTGTCAACTTTTTGCTCTATATGAACATTTTCAAAACAACTTAAAGAAATTTAAGGAAAAATTGTTAACCATGGCAACTGTAGCAATATGTGTTAAAATTAAAACAACTTGATACAGAACATTTACTTTTGACTGATAGCTATCAGTAATTGGAGTCAACTTCAAAGTACAAGAGCAAGAGGCTTAGACTGAGAGAAAGTGGTGGCAGGAAGATTAATTACTTTTTTAGACAAAGATGACAGGACAAAGAAAACTGTTGTCATCCCATGTGAAGGCAAACAGAAGGAACAAATTCGGCCTGTAGAAAGACATTGAGGACAACAGCTGAATTGAGCACCTCACAACTTACCCTTGAACTGACCGTCACTCACTTATAGTAGTAAAGTACTATCTAAGAATAAAATCTTGTTTACTGCTAGAAATTGTTCTGCTCTTTACTCATGGGTAACAATCTGGCCAAAGGGTAATTTTTAAGCCACAAGCATTTGACTGAAAGAAACTAAACCCTGCCAACAAAACTGGTGTCTGGTTTGAACTGCAATGCAACACAACCTTGCTACTTAGAAATACATGTTAATTTGAAAAAATTTAATGGTTAATACAGTGGAATAATGGTTAGTGGCACAGATTGAAGAATTGGTGAGGATTTACATGCTAATAACCTTGGGAAAGGTATGAATCCATCTTTCTCCCCATCTATGGTTAAAACAGCAGGGTAGATCCTATAGCTTTGGTTAGCAACTAGTCTGGAGGGAAACTCTGAATTTGAACCTGCTACCTCACAGGCCCTGCCTCTTTTGGTAACCTTCAAAAACAGGTAACTTTGAAAACAAATCTGCCTTGTAGCGAGAAGGGATGGGGTAATCTCAACATGCAAAAGGAAGTGGAAAGCCATTGCACTGTTCTGCCTTGAATGTCACTATGAGCTACAATTGTGAGATGGAAGGAAGTGGTGACCACAGCAGCATAAAAAAGCACTAAGTGAATAAAATAAAATGAATAAAATTTAATAAATCTAGAAGAATGTGTGGGTGACACTACTTGGCATTGCTAAAAACGTGTTAGATGGTGCTCTTGAAGTCTATAAAAAGGCATTCACATTCTTGCTTTTTAACTCTTGCTTTCAGATATAGTCTCACATTGTCCTCTCTTAACTGAACTTTCACACACATATACACACACGTGTATCACACAAGTACATTCTCATAGCTAGTTTCAATATGTTTTCCTTTCATTTCCATTGTGTATACATGTAAATCCTTTCGTTAATAACATGCACTGTCATTTGTTTTATAGTTTTATGTTTTCTGTATCCAGAAAATTCACATTGAATTGTGGTCACCATTTCTTGTGTGATTATCTCTTTCATGTGTACAGATGTTTTATATTAAATATGTATGGGCTTGTGAAACATTTAACCCAAAAACAATATTTGCAGACTCATGTGAGTCCAGGTAAAAATAACTACAAAACAATGAATATAAAACAAATGATAATGCATGTTATTAACAAAAAGAATTACATTACATTACTTGCAGTAATCACAATAACATATTTTTTCTCTCTGATTGTATGACACCTCATCTGTTTGCATCTTCTGATACAAAAAATGTCTCTAGAGACTTGAGGGGAAATTCATACTGCACAAAGCAAAGGCAAATCATGATGATGATGATGATGATGATGATGGGTACAACCATGGACATGAGGAAGTCCTTGAGTCAGAAATATGCAAGATCTTGTTGGATTTTTCAAAGCAAACAGATAAACAAACCAGATATTGGTGGAATAGAGAATAAGAAAACAGAAGCGTTAATTATTGACCCATTGTGTCCTTTTGATGTAACAATATAGCAAAATGGAAGAAGAGAAAATAACCTACTATGACTCACTGAAGTTTGGACTAACAAGTTCTTTGGAGATTGAAAGTCAGAATCATACCAGTTGTTATTGGTGAACTTGGTACAATGACTGGGAGAATAGAGACATGGATAAAGAAAATTGGCAATGATTGCCCAGTGGAACTGTCTCAGAAAGGAAGCCTCTTAGGAATGGCAAGAATAATCCAGAAAATAATGAAGACTTAGAGTCAAAGGAAAATTACATCATAGCTAAAGTTGCTAGTTGTGGCTTGCATTAATTTCCAGATATTAAGATCTTATCTGAGAAAAGTAAAATAATACTAATAATGATGATGATACTAATTATAATTATGGTAATAATAATGTTAATAGTGATAACAATAATAATGAAAATGATGATGATATGTTAATAATGCTAATGATAATAATGTTGATAATGATAATAATGATGATGAAAATGACAATGATTATAATTATGATAATGGAAATAATAATGATGATGATGATGTTAGAGATTCAATAGATCATCCAATTCAGACCAGAAGATCAGGTTTAGTTATCATAAATGCAAAGAAAATTTGTTAGCCAGTGGACTTTACAGACTACTGAAGTAAAAAAGAAAAAAGAAATGATAAGCTTGACAGATATTTAAATATTTCAAGAAACCTGAAAACATTATAGAAAATGAAGGTGAAAGTTATGGCCATTATTATTGGAGTGCTTGAAATGATCCCTGAGAACCAAACAAAGTTTAAAAGAATTGGAAATCTAAGAAAGAATTGAAATTATCCAGACCACAGTATTAATGGAAACAGTGTTGGTGTATTGAGAGGATGTGCTGTCATAACAACAATAAAAATAATGCTGTGTGGACATGTAAATGTATCAAATGCTAACAGCAGTAGACAATATTGTGACAATAAAAAACTGAGTAAATGAAGACAAAAATGCTGAGGTTGAATAAAAAGCGAAATGAAGTCATAACAAAATAAAAAGAGAAAGAACAAAATAAAAAGAGAACAAAAACCAGCTTTTAAAAGAAACCAAAACAAAAATGAACGATGAAAAAAAAAAGCATTTTTAAAATGATTTAAATCTAAAACAACTAAACTAGTTAAACAAATGCAGAACTTACAATATAAACAATTGCAAATGAGAGAAAGTAGCTTTCTTTCCACAGATGCAACAGTGCAATCCTGTCACTCCTTTATCACTATTTCTATAGTAAATGTTCAGATATGCTCTAATTTTGTTCTACTTGTTCAAACCTTTACAGCTAGGACACACCATGCTATTTCCATGGATTCAAATCACTTCCATTTCTTCTGTATTCCATTTGTAAGGAGAAAGTTCCACTCAGTTTTTCCCAAGAACTGCTACTTTGCAGGACCAACTCCCATGTAGATGCTTCTCTGAACCCGACAACTTTAATATGTCTAAGTCACCCTCATGATGTTAACTTCTTGTCATTTTTTTGTAATGGATAGCAGCTTGGATTGAGAAATCGGGGAGTCAAGTTCTAATCCGAACAGAGTTTGTTATTTTTACTGACATACAAATGCTTATTTGATACAGGAGTTAACCATTTCCAATGAGGGTTTACTGGGGCATGGTTATTGTCCCCTGGGCTGTAAGTGGAGCTATGTTTCTCTTCATTTTATATGAGAGAAGTTGCTCAACCCCAGGGATTCCAACCCTGCAGCAGCAAGTTCTTGATTTTACTAAAGAGGTTGGGCTGGTGTAATACCGATGACATGACAATGGTCATGGGGGCTGAGCAAAAAACAATTTTTGTCCTTGGCCCATATGCATAAGTATGCATATAGTGCTTCTCACATTAAAACGACCTTGTGTCACATCAAGCCTTGGTGAGGAGGCCAGGTAAATATAGCTATCATGCTTTTAATGCTCTTCTCCCCCAAGCTATAGGTTAATTAGTAGGACTTGTATATGGAAAAATCATTGTTATCTCTAAACATTGTTAATGCAATATTCACTCAAAAAAAAAAAAAAAAAAAACAAAAAGAATTATTCTCATTGGGTTGGCCAAAAAGTTTGTTCACTTTAGAAAATTTACTTAATAAACTGAACAAACATTTTGGCCAATACAATACATCCAAAATATGTTTTTGCTTTAAAATACCCATAAAGGGTTGATAAGCTGTAAAAAAAAAAAAAAAAAAATAACAAATTAATTCTTTAATTCTACCACCGTTACTTCCATTAACATTGTACAATTCATGATTGTAACTCTCTACTTCGAGTGACTCTTGAGCCTTGTACCGGATGATATATAGCATTTAAAATAAAAGTACATGGAATGACATATGAATAACATATCTTTGAGTGGTCCACATTTGTATCATTGTACTGAAGTAAGCTAATTGATATCTATCCTCCTTATCCTGATAATTTTTGCTTCAGCCACTTTCGCTTTCATTCATATCACACAGGTCATTCATCATTACCATTTTAAGAGTAGCCTTCTAACTTGAGTGACTCTTAAGTCTTGTATTAGGGTAAGTTTAGTATTGAAAAAAAAAAAAAGAAATGGCTTTTTAAGGAGTTTGGTCAAGGAGAATATGAGTCATGAGTTTCTTTCTTTCCAGTGGGCTAAGTTCTCCATTTTTCCTAACTAGAATGTTCCCTGCCCCCCCCCCCATGTATTTAATATGGTTTATAGTTGGCTGATTTCAGAGATACCTTACCGTCCTATTAAGAAAAGAAGCAACTAACATGGCAGTAAATATTACATCAAACCTTTCACTCAGCTATCCTAACCATTGGGCCAAACACTGCAAAGCAGGAATCAATACATTTGTCTAGAACAGTTCAATAATAATGATTTTATAAAAGAGTTCCAAAGGTGATAAAATGGACGAAGTTGTTAAAATTTTCTCTACTAAGTCTGTTATTATAATAATTGATAATTGTGCTTTCCAAACAAAAATAATTATATGTGAACATAAAAATTGGATTTAAGATGATGGATAAAGATTTATATAGAAAGAGGCCATCAAAAATTCTGGAAAACTAAAAATGCAGGCAATATTTCATTAACCCCTTCTCTGCCAATTATTTTGGGAAAAACGTTTCATTTTCTGACAACTTTTTTATTTATAAAAGGCAGGATGTGCGTATGTGTGTAACGAATGCACGGCTGCAGTTTTTGATGGATTTGCACCAAAATTTACATGCACATGCTCCAAGTTAGCGGGAAGGCCAAGACCAACATTGCATTTCCCAACTCCCATCGATAGTGGAAATAATTGATTTTTTCATGCTTCTATGGTAGTTTTCATGTAGTTTGAAGCCATTTTCTACAGGCCAGAGTGAGAGCCAATAGCTGGCTGCCACGAATAGGCAGGAAGATTCTATTGGCCAGCATGAGAGCCAACAGCTGACTGACATGAATGCTAACTAGCATGCTAACATGCAAAAAAATCGATAGCTGCATTCATCACAAGTGGGAAAAATTTAAATCTGCATGGCACTTTACTCCAATTGGCTCATTCACTTGCTTAAACTCAACATTGATTCTGATTCCGCAGAACTGGGTTGGGTGTGAAAAAGTATTTGTTGTTAACATTCTTTTTTCATTCGGTTTTTCCAGCTACAAGTCCTTTTTTAAAGCTGATTGTTTTGTGTTCATTTGTTTAGTTCTTTTTTGGTAACAGATTTAATGTTTAGTATAGAGCTTAGAAAAAATTCGCAGTGTGAGATACGCAAGAAGTAAGGCATGTAGCAATATTAGCACGGCAAAGGGCACTCCTTTAAAGGCAAGGAAGGGCAAAAATATTTTAAGTCAAGTGATAGCGATTGCTGTATGAGTCGTATGATTTTTGAATCAAGCACGGGCAACGCCGGGCTATGCTGCTAGTTTTTAATATATTAACTTAGAACTTAAATTATCCAAGCGGTAGCTAACACTTCTCCCAGATGTATGTTAACAATTGGACTCGTTTTAAGCACAGAATGACATAAAAAGAATCAAGATTGACATATAAATATGCCTGCAGCTGGTTTTTGAATGTTGTTTTGGACGTGTTTATTTGTCGATGTCTGAAAAAGACACTTTTGGTAAAAACATATATACACTGGGGAAAGGGGTTAACAATTTTTTAGAATGACAATGATTATTCCAGATATACATTCTACTATTTAAGTGAATATAACAAACCAAACTGAAATTCAAAATCGGCCCTCTAATTCCTCATTCCAAGCTGCTAACCATTACTCCAACCTCACATCTACAAGAAGTGGACCTGTCAAAGCAGGAACCAGCTGATGTATGATTGGACCAGACAAATAAACAGAGAAATGATATTTAGTATAATATGGCTGTGGAAGGATAGAGATGAAAGTGCACTATGCACAGGACTCCTTTGTTCACTGGCAAAATGTGGAATGCTGGTAGTTTCATGTTGAAAATGTAGACCACCAGCTTGATTTTTCTACTGAAGTTCATGTTACATACAAGAAGGTGCTAAAACGTTCTCAGCCTAACACACTTCCTAAAATCTGACCAAACATCATAATTTATTTTAGAATCCTTTCTTGGTCATGCTGAGAGCTTTTCAGCACCTCCTACATAACCACTCAATATCTTGTCATATGGTCAGTGAATTAGATTATCACATGACAGAACTGTCATCTCTCTTCTGCTCTACTGAACAATGATTGGAAAATTCTGAATGCAAGGATATATGAAGAAGTTTCATTTTCATCTCTCATTCCCTCACTGCCTAACAAAGCCTAGTGATATTGTAAGGTATTGCTGGAGAGCCCTGGGTCAGTGTTAATGATGCTTTGGCCCTGAAACTATACCGGACTCAAATGTATTCAACTGATGAAGGCTTTGTTACCAGCACATCTCAACATCTGTGCTACTAATGCATAAGTATGAATTTATGTCATTAAGCATTATTCTGTTTAAATGCTTATTATAACTAATAGAAAAAAAATGTGAATCTTTTATGGATCCTGAAATATCATGATCTAATACTACTCTCATCCATAGTATTTACCAAACATGTATTCACTTTGTTAAATTTGTATTATACTTTACAAGCAGGTGCTGAAAAGTAAAAGACAACACAATTCCCTTCTAAGTATCAAATTACAAAAGTCTTATTTATGACTCACTATCTTACCAACATTTGCTTTATTCTACCTACAATTATGTGAGGCAAAAGTCACACACCATAGGGATAAATTATTAAAAGTATAATTACACATGAAAATTTTATTTACTAGTTATTTAATTTTTATATGTGCTGTTCAAAATGTCCTCCTCCATTTTCAAAACACATTTCAATTCTGTGCCTGCATAATTCATTGACATGTCAGAGAGTTTCCTCTGTCATTTTACTGCATTCATATTTAATTCTTTCTTTATGTTCCTCAATATTTCTTGGGCGTGTCTGATAAACAACTGATTTTAAAACATTCCAAGCATGTGAGGTTTGGTGATCTTAGGGATCATTCAACATAACCTCTCCAATTTATCTGTTTGTTAGGGAAATGTTCATTTAGAAAGTGTTATAGTGGAACACACCTATTCTATAGTTAATAGACTCTCCCACCTATAATAAGTAGGAGTAGTAAGAGTAACGAGGAGTCGCTCAATGGGTTGGTCGCTCAGTCGATACCGGACGACCGTTAGTCGGATACTAAAGTATCAGCGACCACAACTAGATTACTCTGCGTCATACCTATTATATAAAGTTCCTAACGTTTTGTACGTCGAACCTATTTTAGGACCGACTTAGTACAAATACAAGCCTCCACTGTGAAATCACTCCACAACAGAAAGTCACACATAATCAAAGTAAAATGTGGTGGCACTCCATCCTTTTGAAATAACATGTTCATTCTTTTTGCTAATGTAACATTACACATCTAATCCAGTAAGAATGTTAATAGCATGTGAAGGTATGTTTCATGATTAATTAATTAACCCCTATTGTATGCAAATTTTGCCTCACACTGTACATTACAAATTAAACTAAGCCCAACTATTAAAGGATGAAAAATTTTCATGAATTTTGATGCCATTTTGGGGTCCTTTTTTTTGTCCAAATGCATGAATTTGTTTTGTTTTGAAAAAGAAACACTATATAAGATTCATTATTTTTTATCCAAGTTGATGTTACAAATTGCTGAAAAATAATTTCTTTAAGATGGAATCATCTATTATGACATGTCTCTAGTTTGTATTTAGATACATTGTATTTATTTTCAGTTTTTATAGTTAAACAACATATGCAGATGACAGAGTGTTGATAGCATACAAGGAAAGAAAACTACAAAGGCTCCTACAGAAAGTAGTGAAGGACAGTGAAAAGAAAAGATTAAACATCAACTGCAAGAAGACAGAAATACATGGTTCTTAGCAAAAGGATGAGCCCAAAATGTAAATTACAAATTGGCGATACCAAAATCAAACAAATACAGATTTAAATATCTGAGAAGTGTTTTAACAGAGGACAGAAAGTGTGACACTGAAATCCGAAGGTTCATTGCAATAACAAAAGGTGCTTTCCAAAAGCTAGGCAGTGTATTAAGCTACAGAAAAATTTTGTTAGAAACAAAGAAAAGAGTACTGAACTGTTACATGATATCAGTACTCTTATACAGCAGTAAATGCTGGACAATCTTCTCACAGATGAAGAAGAGACTTAAAGCATGAAAGTTTTGATGTAACAAAACTAAGGACATAAGTTTTACATTTAAGCTTTGACTTTGAAGCAACTTGCGGTGTTGGGTAAAACTACCCCTAGTGCAACCTATCTATGTCCAATTTCTCATCTCATATTAATTTGTCATGAGTGATTCATACACCGAGATATTTCAAGTATTTAGTATTTACTAATTCCACATCCTGGATTTGTATGATAGATTCAGGGTATGTGGAATCACTGGTTTCATTCCAATTCTAGATCTGAGTTTCTGTTTTAGAAAGATTTGAGTCTTATTTCTTGGAATACTTGGTAGAGGATCTTGATTACTCTTATTCCAACAATCAATACCTGTGTCATTGGTATAACCTCCCTCATCCTCTGTGCATTGGTCTTAGGAGGGAAGGCAGTAATGTTGTTTTCTATTAGTATATTTATTTGGGATGTTATTTTTAACATAAGTTACAAGCAAGCTGGGAAGTTGCTGCTCTGGCCAAAAACACTATTTCAATGACAAAACATCAGCAAAGTGATCAAGCACATTTCAACAACCTCTTATGCTAATATAATATACGTCTCACCCCAGACTCTGCTAAAACAGACTTTGCAATCAGCATCCTTCAAAGAAGCCAGGTGTATTAGTCAACTGACTTGAGAAATTAGCTCCTAGTCAGCAAGAGCATATCTATGCTTCAAACAATGTCAGTAGTAGCCTCCAATAAAAAAACATGGTTAACCCAGCTGTGCCTAGGTTATGCACAAGTGGGAAAACCATATAACAGATAAATAAAAACCTAGCCAAAGAGAGAAGAATCTGTAACATCCACATGAGAATGTAGGGCCCATATTTGAAGAAAACCATTGATCAACACATCCACTGACCAATGGTAATTGATGAAGTCTAAAGCTGGATAAAATGTAAGGTTATGTATAAGTGATTAGGTCTTGTGTTTTCATTTTTAATGTCTGATGATAACATTTCACCAATAATGGCATCACAAATTTCCAGTATTCAGTTCTATAAAGGCAGGTAATCTCTAGGAACCTATCCTGCTCATTTTCTTTTTAATCTGAGAATGGAAACAAATCACTTTATAGTATCAAAAAGAATTAAACCATTTTGATAATTTAATAAAAAAAATTTATTTATTAAGATGTTTCCAGATTGAAATTCTGTCCTCATCATATTTCTGTTCAAAAATATGATGCTTTTTGTCTCATCAGTCATGTTATGGTTACTTAACCACATTTGAACTGAATTGCTGCAGCTTTGTTTATTTTTTCTACACAGCTATCATTATCAATGTCTTTCTTTTACTTTTTCTTTCCTGCTAATTGCTGTTTATTGTGGAAGGTGGCATGTTTAGTAGAGTTTCACTAGGTGTGCAGTCAAGTTTGGTTTAACTAACATTTTTCCAAGACCATCGGCTATTAATATATAAGATTATTTTGGGATAATCCAACAACCGGTTCCCTCAGCTTTTATAATTTTAGAAATCAGATTGTGTGAACTGGTAGGATGCCACCTCTGCATTACACTAAGAGGGAGAACATTTTGCAGAAAAGTAAAGCTGATACATAAAATGCAGTAATGGAAATATTTTTGTTAAACATTTTTTAACAAGAAGTCTCTTTAGATATTGCTTTCTTCTTCTGTGTGCCTCATTCCATCAGAATGTAGGTGATCATGGCTCTCTGCAATTTCCTGTCTTTTGTAGCTCTTAATAAATTTTGTCTCTCCTAAACCCTGTTCCATCATACATTTACTCAAGCCCACTACGTAGGTTATGTGTTTTATTTTCCTTAGCCCCTTTTGTTTTCAATCTGTCCTGTGAGTATAAAATTTTCCAAGCTCTCTTTCCTCATTATGTGTCCTAGAAATTTCAACTGTCTTTTTCTGAAGTAACCCTGTCATCAGTATTGGGCATTATCTCTAAATTAGACCCCCACAAGGCTAGTGGTGGAGACGGGATACCAGCCATTGTCCTGAAGAAATGGGCACCTGAACTGGCTGCTGCCCTCTCCAAATTATATAACTACTGCCTCAATGAATCTTGTTTTCCAGCCTGTTGGAAGTCCTCATCCATTGTTCCTGTCTTTAAGAACTCTGGAGACCCCTCTGACCCTTCTAATTACCATCCTATCAGTCTCCTACCATTCTTCAGAAAAGTCTTTGAAGCTTTAATCAACGCCAAAGTGGTTAAGCACCTTAATCCCATGATCTGCTCTCTGACAAGCAATATGGTTTCTGCTTTGCCCATTCTACAGCCATTACTGAAATTGTTTACCAAGCACTTCATAATAACAGAGAAGCTTGTGCTGTGGTTCTGGATATCTCCAAAGCATTTGATAGGGTTTGGCATGCCAGCCGTCTTTGCAAGCTTCAGGGTTATAGAATTTTAGGTTGATTGTTTGACCTAATACAATCAATTCCTGTCAAACCGTGTATTGAAGGTCGTTCTCAATGGATTCTCCTCCAGCTCCTATTCCACAAACACAGGTGTTCCCCAAGGCTCCATCCTAGGCCCTACTCTGATCCTTATCTTCATTAATGATCTTCCTGATGTCATAGGTTCCCAAGTAGGCATCTATGTGGTCAACACTACTATTTACTCCTGCCTCACAAACAAATCTAGTGTCGCTGACAAAACTAACCTGGCTGTTAGTCTCGAAAAGGACCTTCAATCAGTTGTGGACTGGTGAAGGAATTGGCTGGTTAACTTTAATGCCTCAAAAACAAAACTGCTCTCTATTACTCACCACAAAAAAACCATCCCTGCCTCTCATTAGAATGTCTGATGCTCAACTCCATGAGAGCACCTCTTTGTGACTGCTTGGTCTCACATTGCCTACTGACCAGATTGAAACAAATACATTGAGTCAATAGCTTCATCCACCGCAAGGAAAGTTGGCTCCCTGTGCCACGCCAGGAAATTTTTCTCACTGGAGTCGATCCTTCAAATCTACAAATCAACCATTCACCCTTGCATGGAGTATTGCTGCCATATATGGTCTGGAGCCTCTTCTGTTTGTCTCAAGGTCTTTGATAAAATCCAGAGACAGACATGCAATGTAATTGGCCCTGATCTGTCATATTGTCTGCAGTCCCTCTCTCACAGATGTGCCGTCACCTCCCTCTGTCTTTTTTTACAAGTACTTTCACGGTAACTGCTTTTACTGGTTCCCAGACTTCATGAATTTAAGCATTCAACTAGGCTGGCATCTTGTTCTTACCCTTTCACTGTCAAAACTGTTAAATGTAGTTGTCTCTTCTACTTCAATAGCTTCATGTCTCACACATCTCGCCTGTGAAACTCCCTCCCCTTTTCTTGTTTCCCTGAGAGCTATAATCTCCAACTATTCAAATGTAATGTCAATTGACGTCTCCAGATGCATCCTTTCCTTCATCACTCCTCTTTGCTCTCGCTCCAACTCTCTGTAACCCCTTGTGTACTAGTGGCTTCTTGACTTGCTTGGGGTGAAATGCTAAAAAAAAAAAAAAAAAAGGTATAAGCATCCTTTTTGCTTCTATTTTCTCTAAAACTTTGTCATTGCTCATTTGGTCCATGGTATTCTCAGCATCTTTCTGTAGAACCATATTTCTCTTGCTTCAAGTCTTTTCTTCATCTGCCAGGAGATTGCCCAGCATTCACTGCCATATAGGAAGACTGATATTACATAACAGTCCAGTTTCTTTGTTTCTAATTATATTTTTCTGTTTCATTGATTTAAAAGATTTAAAACTCGGAAACTGCAATGGAAATATTACATTTCCAATTTCTAGCACGGAGTTTTCAAGAATGATATGCCAGTCCCTAAAATGGGACAAATATATACATAAATTTCACATAAGCATAAAGTTTACTTTCTTAAATAAATTAAAATAAATATTGATATTATATTTGTACTGTAGATTTTACAAGTACAATGATCACAGATGAGAAGTGTTTATTCTCTAAAGATCAAGTCTTGCTTACGTATCTCATTAAGAAAAATGGCATTTTTGTTTTAAAGGTAAATAACTATTGGTGTTTCAGGAGTTATTTCTAGTGAATGCTTTATAGATATAAAATGACTGAGACAGGTAAACAGATGGACAGGTTAACAGACTGAGGTAGATAGGTAGATATATATATTAGATAGACTGATAAATAATCTTCCTAACTGGTCTTCCCACATCAAGAATTAGAAGGTTAGCTTTATGCACTTTTGAACACAAAAATTACAGCTACTCAAATTATTTAGAAGAAGCAAAATTCTACGCCCACATGTAACCTTTGTTCACAAACTGTAGCATTCATGAAGATAAAAAGTGGCACAAAACCAAAAAAACTGTTGGGGAAAAAAAAAAAAAAAATCTGAGTTTAGCTGATTTTTAACATGAACAATGCAGCAGTTACGGCCATCATGATTGCAAATTCTTCATGCTGGTTCTTTATTTTCTGCTTTCCTGCATAAAAACAATTCTTTAACCAAAGGAATCCAAGGACAATTTTTTCATTATGGGTCAATGGATAAAACGGATGGTGTGCCAGAAATGCAAGTCAATGTTTCAATGCTGCCATGATGTGAGAAAAGTTTATTTTCTATCTATATCTATCTTAACAAAAAAAACATTCATTTTTTATTTTCTTTGTGATATTTTTATCTTTAAATAAAAAAGTGAAAAATTGTCATGTCATTTTTTATATCAAAATGGCATTTCAAAATGCCAAAATAAATCTTTTTACAACTTTTGCAGTGTGCTTGTGTTGCATATAGAATATGACTGTTCATAATAAACTTTTTTGGTCATATTTTCTGACAGCTCCCTAAAAATGACAATGAACGTCTAAGCATCAACTAATTTCAGTTTGACAGCTATGTCTCATCATTTTACCCTTGAAATAACTAGCAATAACTGTAAGTTCTATGCTAAAGGTTTCTTCTCTCACACTTCTCACTTGTAGAACTATCAACTTTTTGCTTTCCAGTCAACCATTTTTCAAACATTGAAAAGAAATGTCAACTGTTATCTTCTGTCTTCTTAATTTCTGTTCTTTCATTGTTCTCACTCCTTAATGTTTTCCTTTTTCTCATATTCTTTCAGACTCATTAAGTCCTTGCATCTTAGTGGCTTTATGGGCTTGCATGGGGTGAAATGATTAAAAATGCTCTTATAAATAAGGAATGTAAATATTTTAACAATATATATATATATATATATATATATATATATATTTATGAAATGGATTAAGTCCAACAGCTATTTAATATATTTCCTGTTTCTACGTGATTTTAATAGATATTATTTATATAAGTAAATGCTGTGTTTTTTTTAAATATACAGCATTATATTTACCAGCCTTAATGTTTGAGAAATTTTGTACAAAATATGCATTCTCCAACAAAAATCAAACTTGTTTCCTGTACTGTCAATTGATCTGATGTGCTACACCACTCAGCTAGTCTGGCTACTCAGCCAGAAGTGTCTGATTAGCAAAGTCTAAATTAGTATTTATAAACTTTATTGGACTTTGCTAACCAGATGCTTTCTCTGTAGCTGAATGGTGCAACACCTCAGATCAAATGACAGTTCCATATAGGACACAGGTTTGATTTCTGTTGGAGAATGCATATTTTTTATGAACATTCAGGCTAGTAAATGTAATTAATACTGTTTGTTTAAAAAACAGAGCATTTACTTAAATTATATCTATGAAAAAAACATATAAACAGAAAAAAAAAATATATATATATATAAATAATAAGGAAAAGATTTTATTAGTCCTCATAGAATCAGTTATTTGGTATTATTTATAATATATATATATATATATATATATATATATATATATGCATAATATACACACATATAATACACACACACACACAAATATTATATACACCATATACAAAAATGCATATACATAAATATGCTGGAATGTATGAATAGTACATATTTCTCTAATTTCTTTTTAATATCATTTACTAGTAGACAGTAAATCTGACCCACCACCCTGCAGTTATTGGAAGGTATTTCTTAAAAAAATCAAAGTAAATCTTTTCTATAAACCAGGAATTAAACTCTTCAGCAAATGATGCACAGGCATTTTTGGGAATCTGAAGATGCAAGAGTGGTTTCAGTAGAGGATTATGGGTAATTCAATCTGCAAATGGAGGAATCAGGTAGAGATTAAAAAGCATGCCAATATGTAACACGCTGTCATTTCCCATCAGAGATTGCACACTAATGGATTTAGTGGCACTAAAGTCTTTGATAATCTTTGATCATTTGTGAAGAATGGAGCATTCATTTCTTTGGTTCTGATTCTCTATAATGCGACTTGGCTTTATTTTTCCCCTCAAAATAAAGACAGTAACACAAAGATTTGAAGTAAAACTGATACGGGTCAAACAAAATAATCTTTAAAAATGTTTACAAAGATAGAAAATAAATAGAATATAGAATACATACACTTATGAAAATGATTATCGACAGTCACTTGCCAGAGAATAGTACCTAGAATATATATTCATATTACAAACATGCACACAAGAGTGCTTGTAGCCTGATACAGTTATTAGTTGAACACTAATTAGAAATTTTTATTGTATAATGTTCTATCTATATAATTAGAGAATCATAACAAGGAAGAACAACAACAATGAAAATGAGGAGAATAGTCTGAATGTAAAATGTGTAAATATCTTTTTTATATATATTTATGCAAGAAGAAATTTTATAAAAAAATGCACCAATGATAAATGTATATAAAAAAGAAAAATCAATAAGTATAAGTAGTCAATTGCTGATATCCCCTGAGGAATGGATGGAGAGATACATGGATGGCCCATCTATGAAATTTGGGATGCTGAAGGTAACATCAATCAGCTAAGTGAAAATTTTTTTACTCACACATTTTACTTGTATTAATTATATATTACTTGAAAAAGAATTTGAACTGTACATGCAAAGTTAATTGAGCAACATACAAAAAGAGGAGTTACTTTTTTAGAAAATAGTGATAAACAGGAAATAGTGCAAATATACTGACTATATGGTGCATTTGCTACAATTTTTGTTATATTTACCAACATTTTCTAAAAAAATATGCAACCTTTTCATTTCTTCCAGACTATACACCCCAAAAAATGCATAAAATGGATCAGCCAAGACACTTTCAACCAAAGAAAAAAAGCAACAACAACAACAAAAAAAGAATGAGTTCAATCATTGAAACAATTTTTAAAAATGTATTTATTCCGAATCCACATTAACAAGACAAACTCAAAATAGATTTGTTGTTACTATAAATATTATACTTAACAGGTACCCATGTTTGAAATGATATTGCTACATTTGTTTTTTTTTACATTTTTCTGGGTAAATAGAAGAACAGACTGGGACCTATAGCCTTGGTTGGTAACCCATCTAGAAGAAGGAAATCTCTGAATCCAAACCAGCCTGGAAAGTTTGGTCTCCATCATGCTACTTTATCCAAGACACAGCACTACTGTTGTGGTTGTAATATATGTGGTGCCCTTATGAACCTTATGGGTTATAGGACTCATGTTTGTGATTTATTTTTTACAATGATTGCAGCAGTTAAGAAAAAGGTTCTTAACTCTTTATACCGTTTCCCTCTATTTTGTTTTGTGCACCAGAAGCAAACAAAACATGCTAACACAATGATAGATAAGAACAAAAAAAAAAAAGAAAGTATTTTATGGCCCTAAGCCATCAAAACAACATGGCTATGCAGTGATAGATAAGAAACAAAAATGTATTTTATGGCCCTAAGCTATCAAAACAACATGGCTGACTATTGCAATACATGAATTTGCACAATTTTAATAAGATTACTAAACAATAGAGGCATAAAATTGCATATTTCATATAATTTAAATAATATTTTTATCATTTTTGTTCTAAACAAATGGGTGCGACATTCTTAGAATATTTCTCACTTTCTAACTATGAGAGCCGGGTTTGAATGACATCATAATTGATGTCAGGAAGTTACTTTTTGATTTCACAAGCCAAGGGAGGCAATCCAAGCATACAGCATTATTGGAAAGTACCTGAAAACCATACCATGAGTTGGCAAAAATGAAACTGTAGCATGTGAGTGATAATAAATAAATGGAACTGTTCAGAAGCCTTTGATGGTTGTATGAGTACAAAGGCTCAAGACATCGTGACCAAGGGTTTGAATGTACTGGCTTAAAAAAAACAGTTGATCACACCAGTTTACGTACTCTGTCTCAGAAACTATTGGTCTACTCAGCATAGAGTTTGACAAAATACTTCCTCGATAACAGAAATTCTCTGCTGACTTTAGAGGAATGGTGTTGATATGGACAAGGGGATTGGTGTAGCACTTGCCTGTGGTTGATTGTGTCGAAAGCTTTGGTCAGGTTGATAAAGACCGTGTAGAGGTCTTTGTTCTGTTCCCTGCACTTCTCTTGAATCTGCCTCATACAGAATATCATGTCTGCAGTTCCTCTTCCAGGCCTGAAGCCACACTGCAATTCTGGGTATACAGACTTCTCAACTTTCTCCAAGATCCTGTTTAGAAGAACATGTGTGAGTATCTTCCTGGTGATTGATAGAAAAGAGATACCTCTATGGTTGTCACATATGGTCTGGTTACTTTTGCGTACAGTTGCATGATAGAAGCATCCTTAATGTTTTGTGGAACAACACCCTTGTTCCAGATCAAAGAGAACATCTGCCTGAATTTCTTTGTCAAGTGAATGCCTCCATGCTTGAATATCACAGCAGGGGTACTATCTATGCCAGGAGACTTCACACTAGAGGTCCATTTAATGGCTTTTAGAACCTCATTAAGGACGATATTCTAGTTCTTCATGCAATTGCCTTTGGGAAATAGACTCTAGGGCTTCCTCTGACATAGATGAAGGATGATTCAGAAGAGTGTTAAAGTGCTCAGCCCATCAGTTGAGAAGTGTAGTCTTATCTTTGAGAAGTGTCTCACCATCAGATGAATAAACTGGTGCACTGCTACTGGCCATAAACAGCCCTGAGACCTTCATAAAACATCTCGGTGTTATTCTTGTCATCATCTCCCTAGAGATCCTTGGCTTTCCTATCCCACCACAAGTCATTTATCTGGCACAGCTTCCTCTGGACAGTAGACTTTGCATTCAGGTACAATGACTTTTTAGCAGTAGACTATGTAGATTTTGTGGACACTGTGCATCTTTTGTAGAAGCTCTGAGACCTCACTATCATTTTCATCGAACCAGTTTTGGTGCTTGCATTTGACAAAGCCCACAGCACCTGCACTGGCAGAATAAATAGCATCTTTGAGCTGTTTCTAGGTCTACCAATCCAAAAGAATACATATCCTGTACCAACTTCTTGAAGGTTAGATTATCCAGAGAGTCTGGTTTCACAGAGAGCTGCTATGTCAATGCTATATTTATCAAGCATCTTTGCTACTAGGGCTGTTCGGCATTCTGGTCTAGAATCATTATCCAGAAGGGTACGAACATTCCATGATGCAAAATTAAATATGTGTTTCTGTTTAGTTTTTCGACCGCAGAATATGGATGCTCAGCCAGGTGCAGTTACCTAGCAGGGTTTGTGTAGAGTAGGCAGTTTTTAGGGTCACTTTTCAGTACCTTTCCCCATGTGAGGAGAGCATTGCTCTCCCTAAAGATGGATGCTCTCTCACTCATGCAGGATACGAGTGTTGTATATACTCCAGTTTACAACAAACGACCATCACACATGGACTGCCTGAGTGCAGGATTGTGGCTAGAGACTCCCAGCCTCAGCTTATCCCCATCACCACTCCCCAGGAAAGTGTAATGTAGATTCACCTAATGTCATAGGATGACCTGCACCTGAAATTTATTTAAGGTGGGAAAGGTTTGTGCAATTCCCAGTCCCACTCTCTTGTCCAATACCTGTCATCTGCTTTCTGGTGCAAAGGCTGCTACAAGATAAGCGACATACAAGGATGCAAGTTATATTTAGGCATGACCTTCCCCTAGATAGATTGTCTTGCAAGGCTCCAGAGGCCCTATCTGCCCATAAAGTTTGAAAGTTGGCCATTGACTCACTAGGAGTTCTCCCACCCTTTTACAGGTCTTGTTTTTAGTCTGGGTGACATGACACCTTCCTCATCTGTATCCACTGATGGGGGAACCAGTTTAGATGCAGACAAACTGTCTATGCAGCAGGTTGTACTGGGTTACAATGTTACCAATAGCAGGCTCCAAGCCTGACCTGACACCTCTCTCTCTCTCTATATATATATATATATATATAAAATGATAAATTAAGAAAACACCTTAAAAATCAATATCAGTTATAATTTATATCATAAATATTGTTATAAAGTTTTTAAGAAATGGAATCAATCCATCAAGACAGATATACTAGGATAAAAAGGAGAAAGGGAAAAAAGAGAGAGAAAAAGAAAAAATATATATATATATATATATATATATATATATATATATACACCCAAGTGGACACTGAGTTCAACAGCAAGTGGTAATAGTCTGTTTAATGTGTGAATACAATTTTCAGGCTGTGTGTGTATATACATACAGATAAATATAGGAATCAATATATACACACACATGCAGAGAGACAGTGTAGACATAGGAACCAACACTGCATGATGTCTGTTAATTCCACACTTTAATGCACTCTTGGTCTGAAGATTGTATTGAGGCATGAAACTGACAATTATCATTCAGTGTTGATTCCTATGACCACACTGTCAACATTTATAAATGCTCAATGTCAAATATTGAATTATCTTCACTTTAAATATACCAAATTTTATATATATATGTGTGTGTGTGTGTGTGTGAGAGAGAGATAAAGTTTAATAGATATTACTACAAGTGTGTATTTGGAATGAGTAACATAGAATGATTTCAATAGAGAAGAAATAATAATACCTATACATGACATCCCAGGAAGCAAATTACATTCCACAAAGATATTCCATGTCCTTTACAATTAAAGAAGATATTTAATTGATTTAACAGAAGATAGCAGACCAGAAAAATGTGTCACACAGCAGAAAGGTCTGTACTGAAAATTTGGCAAACATGAAATTTCTGATATAATCGGCCTTATAAATCTATTTTTTTTAAGTTTCTGGAAATGGATTACTTCAAGTGCCAATGGACACATCAATACTCAAGTGATTGGTGCAATTGAGAAAATTTGGCAACCAATTGAACTATAAAAAACACTATGTCAAACTCTTTGCAGAAGAATGAATAAATCATTTTTTGTTCTTAGCATCCACCCTGATACCAACTGTAATAGTTGGAATCAGGGTGGCACAAGCAAGCTCTATCTTAGTACCTACCTTAGATTGATAAATAGGATTGTATCTATTTCTATATGTTAAAAAAGTGTATGGTAAACTAAGAGAATAGTAAGAAGTTGACAACTGATCCAATGTCATAGAACAATACAATATGGGATTGTCAGTAGAGTGTTTAAGTTACTTGAATGAACCAGAATTTGTTGAGACTCAGATCCAGTGTTTTGCAGCCAATGAACCATTGATTGATCATGTTGTTTTTTAGGGCTTATCAACTCACTGTGGCTTATTTAATTAAGTAAAAACATATCTCATATTGTAGGAGGTTGCTTACAGCCCCTAGTGTTCCCATGTGGTGCCCCTTCTAAGTATTGACTGAGCTCAATGCTGCCTAACTCTGATGATCAAACAAGAACCAATGTTTTCAGCTTGATTTGAACATAAGCATACATGGAACAAAAATAAACAAATAGATCTTTTTTTCAGAACTTAATAAAATCATTAACAGTGTCTATTAAATGTTCTGTAATGGTGAGCTAAGCCATTATCATATGGGAAACATTTAGCAGTCATTGACAGGACAATTAGGATAGGGTGGCCCTGTTAAAGTTCTGGGGAAAGAACGTCAATGTGTATTGATAAGACACGGAGGAGCATTTTTCAGGATGCATCCTTGTCACTTGATGAAGGTAGACAAGGAATTGCGAAGTCCAAGGAATGAAGAAAATACAAATTCTTCAAATGAGATGAATGAAGTGTTGGAGGAGGAAGATGAAGGACAATATAATACCATTGATGATTTACTCCTTCCACAGACACCCAGTCTCAGCTAAACCGCCATCTTGTCAAAGGAAACTACAACAACAACAACAAAGAGGAGATCACTCCAAACAGACTTCCTTTTATCTATAGACAAGAGGAGACAACTCAACAGTTTTAACTCAGATTAACAATTATCATATGGGAAACATTTAGAAGTCATTGACAGGACAATTAACATTACTATCGTTGAAATTTATAAAATATTTCTTTTAAATATAAAAAATGAAAATAGGAAAAAAGAAATTATTATTGTATATCTACAATTTATTATTATTGTATATTTTTGTATATTTATTATTGCAGTATTATTGTATTATTTTTGTATATTTTCTCTTTTAAAAGAGACTGAGAAGAAAGGAGATTAAGTGACAACAAGGTGCACTTTAAAAAAATGGGCTCACTTGCTCAATGCTTTTAATGGTAATCCCAAAAAGGCCTTTACAGATTGTTTTGTCAAGTGGAAGTGACACTGAGATAAATGTGTAAGATCTCAAAGAAGTTGCTCTGATGTGAACAATGTAGGCTATGTTTTTTCATTACTATTAAATGGCTGAATACATTCCATACCAATCTGCAAAGTCTTCAAATCAAAAGAAGTAATATCTATGTGAGGCTAACAAATTAATTCAATTAACTACTTTGTATCAATATAAGACTTCAAACCTTGGAAAGGTTTACTTAAAGCAGCTTATGGAATAAAATGTAAATTCTTCTATGTGCAGTGTCTCTTCAAGACATTGGTAATCATGACTCTCCACAATTTCCTGTTGTTTGTAGCTTTCAATAAATTTTGTCTTTTTGTTATCTCTTTCTAAACCTTGTTTTCCCATCCATTTACTCAAACTCTCTAAATAGGTTATGCATTGCTTTCATTTATCCCTCTTGCCTTCACTCCGTCCTGTGAGTAGCAAATTTCTTTCTTCATTAATGCTGTAAAAATTTCAACTATCTCTTTCTGTTGTTATATAAAAGTGTCCTTTTTGTTTCCATTTTTTCTAAATCTTCATTGCTGCTCGCATGATCAGTCCCATGGTATTCTCAGCATCCTTCTAGAGAACTACATTTCTGTTGCTTCAAATCTTTTCTTCATCTTTAAGGAATGTCCAGCATTCACAGCTGTATAGGAGGACATGAGACAGAACCTGGAATGAGCACAACTGGTCGCGACTTGCCTTGTCCCCGCCAAAAAAGAGCCCGTATTTGCTTAGCATGTAAAGCTACTGCAGTTGAAATGAGGGAGAGAAAAAAACACTTACCGCTCTGCCGTAATCCGTCCTCGGCCAGATAACGTAAAAGAATGAGGGGGGACTGGCATCGCATTTTTATGCAATAACGATGCAATGCATTATGAGACATGGACGCAATGAATTATGGGATCACATGAAGACGCAAGGGTACATGAACAACTATAAGAACAACTACTTTTTTCCGAGTCGGGGAGTTCTTCGAGGGACGTTCATGGTTGACGGCAAGAACGGGCAGTTAGTGTGATTTGGAGACAGAACTCAAGAAGGAACGACTCAAGGTTGAAATAACATCTGGGAGAGCTTGAATTTACTCGCTGGTTACTGTTTTCTTCATTCGCCTCAATTACATAACCACATTTCTGTTATTTCAAGTCTCTTCTTAATTTGCAATGAGATCGTTCAATATTCGCTGCCATATGTGAGCAAAAAAGCAAAAGAACTGGACATCGAAAGAGTGGGAAAAGGTATTTTGGACAGATGTGTCCAAATTTGAACTTTTTGGTAGTAAGGTGAGAATGTATGTGAGAAAAAAGCCAGGAGAAAGATTGAATGATGAATGTGTGGTCCCAACAATTAAGCATGGTGGTGAATCTGTTATGGTGTGGGGGTGTTTTGGCACAGAGAGAGCTGGAGATTCAGGTTAAGGAAATCCTGATAAAAGAACATTATCATTTGATTTTGCAAAGACATGCTATCCCATTTGGATTAGGCATAACTGAAAAATAAAATTCACCTTTCAACAAAACAAGGAGTGAAAAAAATATGAAACAAAATTTTTTAAATTATGGCCTGGTCTCCTTAATCACCTGATCTTGCTTCCATTAAATTATTATGGGGTGAATTGGATAGGAGAGTTTGAAAAGAATACACAAAGAATGAGAGCAAGTTTTTCAGTGCCTATTTTTTATAAAAATAAAATCAATTACACTAGTTACTGAAAGTGTATCTCTTACTTTAAAAGAATACAAAAGTATCTTATTTTAAGGTGTTTTTTAAAGAAATGCAGAGTATCCCCAAACTTTTTGCCTGTAGTGTATGTGTGATTATTAGAAAAGATCCATTTTCCTATCAAATTGTGACACATTTTAGAAATGTTTTGTTAATGTTACAAAGCAAGCAGTGATGAGGGCTCCTCAAAACGATGTAATTTCTCATTTTCTCTTAATTCATGGAATTTATTAATTTTCTCCCACCTTTCTTTGTCAAAGACAAGCAACAAGATACTCTTCAATTTTCTGAATTTTATCAAATCCTTATTCCAATGAATCTTTACAAAATTTTCCTCAATAGCATTAATGGGTCTTTTTCAGGTGTGTTTGAAACATTCTCATCTCTGAAGTGAAGTTTCAGAAACTACCATTATAAATTTTACTTGTTAACAATTAATTTCTCTCAATGACACATTGATGTTTCTTCCCACTTCAGCTTCACTGCATTTGAATTTAAACTCATACAAAAAATGTAGTCATGCTTGCTCTGCAGACAACATATTTTCAAGATGGATGAACAGACCATCTAACAAGCAAGACACTGTAGCAGAATACTTGAATTAAAATTATGATACAAACACAAATTGAGATCCATCTTAACAACATCAAATTATAAATTGCTGTGAATTATAAAAATAGAACGGAAATATTTGCATTGCATTTATTTAATATCATTTTACTGTATAAATTTATTTGAAATTAATACACAGGTAATGTATTTTGGTGTAAAATGTTTGAATATGAAAATATATAAAAATAAGTACAAGAAACTAAAAGAAACAGTAGAAAAATATTTATGTAGAAAGCTTTTGTTTTAAATGGCAATATTATTGTCTTGATATGCCATCTCAGGTTCAGTTACTTTCTCACCTCTGTAATGGAGCCTCTTTGTGCTTTTTCTATAAATACTTTCATAGTAATTGTTTGGATGAACTCTTCCCTATACTAACTAGACTTCATGAATTTAAGCACAGTACTAGATTGGCAGCAAGATCTCATCAATTCACAATTGAATTCACTAGATGTAACCATAAGTTCTATGCTAACAGTTTCTTTTCTCACACGTCTTGTTTTTGGAAATCTCTTTTAGCTCCATGCTTTCAAGTCAGCTTTCATCTTTAAAAATTCAAACACAATTTCAATTGTTATTGACTGTCCTCTTGATTACTTTTTTTTTTTTTTTTAGCATTATGCTCCGAGCAAGGCGTGAAGCCACTAGGATGCAGGGGGTTGCAGAAGATTTGGAGTGAGAGCAGATAGGAGTGATAGAAAAAAGGATGAGGAGAAGGATAGTGAATAGGCAACTGGAGATGTCGATTGACATTACACTTGAATAGTTGGAGATTATAGCTCTCAGGGAAACAGTAATTGGGAAGGGTGTTCCACAGGTGAGAGGTGTGAGGTATGAAGCTATTGGAGTAGAAGAGACGGCTACATTTAAAAGTTTCTACAGTGTAAAGGTGAGAGCAGGATGCCAGCCTCATAGGGTACTTGAATTCATGGAGTCTGGGAACCAGTGAAAGCAGCTCAGCAGAGCAATTACCATGAAAGTATTTGTAGAAAAGAGAGAGAGAGGCGACGATGCGTCTGTGAGAGAGTGACTGTAGACAAGATACCAGATCAGGGCCAATTATATTACATATCCGTCTCTGGATCTTGTCAAGAACTCCACAGTAAACAGAAGGTCCCCCAGACCATATATGGCAGCAATACTCCATGCAAGGGTGAATGGTTGATTTGTATATTTGAAGTATCGATTCCAGGGAGAAAAATTTCCTGGCGCGGCACAGAGAGCCAACTTTCCTCGCAGTGGACGAAGCAATTGACTCAATGTGTTTGTTCCATCTCAGGTCAGCAGTCAATGTGAGACCGAGCAGACACAGGGAGTTGCTCTCAAGAAGTTGACTATCAGACATTCTAATGGGGGGCAGGGAAGGATCTCTCACTCTCTCTCTCTATATATATATATATAAAGGTAATAAATCCATTGGTATATAATCCAAGTGGATCCTAGTAATATAAAATATTAAAACTGATCCACAGCCTATTCCCCATATGAGGTAATTTTGTATTTTATTGTGTACTTTATATATATATATATATATATAATGATATATGGGTATGATAAAAAAAAACATACGTTTACACACATATACTTGGATGTACATACATATATATTTTCTCAGGTGCTCAATGTTATATAACAGAGCTAATGTACTTAAGTACATTAGTGAATATACATAATATCCCATGTTGATAGCACAACTCAGTCAGTGAGTATCCTGGACCTGAAGATTGCACATTTGCCTAAAACTCTGAGTCATGCTATCAATGTGGGATATTATGCTATAATCTCTAATATAAGGACCTCCTTAGTAGGCTTGGCATAGAAATAAATATGATATGGGAGCCACTAAGAGAGTAAGACAAATGACAGCAAGTCTTCTACTACTGCTCAATTATTAAAATATAAGAACTAGACAAGATATCCCTTGACATGGGTAATGGAATGAGAACGGTCTACCTCAGTAGATTTAATAAAGGATTCAGTTTGGAATTCCCTGTAGGTTAGCCAGATCAATACACACCTTATGAAAGTTGGAGGGCACAACAGGCAAAAGATTGTGGTGATAATAGCAACAAAGATGAGAACAATAGTCCACATGTAAATAGCATAAATAATGATAACTCTTTATTCCAGAAATTCAGACAAAAACTTTTAATCCAACTTTCACACAAACAGTATTTTTTCATATTAATAAATTCATAAAACCAATGTAATGTAAACATATCCCCTTGGTGACAGTTTAAACTGACATTTTTTTTCCCATGTATTTTAACTATTTTGTTTAATGTTCATATATTTCTTCTTTCAAATGAAAATCTGGAAATTTTCCGACATATTTCAATGAGATTTTCTCTTTCCAAAACTATACCAGTGCTACCTGTGGACAGGGCTGGTGCAAGGGTCGTGTGGCCCTACCCTGAATCTATGATACTGGGCCCCACTATATTACATATCAATTTTCATTTTATGTACAGTAATGGATCATATGATATGCAATATAGGTGAACTATAAAAATGTACAATGTATCTATATAAAAATTAGAAACATATAAGAGATTGTTCCATCTTAAATAAATCATACTTATTATAAAACCCAGGTCGTGTGTGTCTGTACGTTTATATATTGGATCAGATTTCCTACATTTTTCAACTGATTTCAACAAAACTTCACAGGACTATGTAAAATTACCTTGCGGTGGTTTTGACAGTGCCAAAAATTGGAAAAACACAATTGTTTTCGCACAAAATCAATTTGAAAACACGATTAAGAGGCATTAATGCAAGGGGGGCAACTCATATCAAGTTATACTTATTATAAAACCCAGGTTGGTTGTTTGTGTGTGTGTGTGTGTGTGTTCATTTATATATGGGATCGGATTTCCTACATTTTCAAACGATTTCAACAAAACTTCACTTTTTTTGGCAGGTAGTGTTTCTTATTGTCTTGCACACTTTTTTCTTTATTTTTACATTCAGAATGTTTTAAAAATTCCATTTACAAGACAATTGTTTATAATAAAATTCTATTCAATCAGTAGACTCATAATGACTGAAAACAATGTTTTTGTTTGCATTTGGGTTTGACAAATTCGTAAAAAAAACAAAAAACAACAAAAAAAAAAAACTAATTAAGACATGCGTGTCCATCAACCTTAAACAATAATCTTTGTCAATTTTATTTTTCAGTCTTTATGATGGTCGATACTTGATCTATCTCTTTTACTGTTACATCCCCGGGCAACGCCGGGCTCTACTGCTAGTCAATGATGTTTTGTGGCAATTTTTTAACATTAACTTGAGATTTTTTTTGTTAAAAAGTTGAATAATTTTAACACATTCAACATTATGGATAAAAATAAGTGAAATTTGTATAGCGTTTTTTCAAGACTTAACATGAGCATAATAAATAGTCAATTTTATATAGTGTTTCTTTTGTGATTTTGCATGAACATAATAAATTTACAGATTTGGAAAAAAAAAGAATAACATCAAAATCCACAAAAAATTTTTCATCCTTTAATAGTCAATTGTGCTTAGTTTAATTTGTAATGTATATAAATGTAGGTAGAAAAGAGAAAATGTTAATAAGATAGTGAGGGTCACATAGCACTGTCTGGGACCCCCAATCATATAGTCTTTCGGAGATATATCTTCTTGTTTTTTGACACCAGAACCAGCATGGTACAATTAACAGTATATATATATTCTGTAATAACAGAATATATATACAGTATATATATAAACAACAGTATATATTAACAGTATATATATTCAAATGACAATCTTAGTTGTGGACCTACTTAGTTTAACACACCTAGAAATGATTTACGTAGAATAATATGTAAATAACATTTTTACACATAGGCTTCAAGTATTTGATATACCTGGTATATGCACTATATAAATAATATGTACACTCAGTTAAAAATATTTAACCATCCTTTAAGCAATGTATACACAATACTATGAAAATTATATATATATATATATATATATATATATATATATGTATATACATACACGTAATACTTATGCTACAGTGGTTGGCACTTTATCCACCTCTATGGGTTATTTAATGCCGAAATCTAAATGTTTTGTATGTAATTTTATGCTTTCAATACAGATATTTTGTACAAAATACAGAAGTTATTGGTAATTTTATTTTAAAAATGTATTTTTATACTTTCTTTTAGTGTTGCATTGTCATTTTGCTATTTTGGTCATTTTATAATTAAAATGTACTGCTGATTTTTGTTTGGGGTGGGGCACTATTTATTCATAGCAGGGAGTGAACCTGGGAACAACAGCAATTAAGAGGTTGTTCCACACTCTTCAAAACCTTGAATCTCCCGATCAGAGGCCTTGCTGCTGGATGTAGTTTATCGTCATGCCCAGGACAAACATGTACATAAAACACCAACTAACAATATATCCATAATAGCATGCTAATAAATTATATAAATTATTTACACTTACTTCTTTTGCTACACAATATATCATAATAAAAAAATCAAAAGATGGAGTCAGTTTTAAAGTGATGCCATGGGGGTGGTTCAATAAGTTTACAAAGTCTTTAATAATCATTACTTTTGAGATCCAATGTGCTTCAAAGTTTTTTTTGTTTTTTTTAGAAGAAGTGGAGCAAAAATGTCCCAATTGTATTATTATGTAACCAACAAATAGGTTTATTTACAGAAATTAACTGGTATTCATAACAGATACTTTTCTTCAGATATATCCCATTAAGATTAAAATTCTTCAATGTTCTACTTCCTTTTATAAACAATTTTCAATTAATCCAGATTTCTCAGGTCCCTCTCATGAATGTGTTTCCTCAAATTTCACCATCAATTTCCAATGGAGTTCAGCCTGGAGGAAGTTTTTCAGTGCTTCCAGAGTGCCTCTACAGGGTTTATTGAAATGTCATTGGTTTAGAAATAACCATTCCAGGACTAAGCAGAGTACTAAGAAATAGGAAAATTTTACTAAAAACAAAGAAAAGAGTACTAAACTGTTATGTGATATCTGACCTCCTGTATGGTAATTAGTGCTGGACAATCTCCTCAAAGATGAAAAAGAGACTTGAAGAAATGTGGTTTTACAGAAAGCGGATACTGTGGACTGAACATGGGAGTAACTGAAAAGCTTTGGAGAAAATGGAAACAAATACTTAACATGAAGAAGAGACAGCTGAGGTATCTAGGGTATATAATGAGGAAAGAGGACTTGGAAAATCTGATACTCACAGGAGAGAGAGCAAGAGGGACAGAGGAAAACAATGCATAACATACTTAATGAGCTAGAGTAAATGGATGGTGGAATAAGGCTTAGGAGAAATAACAGAAAGACAAAGTTTATTAAGAGCTTCAAGAGACAGGAAGTTGTGGAGAACCACAATCACCTATGTTCTGAGGGAGCACATCACATAAAGAAGAAGATATCAAGTTTAAATTCCATTGCATTTCCTTTCACATGAATACCTTCGGAAAGGTATGAATTTATATCTTCTCACACAAGTTTGAGGTTAAGAGTAGGACAGACACACTCTAGCCTTGGCTGTTAACCAGACTAAGAGAAAAAACAATTTTGAATTCAAAACCAGTTGGACATGAGGCTAGCAACTCCATACTGCAAAAATCTACTTACTACAGAAACCACAACATCAACAATTAGTATGATAATGCTGTGGCCATATATATATATACAACTGGGGCGTCTACAAGGCTAAAAACAATATATTTCCATCTTAAGAATTTATTGTAAATAAGACATTGGATCAAGGGTATAACCATCATTTTTCTATAGATAACAAGCTTAGCTGTAGCCAGAAACTTTCATCCGAACCAGGCCAACATAATCAGAAACTGAATGGTCACATTGATCGTAGAAAATTGGCCACAGACAGCAAGATTAAATTTCTAGAGTAAATTACGGAGTACAAGTGAGATACAAACTGATATATATAGGGAAGGGGGCTGGGATTGAAACAGATATATAGCAAGGAAGATAGAAACAAATATATAGAGAGAGGGGGACAGAAATATATAGAGAGGAAGATATAAACATATATATATATATATATATATATATATATATATAGAGAGAGAGAGAGAGAGAGAGATATAAAACAGATATATATATATAGAGAGAAATAGAAACAGATATATATATAGACAGAAGGATAGAAACATATATATATATATATATATATATATATATATATATATATAGAGAGAGAGAGAGAGAGAGAGGCGGTATAAACAGATATTGTCATATAGGGAAAAAGTGTCACTGCCGACACTTGGGTTTGAACATGGATCACCAGAAAACAAGCACAGTTCTCATCTTGAAATAATTAGATCACATGACAGGTAAAGGAAATATATATATATATATGAGAATTAGTGGTGTCTAACCGATATTGTTTGAAGGCATTACTATTATTGTATCTGTGATTGACAAAGTCTCTCCTAGAATGAGTATTACAAAAGATATATATATATATATAGAGAGAGAGAGAAGGGGATATAAACAGGCATAGATAAAGAGAGGGGGATAGAAAGAGACATATATTGAGAGACGGGTATAAAAACAGACGTGTAGAGAGAGGGAGATAGAAACAGATATGTAAGGAGGGATGTTGAGAAAATTCCATCTTGTTCTTTTTCTCGATAAAAGAATTAATTAGATACAAAGACAGTGAAATATTGGTTAAATAAATCATTCTTACAAAAAAAAAACTTTACTTTTTATTTTTTGTATATGATCCTTCACTGGATTTATTCTGATGAATGCAAAAATCAATATCAAATTTTTTACAAGCCCTCACAGGCTACATGGATGCTCTTTCAAAAGTTACTAGATTCATTCAAATACTTATGTGTGAAGTTGTTAATTCCAATCCTTATAAGAATGACTGCAAAAACATCCTGCTCCCTAAATTTTTTTAGACAAAACCATACAGATGCACAATGGCATAGCTAGAGTAAACGTCACCCCGGGGGGGTCCGCTCAAATGTCACCCCAATGACCCCGATTCACCCCA
Organism: Acanthosepion pharaonis; assembly: GCA_903632075.3. Taxonomy (NCBI): domain Eukaryota; kingdom Metazoa; phylum Mollusca; class Cephalopoda; order Sepiida; family Sepiidae; genus Acanthosepion; species Acanthosepion pharaonis. Next base: position 1,079,525 of record CAHIKZ030003239.1, on the reverse strand, counting down.
TGCTGAATGGTTAGCTGTAGCTAAATTTTAATACATGCTCTACCTCTACTTTACTCTACTGACCGGTAAGTTACTGTTTACATGTATGACCCAAGACAAAATCCAATACCACAAAATAATCAGTTCAAATCAAAAGCTGAAAACATTGCTATTTTTCATACTCACAAATTTCCTGACAATTTATTAGAAAATTTCTGACGGGGGACAAAACTGGGGGTCATAAATTATTTCAAAGGGGTCATATGCCCGCCTGCGAAAACCCTGTGTCTCCACCACTGTTTTCAGACTATTTTTGGCACCTTAGCCTGGTTGAAAAATTTTGTTGGGGGTGACATTGTGTCACCCCTCCTGTGCTGGCACCCGGGGTGGTCTGCCCCCCTTGCCCCCCCCCCAGCTACGCCACTGCAGATGCATGCTGGGATTTTTTCCTAGCCAATAAGATAAACCACTTCTTGGTCTCATCCAACTTATGTTCTTTCTTGTCTTGAAGTCTATAATTACTTGACAATATCCCTTTTGCATGTTAACACCATTACTACTTTGTGAACTTTTTGCCTAATTACTGTTGCCTTGCCTACTTTTATCATGTGTGTGTATATATATATATATATTATGCAGTAAAGCTGACCTTACTATTCACTCATGGAAATATGTGGCAATTGATACTCAACTGCTCAAACACATGTCCCATTTATTTAAAAGTGTTTCTCACCCTTTGTTACTTCAGGGTACACTTGTAGAATAACTAAAACTCTGGTGTGCACTTGAAATTTTAATAAGGAAAAATTAGTCATGAAATATGAAAATAATGAAGTCCCCCAGAAATAAGCATTTATTTTTAAGACATTATATTGCTTGGTGTCTCTAGTGTTTAAAAATAAAGATTTTTTAAATATAAAAATAATTCATAAATTACTCTTCTGTTATCTTCTAGCATAGCACAGAGAACCAACTTTCCTTGCAGTATATGCAGCTATTGATTCAATGTAGTTGTTCCACCTCAGATCCATGGAAAACATGAGACCAAGAAGGCACAGAGAGGCACTCTTGTGGAGTTGAGCATCAACCATGCTGATAGGAGACAGGGAGGTTTCTCTATGGTGAATAAATGACAACAGTTTCATTTTGGGCACCTTAATTGGCTGAACAAGTGTGGGAAGGATAGATACAGAGAAAGAGTTATCAGTGAGTTTTTTCTTAACCTTCAAACAATGTAGACATATTTTCTTTTGTGTCTGAAATGGCTCCCCAGCATAAGAGGAGCGACCCCATTGAATAGTTAGAAAATGTAAATGTTGATATGATTAATAAAATAGTTATATTTAAAATTCGCTGAGCTGAAATTCTTTTATATCTGGACTCTAAACAACTAGCAATCACCAGCCGCAAGAGAAGATGCAACTTTATTATTGAATTGGCACCGAGGACCAAGACCTCCCCTGCGTGAGTGGGTTATACAACGTATCAGTCAGTCAGTCAGTCATGTGCCATGCATGATACATGCTTAAGCAAGCATGTATCTTTCAATATATGACTGACGAGGCAGATTTTTTTCCCATGATAGGTTGCCATTTCTTTCTGTGGTAAACCAGTTGCTATACAAGGCTATAGAACCTGGTCTGTCCTGCTATTTACCCATAGCTGGGGGGAGAAGAAAAGGATTCATACCTTTCCCAAGGGTATTAGCATGTAAGTAAATATAATGGATTTGACTGGAATTCAAACATGTCTCTCCAATTCCTCAATCCGAGCCACTATCCATTACTCCACCATGCCTCCTATACAACATATAGGTATCGATTAAAAAAAAAAAACGTTTAAGTAATAAAATGGGTATCCATTAAAAATAATGTTTAAATATAAATAGTGTAAATAATGAGAACTTCTTGTTCTACATATAAAGTACCAAATGTTTTACTTAGAAATAAAACATATGATAGTAATTCTATGAACCATGACTTGCCACTTTCATTTATTACTTTATTACTGTATGAATAAACTATAATATTATTCATAGCTTTTTATTTTACTCAGAGTAAATGTCTATAAAATTTACTGCAGAAAAAACTGTATTTTTGTACTAAGTGTAGGATGAAAAGCATAGAAGCATAGAAGCCATCTTGACGCAATTTCAGCTGAGATGGAGACATTATATAATAATTATGCCTGATTGTAGACTTCTGAGAATCTTTGTTTTGTGATCTTGTTACCTTAAGAACTGTGAAAATAAAGAACTAAATCACTTACTGACATATGATAGTGAAGATGATGAGACAAAGTGGGAAATTTGTTAATGACACGTTTCACCAAGAGCATCTAGTCTCAGGTTAGAATGAAAGACCAAACTGTATGTGAGAAAAAAATGCCTTGGGATCTTTGTGGTTAAGTGAGGTCCATAAATCAAATTAAATTAGATGACCTAATCACCTGTAATGTCCAAATTCAACTCAAGAGAGTGTCTGTCCACCTGTTTGTTTGTTTATATATTTATTTACATACATACATATCTATATTAGAGTCATTTGGCATTGTTGGATTTTAAATCAGTTCACCGAAACTAGAGAGTATTTTTATTATTATTATTATATATATATATATATATATATACACACACTTACATAAATGTGTACATGCATACACATCCACCCAGTCATATGCATACAGGGTGCAATGGATAAATTGTCAACTAAATTAGACAAAAATGAAAACAACACTGATATCTCATTTTAACAGATATAATACTAAAGAGTAAATTTTTTTAACAAAATATCCATTGCCTTCTACATGAAAAATTGGGAATCTCCTGCAACTCTTCTGGATGGTCTCCTTGTTTAAGTTGGTGAACAATGCCATAATCCTTGCATTCAGTTCATCTTTGGTATTACAAGGAGTTTTGTTAGTCTCCCACAAAACTGCACCTCACACATAATAATCAAAGAGGTTGCAGTCTGGGGAGTTAGGTGATCAGATGTAAAGGGTGATGTGGTTGCAGAAATTGGCTGACAGCCATGATTTGGTTCTCTTGCTTGTGTGGCAAGGTGCAGAGTCCTGTTGGTGACATAGTGTCTTCCAGCAGCCATAAACTTGACCCAGAGCAGCACAAACCCCTCAAGGCATGATGTGGGTCTCCACATCGAGTCTGAGGCACTGTGGGAAGATGAATAGAGGCATAATGTCGCCATCACTAGTTATCACCCCAAACACTTTTGTAATCGCCATTAGACTCATAAAACTCTTAACCAAATCCTCTGCACTATTCTCAGATTGACACCTAAACACTCTGAAATGTTTGTACTTGAGCTTCCAGTATGAATGCCAAGCAGTATGATGCTATTTCCAAATTTCTGACAGAGTGAATTGTATCATGGTGCTCTTTTTCTCATAAATGGTGTTCACCTGAGTTTACTATAACGTGCAGTCAACAAAATCACACAACATGCATGCACAAAATTAAAAATCTAAGTTGGTGATAATTTACCCATCTCACCCTGTATATTAGTACCTTGTTTTTTTGGGTTTTTTTTTTTTTGGTATACTTACATATGATAGTAAAACTGATATACAATGGAAATTTCATAACCTTTCTTACTAACTTCATTTACTAGTTTATTACTATACAATTAAGCTGTATTATTATATATATATCGTTATTTATTCTACTCAGTGTAAATATCCATAAAGTTCAGAAAATCAAATATATTTGATATTAATCAGAAATTATGTACTGTACCAGTACAGAATTTGTCTCCTTGAAAACTTGAGTTTCATTATTAAGTGTGGGATGCAAAGCGTAGAAAGAATTTTGATGCAATCGGAACTGAACAGGACTGGTCATATAATAAGAATGCTTGGTTACAGAATTCTAAAAATACAATCAGGTTCTTGATGGCAAGCTGTTGAGATGTTGTGAGTTTCCCGCGTGTCGGTGTATGAATCAAGACAAACACAGTTGTAGAGGAAAATACTGGTATATTCATAAAAGCAATTAACAATAGAGTGATTAGTAGAACGAAGGTTGGTTAGTACGAAACCATATCCAAAGTCTATATTCCAACGGTATGTACCGGGTAAGCTTATCTGGACTGCTCACCCTGACTCTCTCTCTGACGCTCTGTCACTCTCTCTCCAGAGCTGACTTATATAAGAGGGACCAGTCCATTACTAGTTAGAAGGTGGGTGCGCCTCAACACAAGCATAATGTTGGAAGACCTCTTCTGAGATGTAAAGATAAATTGAATATATAATTTAAGACACTTGGAGTGCAGCCCAAAAGCCTGGAAGAGATTGTCCAAAACAGTGAAAATAGTATAAAATCTTGCAATACTAGAACTAATCAGCATGTGGAATCTTGAATGGCACATCTGGATGAACCGAGACAAGGTTGTGCAATCAATGAAGAGAAATTAAAATTAATTTTCATGTTACCTTGCATCAGCCATGTTGAACTGATGTCACACAATATGTACAAACATAAACAGCAATGTGAAAATAGTAAGACTTCAACACTCACACATTGAAAATGATCAGAGATTATTAAATTTCATGAGTGCACACAAACAATATGAAAAAATCTTACACCAATGATAAGTACATAAAAAAGAAAAATTGAAAAATATAAGCAGTCAATTGCTGATAGCCACGGAAGAGTAGACAGACATGTTCGCCTATGAAACTCTGGAGTCAGTATGCAGAAGGTAACATCAATAAGCTAAGTAACAAACTTTTACTTATATTAATTCTCTCTCTCTCTCTCTCTATATATATATATATATATATATATATATATATATATAGTGGTAAACTATAAAATCCAAAATTACCTCATATGGGGTAGAGACCTATTTAAGTCTGACAAAGTTTTCGGCGGTTGAAATAAGTCTATACTCCATATGAAGTAATTTTGGATTTTATAGTTCACTACTATTTATTTGCTCTGCAGAATAAATACATTGAGCTCTTTTCGTAGATATTCTATATTACTAGGATTCACTTGGATTTTATAAAAACAGATTTATTACCTTTACTATAAATATATATAAATATATATATATATATATTTCAAACATGTTTCATTGAATAATATAGATATATTGTGTCTGCTTATTTTTATATTGATTCTTTCCAGTTGTCTAATCAGTTTCTTGATGTTAAGATGAAATTCATCAAAGGCAGCACCAATTTTTTGTTACCTCAAGTACTTAGGATCTTTTCCAAGATCATCTTCTAGGGTAAATTACAAAGACAAACATATTGTAATTGCGATAAAATCTGCATTCCATTGTGATTGTGATTTTTAAAAAACACAGGCAAACGCACTCTATAATTACTCAAAATCTTTACATTCTTTTGATCATCAATGTCATTATCAAAAACAGAATGTCATCATTATGATAGAAAAAAAATTTGTTGGTTATATCCTGGCATTTTTTTGCGAATGCTACAATTCAAATTTAATATACAAGTATATTCTAATTAAATTTGAATTTACATTGGATAGTACATCTATACATACACACAGGCACACATATTAAATTATGAATGTGAATACAAGTTGCATGCAGATTTAAGGCAACTTGGAATTTATAACAATGTTATTCCAAAAATATCTCACATGAACTCAAATAGTCTCTATACATTGTAAAGATAATATTGATATACATTTACTTACATCTTAATTTGTCCATCAACTTTCCTGTACAAAGATGAGACAAGGCCACCTTAAGAGAAAACACCAGTATTCGTCCTTTATGTTCCCTAAGGAAATAAAACAAAAAAAAAAGAGGCATGAAATACGAACATGAATAAAACTATTCCCTGCCTTATTTTCAACTTTTTCTAAATAATATTTACATACATTTTTGTGAATTTAAATAAGTTCATATTTATCAGAGTAGAAGAAACTCTTGCAAAAGTTCTGAAATAATAACATAAAAACATTTATAGGATAGAAAAGTCCACTATTTACACTATTCGGTCTATTGTCCTCATCTTTGTTGCCATATTTATTACAACATTTCAGCCGTTGTACACTCCAGCCTTCTTCAGGTGGTTGGAATGTTGAACTGAACACTTTATTTTGCTCACTAGTTCCACATGCCATGTTTAATGGATGTCAGTTATCAGTTATCTCCTGTTAATTCCCCTCTCCAAGTTCTCCACTGCCTTAACCGGGTATTGAACTCACACTCTTTGGGTCCTGTCACTGGATCTAACTAACGCCTTTATCCACTGTACCATGTGTCCTTGAGGAAACGAAACGTTGTAATAAATATGGCGACAAAGATGAGGACAATAGACCAAATAATGTAAATAGTGTACATAATACCTCATCTCAGAAATATAGACAGATAGAAAAGTCATTTGATGATTATAAAGAAAATAATTTTTTAGTCTAAAATTAACATTTATCCTAAAACTAAAGATATTTATTAAGTTGAACTTTGTCCAGCACCAAAGTAGGGTGGGATTATTTATTTTAAAATCAGTGTTTCAAATCCTAACTAGTTTCAAATATCCACTACCATGCAGACCTTACACCAGTATTTTGATGTCACAGTGATGTAGGTATAGATAAATGACTAAATTGTTGTCCAAGATAAAGAGATTTAATATACAGAACCCTGAGAAGTATTTTTAAGTTCAAAATTTGACATGATGTTTAATATATTTACGATTTCAAAATTCTTTTCTGAATTGTAAGGTGAGAATAGCAATAACTCAACATTGGCCAAACTCAGATTAAAATCAGAATTGTAAGCAAATTTATACAAATTTATTTGCATTTTTTAAAAAATAGTAGGTGTTACAAGTAGACTAATAAATATTAGGTTGAGTCATAAATAATTTCCATTTTTAGGAACCAAATGTAATGATGAATGTATTCTCCTAATATTTCATATATCATAACAGCTGATTGAAAAATAGGTTAGATATAACAATGTACAACACAAAAGGTTATAGATTGACAAGGATAAATCTATAAAACTGACCCCAAAAGCTGAAATCAATGGAAGAAAGAAAGGTAATATTGTACACATGATGTTGAGCTTTGAGGCATTATTCATTTGGAATTATTAAAACACAATGAAACAAATGCAAATTTATATGTCCAGCAGCTACAACATGTTCGTCAAAGCTTGCTCAAAAACACTCTGTCATCATCAACAGGAAAATGATGTTTCTTTCATTTTCTAAGCTACAAGGAAAATAAAGGAATACTCATATTATGAGAGAAGATTTTGTATGGAGTTTATATTACAACAGCAGCAGTGCATACACACAGATTATTGGCTGTAGAGGATATAAATAACATCAGCTGATAAGTACCTTTAAAAATCCAGGTTTTCGAAAAGAAAGACATCTTTATGTTTATATAAATTCACAGACCCTAAATGGGGAGTGTTCAGCTTCTTCAGCCAGTCAGTAAGACCTTCTCAAAATGTAGACGTTTGGACTTGGACTTTGTTGTTAATAAAGGCATACATTTTGTGCAACCAAACTTTTCTAATTTTGATTTTAAGGAATAAATATTTCATAAAATTTTCAATCTGGCATATATTTGCTTTTATTATATGGTGTTTTGTTGAAAACATTTTATAGATGGCATGGATAGCTCCATAGTAGATTTCCATAACATTCCAGTTTTCTCTGTAGATACTAACAATATATTAATACAGTTATTTTTATCATACCAGTTGATATTATTTGTCCCTATCTTTCTATGGAATGATTAACTATTCTACTAGAATTAAGAATCCTATGTCATTCAAAAGAAATATGGTCTAAAGCCAAACTTTCTATAAAGGTTGGAATAAAAATGTAGAAACCAGTTTGGATCAATCCCAATGTCTCTGCATGCACGCACACACACACATACATACATATATATATATATATATATTTCACTCCCAGTAGCCCCCTTGTGTCTTAGTGAGATTATTGCCTTGCTTGGGTCAAATTGATTAAAAATAAATAGAAGGTGTGTGTGTGTGCATGTGTGTAAATATATATATATATATATATATATATATATATATACACACACACACAAAATAAATTGGTTTAACCCACCATTTAACAATAATGTCAAAACCAACATCAGTAAAATTTTCCTAAATTTAATCCACAAACATTTCTGCCATATCCCATTGCTCAAAATCTTCAACAAGAACAGCATTAAGATTTGCTACAGTTGCACCAAAAACCTCAAGTAGCATATAGCACAATATAACAATGTAACATTAGACAAATATTTAAATAACCTCAATAACAATATTAACACAGACAAAAAGTGTAATTGTCGAAAAAAAATTACCTGTCCACTAAATCCTAAATGTACGAATAAAGACATCATTTACAAGGCTAGCATTAAACATAATATTGAGACAAAATTTTATTTTGGCTCTACAGCCAACCACTGGAAAACTAAATTTTACCATTATAAAATGACTCTTACCACTAAAAATATGCAAATGCCATGGCACTCTCAAACTTTTACTGGGAAATTAAAACAGATGACTACACACCAGTAGTAAATTAGAATTTTGTTGTCAAAATTACACCCTTTTCTGGCTGCAGCAACTGATGTAATCTGTCTTTGCTGGAAAAAAGATTCATCCTCAAAAACATTAATGACTAAAATTTACAAATGGCTTGCAACCATATGAAAAAATTTCTCCTAAAGTATTTTAATTCTGGATAGATCAGTTTAATATATTTTCTGTTTGTGCATTGTTTTTGTGGATACAGGTGTTTGGATGAATGCTCTGTTTGTAGTGGTAGTGTTGGTGGCATTTACTGGCCTGAGTGTCCAAGAGGCTTCATGGAGGGTGTATGTTCTCTGACAGGGATCAAACCTGTGTTCTACACAGAGCCGTCATGTGGCCTGGCATGCTGTGCCATTTGGCTGTGGAGAAAGTGTCTGGTTAGCAAAACCAAATTACTGTTTTTAAACAACAGATTTTGCATTATTTTTCTCGAACAATCATATCATATGACTTTGCTAGCTAGATGCTTCCTCTGTGGTTGGATAGTGTGGTGTGTCAGGCTGTGTGACAGTTCCATGTGGGATGCAGGTTCGATTCCTGTGGGAGGATACATGTTTTCTGTGAAGTTTCTCAGACAATCGGGCTGTTGGTTGTGGTTGGTGCTAAAGTGTTTATGTCTGTAAGGGTAACATATAGACAGAAAATATATTAATATAATTATCGAATTTAGTCCATTTCATAATATATATAGATCAGTTAACCAAACATCACCTGCTCATTACATATTTTAGGTTATGCTGATTACTCCACTTTAACCATTTCAATGCCTATTAATACATAATGAGCTACATGGCATTCTTCTTTTCTTATACAGTGTAACCCGGATATAAGAGACCCGGATATAAGAGAAACCCGGATATAAGAGAGATTTTCTCTGGTCCCAAATTAGAGCCTGTGTTAATGTATATAAAATAGACCAAACCCGGATATAAGAGAAACCCGGATATAAGAGACTTCTTCTCCGGTCCTGACAACTCTCTTATATCCGGGTTACACTGTATATTTTGTTCTTTTAAATATCCATATTTTTCTTTTTCCCCCTCATGTTTTAACTTTTTTGTCCTTCTACAGTTTTTAGTTTATATCATAATATTATTAAATGTTAGCTTTATATACTGTACAGTGTTACTTTCTTGAAATATAGAGATTACTTATAAAAATAATACATTTTGCTACATCTACCCCATCCTTTTTTTTATTTCTTATTCATATTGCTATCCATCATTCATTATTATCATTATTCATACCCATCCTGAAATGCCTTAACATATTGATAAACCACCTCAAAAAGTCTAAAGTAAAGTTTCCTCTACCCGTCCACAAAATTATAAAAATATGAAAACTAATCACTGACTACAGCTTCTTCACTTTCAACAATATTCTCTACAAGCAAAAATTTGGTTTACTATGGGGGTCACCTATCAGCAGTGTTCTCACTTACATTTTTTTTAGAATTCTTAGATTCCGATCCATTTAAAAACATTATACCAAACATCTCAACTTACCTAAGATATATAGATGACACAGTGGGCTGCCAAGCGGATGTATAGATTTTTACAACATTTTCAAAATGATTTGAGACCTAAAAATTTGGAAAGCTTATTCTCTGAGGTGTCCAAAAATGGTCTAATTTGTCTTCTAACTAAAAATAATTTCCAAGATATAGCCATTTGAAGTTCATAAATTCTGGATTTTAACATGAAAGGATTTTATGTTCTGACACTTTGGAAAATTATGGCCTAAGATTTGACCAGTAATTTGCTAAAATGTCTCCAATACCTCCATCTTAAGGCATTAAGAAAGTCTACAGACACCCAAGATTGAAATATCTGCATGGATTAGGGTCATTTCTTCTAGGTTTTAGCAATTTTTGCAGAAATTAGCTTGAACAATATACATTTTTGCCCCAAAAATTTGGTCCAAATTTGTATCTGGAGGTCTACATTTAAGGAATGATTGCAAAAAAGCCCTAGGATGAATCATTTTAAGGCTCACAATTTAAAATTAAGAGTTGGCAACCTTTCTGAAAAATGTCTGGTTGAAAAAAGTTTACTCTCAGGAACATTACTAAAATCTATTCCCCCAAACATTTTGCTTGTCAAATGTTATCCCTTTCCGAGTATCAAATGAGGGTTTTGGATATACAAAAACATATAATTCATCTAATTTTTGGCCAAATGTAATGACCAAGACCTCTATCTATGTTTTTGAAGGTGCTGAATCCATTTTTAGCGCTTATGAGCTGATATCTGGTCATTTAAGGCATGAAACCTCCATTTCATGGCATTTTTGGTTGATTTTAGCCCTCAAAACTGGCTCCTGGGGTCCTCTCAATCTCAATTTCACAATAAAAAGCATACATTCAAGTATTCCTATAACTTGTGAACCCATCATCTGTTTATGGTGATTAAGTGCCTGTTGGAAGCGTATGGGGAGTGGAATGCTGAGAAATCAATTTGATTAAGAAAAATCCAAAATTTAGGGTGTCTGTGGCCCCAAATCCCCAACTTAGGGGTATCAGGCAGAAATCCTGAAAACATGTTTGTAAGCATATCTTGATAAATAATAATGGTATGATGATGGTTGAGTGCTCATTGGAAATATATGAGGGAGTGGAATACCAAGATATAAATTTTATTGAAAACTAGCAGCATGGCCCGGCGTTGCCCGTGCTTGATTCAAAAATCGTACGACTCATACAGCAATCGCTATCACTTGACTTAAAATATTTTTGCCCTTCCTTGCCTTTAAAGAAGTGCCCTTTGCTGTACTGATGTTGCTACATGCCTTACTTCTTGCCTATCTCACACCGCAAATTTTTTCTAAGCTCTATACTAAACATTAAATCTGTTACGAAAAAAGAACTAAACAAAATGAACACAAAACGATCAACTTTAAAAAAGGACTTGTAACTAGAAAAAAACGAATGAAAAAATGAATGTTAATAACAAATACTTTTTCACACCCAACCCAGTTCTGCGGAATCAGAATCAACATTGAGTTTAAGCAAGCGAATGAGCCAACTGGAGTAAAGTGCCATGCAGATTTAAATTTTTCCCACTTGTGACGAATGCAGTTATCGATTTTTTTGCATGCTAGCATGCTAGTTAACATTCGTGCCAGTCACCTGTTGGCTCTCACACTGGCCAATAAAATCTTCCTGCCTATTCGAGGCAGCCAGCTATTGGCTCTCACTCTGGCCAGTACAAAATGGCTGCAAACTAAATGAAAACTGCTGTAAAAGCATGAAAAAAATCGATTATTTCCACTATCGATGGGAGTTGGGAAATGCAAAGTCGGTCTTTGCTTTCCTGCTAACTTGGAGCATGTGCATGTAAATTTTGGTGCAAATCCGTCAAAAATTGCAGCCATGCATTCGTTACACACACACACATACTGCCTTTTATAGACAGAGATACCTAAAATTGAAACAATCAAATGGTGAAATGATTTGGGAAAATCCTTCCCACACATCATCCTCATCCAGTCACCCTATTATGCTACTAATGGGAAAAGAAAGTAGAGAAAATTGTGAAATTGTAGCAGATATCCAGCAAGAAAGCAAGGACAGCCAGTTTGTTGTTCAACATTTCAAGAAATCGATGATTGTCAAAGTCAATGCAACCATGTCTATGGTTGATGGAAAGCTGCACAGTTTTGTCACTGGTTTGGGAGGTGCATTTTGCTGTCTATGTACATACAGTAAGGAACAATCTAGCAATGCTGACTTCATCTCATCTGGTTTCAAAATTTATCACTCTTTACAACAGATACTTGCCATTTGCAAAACAGAGATTCATCATCCAGAAAATCATAAAAATGGTGATTACGATGTTCATAAAGATGCCACCCAAGATCCTATTACCACCGAAGATATTAATGTTTTGGTTGGATCTTTAAAATATGCTATCATGTAACTGCAGTGCATTATTCATGGTCTGAAGCAAAACTTGATGTATCAAACCATGTTTCCAGAGCCTTGGAGTTTTTGAAACAGGCAAAAATGCAAATCCAAGCCAAAATGAAAGAAGAAACATCGATCACTTTGGAGAAACCTGATCCAACAGGTCATGGAGGCACATCTACAACAGATAACATTACAAAAGTCATGCTTAATGCCAGCAATAGCATTTTGTTGACATACAGAATTGATAACACTGAACTGAAATCCAAAACTGACCAAATTATTCTCAACATGACAGTCATTCTCACCATCATTAACTCCAGTAAGAAGGTAAAGGTTACAGGGTACAAAGAATTTTGTTGTAACACATCCCTTTTGGTTAAATCAGGTCCATGGATAGAGATTAATCCTAATGCTTACATTGTACTTGCTCACAGTCCTGAACTTATTGAAGAGAATAACAACAATGGAATGCTGAATTTTACAGAGTGTGGTATCAAGGCAAACAACAACTTTCTGAGGTAGTATCACATCAACAATGCAAGGAAAACTAGCCCAGTTTAATAACCTATCAGATTGCATAAACTGAATCAGGGACAAAAATGAACCCATGGTGTTGAAAGTACATGAACATTTACAGTGTTCCCATTGCAAAGCAAAAGGTCATACAACAAGTTGTTGTGAAGAGTTGAAGGATGCACTTCACAAATGTAACAATGAATACGAGGCATTGGTGTCCTTCTTGTCTTAGTGTTATGGGAACTTACCTATAATAATAATGGACTATTCCTGACATTATAAATACTGCGCCTCTCAAGAGGTATATGGAGATTGTAAGACGAGGAGAGATAATTGAGAGCATATTGTAAGGACATTGGAATAGTGATACTTGTCGAGACAACATAGTTCACTCTCACCAAATCTGATAGTCATTACTAATACTTCTACTTCTTTGTATTATATTTCTTTTGTAATATATCTTTGTATTCCATACCTATGTTCGTGTTATTCTTTCATTGCTTCTAACCTTGGACCATCACTGTGGTACAAGGAACTTGGACCATAATACTTATTGATTTCATAAAGTGTCATATTTGTGATGTACTGAAAAAATTTTGTTCCCAAATATCTATTCTATGATTCATATTTGGTTAAATATTTCAGTGTATAAATACAATATTATTTGATGTTTAACATGGTTTTATTAAGGACTTTGGCCAAATATACTCAAATTAAGGTTCTAGCACAGTTATATTTTTGAATATTTCAATCAAATTTGATTACGTTGCATTGACTCCCTCCTATGCTTCCAAAGATGTCCCAACTATCATCATACCATTATTATTTATCAAGATATGACTAAAAACATGTTTTCAAGATTTCAGCCCAATATCCCCAAATTAGAGGGTTTTGGGGTCCCAGACTCCCAAAAGTTCAGGTATTTTCAATAAAATTGATATCTTGGTATTCCACTCTCTCATATGCTCTCAACCATCATCATACAATTATTATTTATCAAGATATACCTACAAACATGTTTTCAGGATTTCAGCTCAATATCACTAAGTTGGGGTTTTTGAACCCCAGGTCTCCAAACTTTTGGATTTTTCTTAATCAAATTGATTTCTCTGTATTCCATTCCATCATACACTTCCAACAGGTACTTAATTACCATAAACAGATGAGGAGTTCCCAAGTTAAAGGCAAATGTCTGCTTGATTCCCAATATGCGCTCACTGTGATGTCCACTTATGATAGACCCAAGATACAAAACTATTAGACATAATAATGAAACTCAATAAGGTTGAACCTACCACTGAATTCACACATGAATTTGAAATAAACAATTCTCTACTTTTCCTTGACATGTTATTAAAATGCAACATTGAGAAATTAGATTTTAGGATATATCATAAACCAACAAACAAAAAGGATCTAATCAACTTCTATTCTCACCACAACTAAAAAAATAAAATCTAGACTCGTCATAGGATTTTACCTTCGGATATGTAGTCCAGAATAACTAAATGAAGAAGAGAGATATATTGAGAAAACTTTCAAACTGTTCCACTACTCTCGTCATTTTATCTTCAATGCAAAAAATGAGCTTACAAAACTGCAAAAATAGACACCACCAATAACACTTCTAACAAAACTCATAACCCTACCCTCTAACACTCTTTTCATTAAACTTGCAAACAAATTAGTCATGTCTAATACTAGGATCATTACCAATACCTCCAAAACAAAAGATATAATTAAGAAGAAAAATAAACCCAACACAAATTCAAATGCTGAGATGTAGCAAATAAATTGTTTACAATGCAAAAATGTATAGGAGACATTCCATATGTATGAACACAAGAGAGACTTGTGTTTGGACAATCAATCTAACTCTCTCATTTTGTATCAAAATGATAATAGACTTAACTTTGATTTCACTAATACCACCCTAATTAAAAAAGAACATGTCCATGTCCTTTCTCAATGAGATATAAAATGAAGTTGGACTTTATTGGGGAGATTTTCTGGGAATGTTTTTTGAGGGTTGTGTGTTAATATTATTATCTGTTAGAGGGTACATTTTCTTTATTAAGTTTTTATTGGTGCACAAGCAGGTAGATGAAATAAAAACTACTTAAAAAAACAGAGTGTCTATTCAAATACAGGTATCAACTAAAAGTAACCTTTGCAATAATAAAAATATGTCGAATTAAAAAAATAAATATCCATCAATTTTTAAAAAAAAAATATATATATATATATATATATATATATATATAGGGTGTGATGGATAAATTGTCATCTAAATTACACAAAAATGAAAATAATACTGATATCTCATTTTAACAGATATATCTACCAAAATTTCACAAAAATATCTTGAAATACTAAAGAGTAAATTTATTAAAATCGCCATTGATTAAAATCATGGCTTCCAAACGACTTTGGAATCTCCTGCAGCAACTTTTGGATAGTTTCCTTGTTTAAGTTGGTGAATGCTGGCATAATCCTTCCATTCAGTTCATCTTTGGTGTTACAAGGAGTTTTGTTGGTCTCTCGCTCAACTGCACCTAATCAAGGGTCTTGTAGTCTGGGGAGTTAGGTGGCCAGATGTTAGGGGTGACTTGATCACAGAAATTGTCTGATAGCCATGACTGGGTTCTCCTGCTTGTGTGGTATGGTGCAGAGACCTGTTGCCAGGCATAGGGTCTTCCAGCAGCCACCCTCTTGACTCACGGCAGCACTACTTTCCCAAAGCACTTAATGTAGGTCTCCGTGTTGAGTCTGATTCCCTCACCAAAAAATTCAGGAGTTCTTTTCTTATTAGAATGATCAGAGTGATTTTTTGAAGCTACTGTACCTTCATAATCACCTTTAAACTCATCCAACTCTTTCTGAATCCTCTGCAATGTCCTCAGATTGATACCCAAACACTGAAATGTTTGTATTGGAGATTTTGGTATGAATACCAAACAGTACAGCATGCCATTTCCAAATTTCTGGTGGAGTGAATTATGTCATGGGGCTCTTTTTCTCACAGATGGTACCCAACTGATCCTAATACAATTTGCAATTGACAAAATCAAAAACAAACAATGCACATGTGCAAAATTAAAAATATAAAATGGCAACCATTTACCCATCACACCCTTTATATATAGAGGGTGTCCCAAAAGTTACATTACCATAATAGCCATAATAAAAAAATATATTAAAATAACAAAAAAATTTAATAGAAATATGTGAATTTAAAAAATTCTAAATAGAATGTATATAAAAGATGAAAAAAAAAATGTTTGAGCTGAAATATAACAGGCATAAAGACATCTCTTTCAATACACCTCTTTCAAATATCAAAATTAATTTTGGAAGAAAATTTGGAAATAACGTGCTAAGTGTGTTGAATTGCAAAGTGAATATATGTAACAGCATGCAATTTCATGGCTTCAGCTCATTCTTGACTGCAAGAAATCTTTTCAGTGACCACCCCCATACATCCATATATTTAACATATTCATATTTACTTGTAAAATATATAGCAATGCTTAGATAAAAAATCTACATATAAATACTTCACATCTGATTACTAGCTTATCATTATTGTATATGAGATTATCTCCAAAGCACGTTCATGGCATGTCACATGAACTCATAGATAAACTGATTGATTAATGGATTGATTTTTATTTATGGCTTATCAACCCTTTGCAGGCTATTAAAATCCAGAAAATATTTTTAGATTGTAAGAAATTTTTTTGGAGATAATAGGGATAGAGACAAAGAGAAGTGGAGAGCCACGATCACCTACATCCTGAAGAGAAATAGCACATAAAAGAAGAAAGAAGAATAGTTTTGTGATACAATTTCTACTAATTTACCCATAGCTGGGGAGAGAATACAAAGAGTCATACCTTTCTCATTTCCTAAGAGTATTTCCATGTAAGTTAATATAATGAACACAACGGGAATTGGAATTCAGCTCTCCAATTAACAATTCTGAGCCATTATTGTTACATCCAAGTACTTCTAAAGTTACAGCACTTGATATTCTCAAGTGGTCACCCATCTAGGTACTGACCAAGCTTGAAGTTGCTTAACTTCAGTGATTATATGGGAACTGGTGTTTCAATGTGATCTGGCTGTAAGTGGAATAAATATTGCATTAACAATTTTTGAAGAATAACAATGATTTTTCCAGATACAAGTCCTACTATTTAACCTATATTTGGGGAGAAATGGATTCATACCTTTCTGAATGTTA
The DNA here is from genome assembly GCA_903632075.3 of Acanthosepion pharaonis. Taxonomy (NCBI): domain Eukaryota; kingdom Metazoa; phylum Mollusca; class Cephalopoda; order Sepiida; family Sepiidae; genus Acanthosepion; species Acanthosepion pharaonis. The sequence goes on along the minus strand of CAHIKZ030003239.1, from coordinate 1,062,310 downwards.
TTTGCATGTAAGTGAATATAACAAACACATACTGGAATTCAACCTTGACTCTGCTTTCTCCATCTGAACAGCTATCCATTACACAACATGACCATCCCAGACAGACTGACTGATAAACAAAATATGATATCACTTCCAATATGTAAACTCAGAAAAAGCAAGCATAAAAAAAAACCTGACATGACTCACATTGACATTTTTGTAGCCATTCTTGGTTTAAATGGCCATATCACATATAAACACTAGTTCTCATTCAATTAAGCAACATTGAGCCTAGTCAGTAGCTAGATAGGTGACCGCTTGGGAATACCAGGTACTGTAAATTTAGATGTGTTGGTGGTGGTGTGATGGATGGATGGATGGATGGATGTTGGATTTAACGGCATGTCAACTCCTATTAGGTGGTGTGATGGATTACAGTCTTTGTTTTAGGGGGTTTTATTTTGTTTAATTTTCCTGTGATTTAGAACATTTCTCTTGTTTCCATGGAGAATTTAAACATCAATTGTTCTGTATCTTGTGAGTGCTTTCAACTTTCTTAAGTCATTATCAAAGATTTCTATTTTTGTATGGAGAGACTTGCACCTATGTGTATGCTTAATGTCAGCTGATATTATAAAAAATTGATTTTTTGTTTAAATATCCCATATTCGCATGATGGCAGGTGAAAACCAAAAGTACCCAAAAGACATTAGTCAATTCACATTCAAATTCTCACCAGAAAACCCAAAAATGGTTTGAAAAACTTTTTAAGAACTTCTTCAACCAAACCTGCAAAAATGAGAAATTGCAACATGAAGTTGATTAATTCATCCTTTTTTTTATGGCTTATCAACCTTTTCCATGTTATTTCAAGCCAGAGGAATATTTTTAGATAGTAAAAATTTTTTTGCCAACAATATTGATTTGGTAGGTTTAACCTGTGAAAATAACATGTTTTTCCTATTTTAGATTTCTGATGAATCTTAATTCTTCAGTTAATGATTGAAGAAGCTCATGGCAAGTTCTTTAACAATAAAATATCTGTAGAAATTCCCCTATCACATCGTTAAATATTTGAGCTTAACAACTTTAACAAAATATTGCAATAATAATCATAAATATGAATGTTGGTTGTTATTTTAAGAAATTTGGAGGTACAAATGAAAAGATTTGAAACTGACTTTTTCCAATTCACTGAAACAGATGTGAAACACTTCTGTCTTCCTTTCTTTATGTTCTCACTAAAGTCAAGTTGCATCTTTAATATGTCTATGATCTTCTAATGTGAACAAAACAGAATAGTACCTTGTTTATAAGGTTTTAGCAAGAGATGTTAAACACTTCTATCTTCTTTTCTTTTCTTTTTTCCCACTGAAACCAAGTAGCGTCTTTGATATCTCTTTCATCTTTCCATGTAATCAAAATGGAATAGTCCATTATTTATGATGTATTGGCAGGGTGTAATGGTCAGGCAAAATAATGATGAGAAAGACATGCATAATTATTATATGATTGAAACAAGTCCTAGTAGTTAATCTATTGTCGGAGAGGGGATAAGAGGTAAATTCATACCTTTCTCAAAGTTACTTGCAAGTAAATGAATATAATGAGCCTGATTGGAATTAGAACTTGGCTCTCTGATTTTCAATTCCAAGTCATTATGCATTACACCAATCACATACCCAAGCTTATAGCACCTGGTATTCCCAAGTAGTTGCCCATCGTGGTACTGACCAGGGTCAATTTTGCATAAATTTGGTGATCATACAAGTATCTGTGTTTCAACATATTATGGCTACAAGCCTGATACCCAAGGACATCTAATAAATAATAATAAATGTGTCATATTTCACTGACCTGAAATTAAAATTGTTGAGTAGTAAACAATTATTTGAAAACTCTTCATTTTTTTCACTGATCAAAAACATTGGTCAATTTATGTTCAAATTCTCACCAAAAACCAGAAAAATGGTCTAAACCATAGAAAAATAAAATGAAAATTTGAAAGGATCCTTTTTTTTTTTATCAGTGATGTTCACCCTGTACAAGGCCTGGGAGCCACTCAAGAAAGTGCGTTACACAGAAAGAGGCACAGTTTAGGTGGATATATGGGAATATAATGGTCAAGCCCAGATTTGAACAGGTTAAGATTATAATGATCAGGAAAACACCCATTTGGGATTCAGTTCCACAGAGCAGCAGTTCTTGGGAAGAAGTTCTTTGAGTGAAACTAACATTTCACCAATGGAATACAAAGGGAATGAGAGTGGTTCACTACAATGGGCAAGGGCAGGGTAGGTCTTAGTCGTGAAGGTTAGAATTGGTGGAACTAAGGAATGTAATTCACCTGTGAATTTTTCATGGGAACAGCAATAGAGCACCAAGAGGCTTATGATGATACATCTTTGAGAAAAGTGTTCTAGGGTGGAAAATGATTCATCACCCACAAGGATGCAAGACTAAAAAGTGAGGGTTGTGAAGATCCTGATCATATATGGCAGTAGTACCCCATTTTTTAGGCCTGATCTGGCTCATGTAAAGGTAGAGGATAGCATGAGGAGTCAAATACTTATTGGAGCAGTACAGAGAACCAACCATTTTTCCAGCATCTTTAGTGATGGATCATAAAAGTTCCACTTGAAGTCTGGGGTTATTTTAATACACAATAGTTGTTCAAATACAGGTCCTCCCTGAGGGAACATTCACTCATCATGATTGGTGATAGTTCAGGGTTTGATCAGCAGTAATAGAATGTAATTAGCTTGGTTTCCAAGGCATTGAATGTAACCAGCTAGTTTTTCCTTTACAGTGATGTTAGAGCTAAGAGGTGGGATCACCTGCCAACCACTGGTCATCTAGAGTTTTGGAGATCCACCTATATACTGTTGTATCATCAGCATAGATATTCACAAATGATCAGAATTTCGTTGGTCTTCAACTAAACTTGCAGAAATGAAAAAACAATCCCCAAACATACCTAATAAATAATATATGCCTAATAGCCTAATAAATAATATCTGTAGCCCAATAATAAATGTAGTAGTTTCATAAACTAATTTGAATTTTAAATTGTTGAGTAAGAATAGGAAAAAAACATTGGACTCAATTATAAACACTTCATTTTTACAGTGTTAAAATTTGATGGATGTAGACCGAGAATCAATAACTGAGGTTTTGTTTTTTGGGTCCTGATAAAAAAAATATCTTAAATGTTTCTGGCTTCAAAGGTCTGACTCTTAACAATAAAACATCTAAGGCAAGTTCCAAGTGTCATCTACCATAAAAAAAAAAACAGATCGGGAGAAAGCTGAAAGTTTAATGAGACATTGTGATAAAAATGACAGCATGAAATAATAGGTTCTGTAAAACAAACAAAAAATATAAAAGCCAAGGCAACAAAGAGAAAATAAAAAAATTAATATTAAATAATATCAACAGAAATATGATATTAAATCTTATTTCTGATTGCTACAATAACAGAAAGAAATATAATTATACGTAAATAAACAATGTAATTTCATAGTATCTAGCAAAAGAGAAAAAAAAATCAATCTTCTGTTGTGCAATAAAACATTTTTCCATTGTCAGATATCATAATAACTAATTGTTGTCAATATTAAATGGCTTCTCAATTCAAAAGTCTGAAAAATGACAGAAAATAATCCTTAAAATACAACTTCTATTTTAAATTTATTGTTGCTATAAAATAACATTATTTGTATTAAAATAACTATTTGATGTATTATGAGTTTATTATCTACTAGTTTCTCTTTTTGCTATCTTTCCATATCACTGTTCAGCCAATCATTTACACAAGCTCATTAGCTACATTATACACTGCTTCCCTCATGTCCATGTGAGTGTCAAATTTTCTAAATCTTCTTACTCATAGCAAACCAATTGTATACAGATAAAAAATGAATTCAGAAGGTATGTATAAATAGAGAGGGAGAGAAAGACCAAGTATAGTCTTCTCACTGGATTTGTTCAATCTCAACACCACAGGTTCTCTACCTTTTTGTTGACCCATCGACCACTTTTAGACAACATATGGAACATTTATGCACACTAATAAAATAACCATTTTAAAATATGTGAGGAATTAATAAATGTTTGAAAAGTGCAAATTTATTCAATGAGATCCCTGTGGGTGATGCTTCTCTGCAAGTTTTTTTTATATTCGGCTCCATTGATATCAATGATAGTCAAAGATCACCTCTTTTCACAGTGTGGAGTCTGTTACTATATTAATTTATATTAATATTTAATTTTATTAATATTTAAAATTAATATTATTATTTATACAGTGAGACCCTGATATAAGAGAAACCCGGATATAAGAGAGATTTTCTCTGGTCCCAAATTAGAGCCTGTGTTAATGTATATAAAATAGACCAAACTGGGATATAAGAGAAACCCGGATATAAGAGACTTCTTCTCCGGTCCCAACAACTCTCTTATATCCGGGTTACACTGTATAATAAATTATAATCTTTATATAATTTTCCTTTACATATATAATCTTTCCTTTAAATATCCTTTACAGGTTTTATTCAACTTTTACAATTAAAACATCTGGTAGAGTAAAAAGGAAACTAATTTACATCATTCAATCACATTTTCTTCTAGTTTTAGAGTTGTTTTTCTATTTTTAACATTTTAATATGACATAGATTACTATAGAAATTCCTATTCTCAGTTGTATCAACCATTCTGAAGTGAAATTGCTCTATGGAAACTAAAATATTACCATGGGCCCTCAACTTGCTATTTTTTTGTGTGGATCCCAAGTAATGTTACAAGGACCTCAGTTGAGGACCACTGCTTTCCTAACTGAGGTGGGAAATCTACTACGAATTATTAACACTGGGTGTAATCTTAACAATATAAAACACACAGATGACACTGTGCTACCTACTAGACAAGGTAGTAAAGGAAAATGAAAAGAAAGATGCCTTCTGAAAGCTAAGCAAAATAATAGGAATCAGGAAAATTTATTTAGAAACAAAGAAAAGAGTGTTGAACTATTATGCAATATCAATCCTCTTGTATGGCATTGAATGTTGGACAATTTTATCACAGAATTAAGAGAAAAACAGGAACACTAGAAATATGATTCTACAGAAGGATACTAAGAATTCCATGAACAGAGTAAGGAAGCAACAAGGAATTTTTAAAGCAAAGGGAAACAAATAGTACACTTATATTTAGAACTAGAAAGTGACAGCTAAAATTTTCTGGGCATAATTACGAACTACCAATCAATTCAAACTTTATAAAGTGGTAAATATTAAGGATTGACTGATAGTTGGTTCACACATTTTAATAATTTAATAAATGTTTATGAATAAAAAATCGTTTTATGCTTATTTCTTTATAAATTGTTAAATGATAAATATTGGATTATTTCTAATTGTATTAGTTTTTAGAATGTTGTAAATTTAAAACTATTCTTGTAAATAAATAATCTAATAAATAAATAGTGTTTAATATTTTTGTTGTAAATTCTCAAGAACAAAAGAAATGTTTAAATTCACTTTCATCATATGTTTAGGTTTTATTACAATTCTAATCATCATTTTTTAAAACAAACCTTGCAGAGGAATAAAGGTAGTTAAAATAATATCAGGGTCAAGTGTTTTGCTTTTAATCATTTCAGCCCAAGCAAGGCAATAAAGGTGCAATAGGGTGCAAGCAGTTATTCTCTAACAGAGAATATGAGAAAAATACTAATCAGAAGAGAAGACAATAAAAGAACAAGAATTATGACAGAAGATAATGACTGATATTATAATTAAATTTTTGAAGCTCAATATTGACTGGGAAGCAAGAAACAGGAAGTGAGTTCCACAAGCAAGAAGTGTGATAGAAGAAACTGTTACATAGCACTTATGGTAACATCTAGCCATTTCAACCATAAAATGTTGAAACCTTGCAACCAATCTCGTAGTGCACTTAAATTCATAAAGTCTAGGTACCATAGAGGAAAATTCATCAGAACAATTACCATGAAAGCATTTATAGAAATGGTACAAGAAAATTATGCTACAGTAGTGGGAAATGGACTGAAGCTGAGAGGCCAGGTAGATTTTTCTTTGGATTTTACCAAGAATCTCTAAATATTTAGCAGAGGCACCAGACCAGATGTGGCTGCAATGTTCAAAGCATGGATGAATGGTAGACTTATAAATATGTAAGATAGATTCTGACAAGAAAAATTGTCTAGCACAATATACTGAACCAACATTCCTAGCTATAGACTTAGCAATTGATTCAGTATACTATTTCTACTTCATGTCAGCTGAAAATGTCATTCCTTACCCCATTTAGCAACAGATTGTAGGTTATTTTTGAGTTTAGCTACCAATTTGACCTTATCAAATCACTCAGACTATTAAGATAGGTTAATGCTTATCAAAAATACTTCCTCTAAGAATTAAAATAATTAAATGCTGTGTTTCCATATGACTGTTTGCTAGATCAAATAGTTTGGATTCTTCAGAAGGTAATTTGCAAGGGATTTAGATACAGATGACAATAAAGGTTGCAGATTAGGAAACAAAATGAAATTCTCAATATAATCCATCTGGTATTGCTTCTGAAATGAAAAGCTATACATAATCTGTAGAATAATATCTCTTGTTTGTTTTTAGCTGAGAGATACTTTTAATTTCCCCAAAAAGTAACAATTTGGGTTAGTAAAACAGTAAGAACATTTTCAATGGACTTTTAATTCTCAACCTGTTCTTATTAATTTCATTCATGCCCCCACTGCCCCACCCCCCAAAAAAGCAGGGCTAGCAATTCAAACATGTCCCCACAGCAGATACAGATTCATAGAACTCTCAATGAAAAATATGTATTCTTTAAAATCACTCTATGCAAGGCAGTAAAGCCACTAAGACACAAGTGGTTACTGAGTGTGAAATAATAATAAATAATAAAAAAAAGAAACATTATTAAGGAGTGAGAAATATAGAAGAGTAAACAAGAACACAGTAGATAATGATTGACATTGCATTTAAATTTTTGAAGATCAAAGTTGGTTGGAAAGCATGGAGCCAGAAGAGAGTTCCACAAGTGGGAAGTGCAAGAAAAGAAACTGTTTGCATCAGATTTATGGTTAGATCTAACCAATTTAACTGTGAATTGCTGCCAATCTATTACTGGGCTTAATTTTCCTTAAATTCAACTTTGCTTTATCAAGATGGTCTCCCATGGTCAAATTAGTAATGGTACACTTCAGGTGGAAAAAGGAGCTAACAGTTTGATTGCTGTTGGTAAATACATTTTTTTTTAATAGGACTTCTTGGTATCGGCTGCCTATTATTAATTTAATGGTTTAAGAATAAAAAGAAATCAGGCATAGCAGCTCAAATATGTGTACCCACTAAAAAGAAGATTTAAAAGTAAGAAGATTACAAAGCCCAGGATAGATATAATTCTGTTGCTTTCTCTGAGAATTCTTTCTATGCTCTGATTTCTGTTGGCTGTTCTGTTCAAATAAGGTTCTTTTATCTCTAGTTTGTCAGTCTTAATTTAGTCTCATACTGGTCAGTCACCAAGGAAAAAAGACAATCTCCAGCATTATCATTCTAACAAACACTTTACTTTGTAGCAGAAAGATTTTTAGACAAGTGTTGTATCAAAGCGTATTCAGCTTGAACATGACAGTAAGTCATTTGAATATGAAAAAGACATTGATTTAGACAAAAATCTAAGTGCAACTAATGGGTTGCACTTAGTAACTGAAATAAAATTTATGATCAATACAAGAACAACATACATGCATTTCATATATATATATATATATATATATATATATATATATATATATATATGATTTGTATATTTCTTTCCTTATGAATATAAGAGAGATCTATTTTAAATACTTTTAAAATGAACTTTTTAATAGACATGAAAACAGCATTTTTTCTCCTTATTTGTCCATTAACAGCCTGTTTCACGCAGTACGATTTGAAAACCGGGTCTTTGATTCTTTTGGACGCTCCAGAGATCTATTGTTCTTTTTATGTTTTTCAAAAGGAATGAGTCAGTGTGCCAACAGTTCAAAATAATTTCATTCCTTTGTTTATTAATGCATTCACAATCTTCAATTTTATAGTTTTCAATTTCTCCTCCAGACAGTTTTTTTTTTTCATCTTTTTTATTGTTACTTATTCTGCTAGTAATGGTTTCTTTTGGATTTTTAATTCCCAATTGTGTTTTATAACATTGTGATATTTTTATATCATTTATATATATATATATATATATATATATATATATATATAAATAAAGGCAGGCATCTCATTTTACAAGTACACCAATTTGTTAGGGTGGCTAACTAACAAATCCCTGTTGCAGATGCCTGCTCAGGCAAATTTGTACTTATTAAGCACCCACAGATATGTTCAGCTCAATCCACTTCCCAGATTCTGAGCATTTGCTCAGAATTTGTGAATTCGGTCAAGAAAGTGTGAGACAGAATTCAATAGAACAAGGAGAGCAGTTCTTGTTTTGTGTCTGTGAGACTTTTAACAACTTATATTTTACCTGGTATACAGATAGCTTTCAATCATTGGCTAGCTTAGTTCCAATTCTGACATGTTTTGTCTATCGCTGGGTCCCTAACAGGTGTTACCACCCCGGGGTCAGGGTGGACCTAGGAACCAGAACAATTAAGAGTTGGTCCCATGCTACTCAAAACCTTCAATCTCCTGATTAGTGGCTTTGGTGGTGGATGTGGTTTATCATCATACCCAGGACAAGGTTGAAATTTATAAAATCTTTCTATTAAAACTATTTTTCAAGAAAATAGGTTTTTCAATTCCAGTACTTGCTATCACTCTTGCCAGTATTAATGGGGGTTTCCTACCTAACCTTTTATTTGAAGTAGGGTTGAAGGTCAACATCTTGATTATATCATTATTTTTTTTATTCCAGTTACATGCACTATCTATTTTAGTTGTTGCTACTGTTAGTTCTGCTCAAGTGATAAGGTTTCCATTATTTTTTGTTATTTAGTACAGTTTTTAGTTTGTGATTCTGTATTGTCAATCCACAATATTCAAAGAAGAATAGTCTTTACCAAGACCCTCAGGTTTCACTCATTTAGAGCATTTTACTCCATTGATCTTAGGAAGCAGTTGCATACAGCTGACAGGTTAGATATTTCTGAACAGGTTTGCTGCTATCCATGACATCCATATGAAAGTCTTAATTTGACAAAGGCTATTTAAGAACAGTAGGACCCAGCAAATATGATTAATAAACTTTAAACTCAATATCAAACATCTGCCTTTAAATTTATGGCTTCAAGTCTTTTGTTCAAATCATTCAGTAATTATCTTAGAACAAAACAAGAATTGGATTTCTAATGACAATATTTTAATAGAAATGGTAATATTATCCATTTATTATAAGGAGACATTTCATATTCATTCACTGAGTAAGTGAATGCTGAAAGTCATAAAATCTTTCTTTTAAAAGAATTTTTCAAGAAAATAGGTTTTTCAGTTCTTTCCAGTATTGATGGCATTCATTTACCAAACAGCCAATGCTAACTTGAAATTCATAAAATCTTTCTCTTAAAACAATTTTTCAGGATAATAAGTTTGTCAAGTCCAGTAGCAGTTATTGCTCTTTCCAGTATTGATGTGAGCTTCCTTCCTTGCTCTTTGTTTGAGGTAGTGTGAAATGCCAGCATTTTAATCATGTCAATATTCTTTTTTGATTTACCACTGCTATTCATTTTAGTTGTTACTGTTGTTGAAAGTCCTCCAATGATATAGTTTCTGTTACTTGATACAGTTCTTTGTGATTCTGTAATGTGAGTCCACAAGGTGTGAAGAAGTAATGTCCTTGCTAAGACCTACAAGCTTCATTCACTCAAAACCATTTTTAACCATTGATTTGAGAAAGTTTTTGCATACAGCTGATAGTTTAGATATTTCTGAATTAATTTTATGGCATCTATATAAATGTCTTGAAGTATAGATAAAGAAAAAAACAGGTCTTTTAAGCAGGAAGTGACTCACGGTTAGATTGTTAAGCTAAAACCAATATTTATGTGATATGAATGAGTAAAATCATTTTCTTTTTATAATAATAAATGCATAGTGAACAAGATTCTTCTTTTGTTACCTTTTATGGAAGCTTATTATTATTGTTATTATTAAATGTATCAGTCTTGAGAGACCATGGATCTGTGCCTGAAGAGTTATACCCCCTTTGTGTAGAGTTTTTTAATGCACATCTAGTGTAACAATTATGAACAGAATAAGCTGACTTAAAATTCCAACTTATTCTGTTGCATTCACTTTCACACATATGTCTGTGGGAAAGATACAGCTCCATCTCAGATCTTCACAGCTATGTTCTAAATAACAAGGTAGACTATAAAGCCTTGGATAGCAGCCAATCTATGAAAAGGAAAACTCTGAAATCAAATCTGTCAAGAAAGCATTGAGAAACCACTCCATTATCTTTCCCAAGAAGTCATAGCAATTCAAGGATCGACAGCTAGCTATGGTTGTTTACATCCTGAAGGATGGATGGATGTTGGATTTAACAGCATGTCAACTCCTACATCCTGAAGGGATATAGCATACAAAAAATACATAGTAAAAGGAAGCACTCATTTTGCATCACTGTAAAGACCATAAAATAGAAAGTCAGCTGACTGATAAGAGAATACCATTGGCTGTTATACTGTGGAGTCCATTAGTTAATTAGGTGGTGGCTGTCACATGACAAGCCATGCATTGTAACCTAAGGGTATATCTATCCAGTGGGAGTAGAAAGTAAAAGTATTGCTCAAGTATTGGACATGTTAACATTTACCAACAAATAAAATTTATTCAATGGTGAAAAGTTGCCAAATGCTTCTTCATATGAAACATAAACAAAAAATTTTGAAAGTGCATAGTAAATCTAATATATAATAATTTGTGTATATATGCATATGCTCATACATTTATGTAAAGATGTCTGAATAAATGTACAGTCATATGTGAATAGATATTTGAGAGAGAGGGGTACTGAAAAGTTCTTTGCCAGATAATTTCTCATTAATGACCAGACATTTTTTTATGGCAGGGAGGGAACTTCTTGGTCATGGCAACAGCTTTTCAGCATCCTTAGTATTTGTACATGCACATGTGCATATATATATATATATATATATATATATATATATATATATATATATATATATATATATATATATATATATATATATATATATATGCATGTATTTAGGCAGCAATCCTTCTTTCATGCACACTTCATTGAATACGACAGACAAAGGTGCTTTTATTTAGTTTTTATACAATTTCTCATGGAATCTAATAATTTTTTCTTTTCAGATGATAAATTATATAAAAAACTGTTTGTATATAATTTATCATCTGAAAAGAAAAAAATTATTAGATCGCATGAGAAATTGTATAAAAAAACTAAATAAAAGCACCTTGTCTGTTGTATTCAATGAAATATATATATATATATATATATATATATATATATATATATATTGAACTTTGTCCATTTCATAATGTTTGTATGTATGTATATATATATATATATATATATATATTAAACTTTATCCATTTCATAATGTTTGTATGTATGTATATATATATATATATATATATATATATATAAATATTTCATAATGTAAATATATATATATATATATATATATATATATATATATATATATATATATATCTCCAAGTGTAACATAGCTTAGTACCAATGTCCAGAAATTTTATTTTTAAAAAGTGCTCAATACAGAGAAGAGCTTAATAATAATAATAATAATAATTATTATTATTAACAATTATAACAAAAACATGCTATAAACTGTTACATAAATGCAATCATGTTTTGACAATGTATGTGCCTCCTCAGGCATTGGTGCTCAACTGAAGAATACACAGTCATTTTAAGGTTTAAAAGTACCAATAAACTCAATGGGTGCTACCACCTTGGAACACCAGCAATTAAGAGTTTGTTCCATGCTCCTCAAAACCTGATCAGTAGCCTTGCTGTCAGATGTAGTTTATTGTCTTACCTAGAGTGCAGATATTTTTTATTGTCATACACAGGACATCTGACCAACTGGGTGTTATGGTAAAGTTTTAACTTACTTAATATCAGAATGGTATCTATCTAAGCAAGAAGAGAACTGCATATTAGTGGCAGAACTACCAAAAATATATTAAAAAAAATAAGTTAATAAAAAGAATATACATTAATCCGTTTTTTTTATCCACCTCACATAGCTTTTTATCTACGTTAATTTTCTTTGAATATTTTTTTTTATTTACGATCTAAGAAAAAATTCTTTCTCACATTAAATATAAACACAACTGCAAAAATTTGAAACATTTCCATTATCTTTTGACAGCACAGGTATAAATGAATTAAAATGATTTAGAAATATATGCCTTGAGGTAAGCAACATTCATTTGATAAGCAAAAGTTTTGGGTAATTTGGTTAAGATCATCATCTCTCAAAAATCATATCACAAACAAAATGTGAGTATGCATCAAAACATTAACAAAACCACCTACAATTATTGGTTATTAAACAAATACTAATATATTTTTACATTTTAATTTTTGAAAATTGTTTGCTGATCTCTCTCTCTATATATATATATATATATATGTGTGTGTGTGTGTGTGTGTATGTATGTGTGTCATTAAAGACAACAGACAAGGTACTGCAATTAAGCTTTTTATTTAATTTTTCTTGAGTTTGAACAAGTGTTTTCTGGGCACTGAGTGTGTAGAGACTGATCAAATGTTTTGTAATTTTGGCTATACTTTTAGTCATTATCAAGGATGATTTTATTTTTACATTTTAACTGGGTGTATGGGCTGTGAGTACGTATCTGGAGTTATGGGGTTGTTTTATTTTCCAAACACTGTCAGCACATTGTGGCCATGTTTATAGTTAATATAACTGAGTGTTGGCTTTTTTTTTATTATGAAGGCTTTATTTTTTCATCTTTTTTATTATTAAGGTATTATTTTTAATCTTTTTTTACATGTGGATGAGGTTATTATGCTTTTATTTTCTACTAGTATGCTTTGGAGGGGGGATAGTAGGTTTGTGTGCGTGTGTTTAAATGAGTTCTAATGAAGCTGTAGTTGGATAGTTGTAATATAAGTCATCTGGATAGGCATGTAATAGTGTGACCAATGTAATTAGGAGATTGGTTTGATCAGGAACACAGTTCCTTAAGGGGCATCTGAACTCGTAAATAATGTTTGTTCTTTGTAGTTTTGATTTTGCAGGTGTGTTGTTTGTTTTATCAGAGTACCTTGTCTGTTATCTCTAATGAAACATGTATAAAAGAGGGATTCCTGCCTATATATATATATATATATATATATATATATATATATATATATATATGAAAATTATGGAACCAGTCCTATATGTGAATATAATATAACATGATATTTAACATTTTGGCTTACTCTTGTGTTTTATACCACATGACTTTGCTAAAAAAAAACAAAAAAACATCATAGCCTCTCTTTTCTTTTTTACAACTTTTCAACTCTGGTACTGAGATGGCACATGGGGGGGGAAAAAGTTTCCCCCCACTGGGGTATGTTCATTTTCATGGTTTTCTGTCTTGACATTTTGTACTCTCTTACACATGCTTGTTACACACACACAAAACACATTCTTATAATAGCAATTTCCATGTTTTTTTCCTTTCATCGCATGTAATTCTTTTTGCAAATTTATGCATTGTTGTTTGTTTTATATTGTTTTGTGTTATACATTTTTTACTTGTACTCACATTGAGTTTGTAATAATTGTTTGTTGTATAAATTTTATGGGAGCATATAAATATTTACTTTCCAAAGTATCGATCTCCGCTGAGTAAATATTTACCCAATCATACCAGTGATCCTGCAATACTCTGCTAAATAAAGGTGAAACTTAAGCTATGGGTAAGCTGAAATGCTTTTTTAATTTTCTTTTTATTCTTTAATACATTCTTATATATATATATATATATATATATATATATATATATATATAAAAAAAAAGAAAGAAAAGAGGTGCCACAAATGTTTTTTGGTTGTAATGTGGATTTTTTTTTTTACATAATTCAAGAAAGACATTCAGATTACTAACATGAAAACAGAGAATGACTCATATCGAGAATATTTAACATTGAAAAACATAAGGAAAAAATTAATTATTTTTAATAATATGTGGAAATCTCCACCTTTTACCTGAAGACGGTCATGAGGCCAGAAACATGTGTAGTAAAATTATGGAAAATAAAGCATAATATTTTTATAAAAAAAAAAAATAATCCACATTACAACCCAAAACATTTGTGGCACCTCTCTTCTCGTCTTTTTAATATACACACTTTTCCCTCATTGGAACCACTATAACCTCTTTCTTTTATATATATATATATATATATATATATATATATATGTAAGATCATACTGGCTATACTGATTCTCCAGATACTTTATAGTCTTTAAATTTATTCACTGCACATGGAAAGTTTTCTGGTTTGCATCCTGTATCTTTCCATAACTGTTGGAATGATGATACACACACAGATACATATATCATGGTCCCCGCTTCAGATACTCCATCGCTAGTTGTTACAGAGAATGCCACAGTGAATGCTGCAACATGTGCCCAGAATCCTGTGTCTCACTTGTTCACTTTAAGCAGTTAGCTCACAATGGAAGTATCAATGTTGTACTTGTATTCATGCTTGTAATTATTTTGCAAAACTTTTCCACTTTTTTCAACCATGGGTCCAACGCAAGTAAGTGCAAAGGACAGTTCTGAGAAGAAGAACCGGATGATATGCATTAAATTAAAGAAGAAATTATAAAAAAAACACGACCAAGGTGTGTGTGTGTAGTCAACTTGGCAAAGCAGTATGAGCATAATACTTCTACAATCTGCACCATGCTGAAGCAGATGGATTCGATAAAGGCTATAACATCAGCCAAGGGCAATAAAATAATTTCTAAACAGTGGACATCTATATGGAGTAGATGCTAATAGTGTGATTGACAGAGAAGCAGTTTGCAGGAGATACTATGATGGAGGCTATAATCTGAAAGAAGGCACAAGCTATTTACACTGATTTGCTGCAGCAGACCCCAAGTAGTTTGATGGATAAGCAATCAGGTGAGCCATTTAAAGCCAGTCAGAGCTGGTTTGAGGATTCTAAAAAGAAGACTGGCATTCACTCCATTGTCAGGCATGGTGAGGAAGTGATTTATGTGGAGGGCAAACCCATGGGTGTTGGGTCAACAGGCAGTTCTTTGTGGAGTGGGTGAATTTAGTCTTTAGTCCTGATGTTAAGAAATATCTCCAAGAAAATGACCTACCTCTGAAAGCCTTCTCATGCTGGACAAAGCACCTACTCCTCGACCTAACCTCGAGGGTGACATCCTTGAAAAGTTCAAGTTTATAAAGATTCTCTACCACCCCTATTCTGCAGCCCATGGACCATCAGTTGATTTTTAATTTCAAGAAGCTCTTCACCAAGCACCTGTTCTGCCACTGCTTTGAGGTGACGGAAAGCACAAACCTCACCCTTCAAAAGTTTTGGAAGGACCACTATAGCATCATGATATGCCTCAGAATTATTGATATGGCCTGGCAGGGTTTTACAATGAACACCTTGACCTCTGTCTGGAAGAAGCTATCACCTGAGGTTGTGTTTGAGACGGACTTTGAAAGACTCAAACCCAGAGCAGCAGTGATGGAAGAGATTTTATCCTTTTGCAAGTCCATGGGCCTGGAAAATGGATGAAGATGACATCAATAAGCACATCAAGGAGCATTCCGAGGAACTGACAAAGAAGCTACAGATGCAGCAGCACATGCAAGTTTTGTGAAGGAGGTTATCTCTATGAGTGAGATGAAGATTTTGGGAATGTGGGAGAAACTTTCAGACATCACTCGAAAGAAAGACACTGAAAAGTTGCAACTGGGAATGTGACAGTGCTATTTAATGATACTTGACTAACACATTTCAAAAACATTCTGAAAGGGTGGATGAAACAGACCTCATTGGACAGGTTTTTATCAAAAACCCTTCCAGATGAAAATGAGGCAAGCTTGGCAAAAAGGTCAAAAAACAATGAATAAGATTCAGTTATTCAATTCAGCCTTTCTCTTCCACCTGTGTCAGCATCTTCAAGTTGTCTGATCTCCAAGGTAAATGCTCTACATTATACTTAATAAAACCAGTTTATTGCAGTACATTCTATTATATTGTGTTGTTATTCAATATTCATTATTCATAAATACATTTTCTTATTTAAAAAAATGTAACAAAAAAACTGCAGTTTTTTTTTTGGGGGGGGGTCCAAAATGGATTAATGGCATTTAAATTCATTTCAATGGAGGAAAACTGATTTTGAAACACAAGTAATTTGAGTTACGAGGTCCGTCATGGACCAAATTAAAGTTGTAAGTCAAGGTACCACTATATATATGTTAGTAAAAATAAAATTAAATGTTCACTTATCCCTACTCTGAGTTTCACAATTATAACCAAACATCTGGAGACATGCTAGTAAAATTGTAAAAACTTGATTATTAAAACTTCATTGAACTTCATTGGTAATTATAATGGTTGAGCTTAAGTTAAACTTGTGCCGAATTGTAACTACCAAAGAATGGTTGAAGTTCATTGGTCAAGTTTAAGTCATCCTTGCACTGAGTTGGAACAACCAAAGTAAAACTTGTCTTACTTCATCAGTAGAGTTTCAACAAAACATGTGTGAATATTATGTGTTAGAAAGTGGAAGAAAGTTTCTTTGCTTTGTCCAGATGTTCAGCTAAGTTATGATAAGCATAGTTATAATGGTCAAGTCCAAGTCAGTCTTGTGCTGAGTTGCAGTGACCAAAGAAAAGGTTGATTTACTTCATAGGCAGAGGTTTTGGAAGACATACTGGAAAATGGGAAGAGAGCTCAGTAGTCAGTAGACCGGGAAAACAAACATGTTCCATGGGTGGATTTCCTTTTCTCATGTCTTACTACATCTTGGAGCAAGGGAGATAAAGAGGAAAGAAATTTTTGTCTTTTTATAGACATAAATTATACCACCCAATGGGCATTTAGCAAAGCCAAGTAGGGTAATAAAATTTCTGGTTCCTTTATCACTAGCATCATGGGAAAAAGTATTTCTTACCTTTTTATTCATTATTATTATTTTATTTAGTGATTTTGTTTAATTATCCCACAAACTATTATAATAGAACCTTCAATTGCATTTAGCTATTTCAACAGTAAAGCAATGAAACCTAGTTGCCAATCTAGGAGTATGCTTAAATTCATGCATTCTAGTTAGCAAGAAGGAAATCTCATTAGAACAATTGGCATGGAAATGTTTATAAGAAAGAGAGAGGGAAGCCAATTTAGTGCAGTGGGAAAGTGTGTGTGTATATATATATATATATATATATATATGTGTGTGTGTGTGTGTGTGTGTGTGTGTGTGTATGTATATATGTACAGACAGTTGTCTGAGCATAAATTCAGAGGAAGAGATAATATTTGTGGAAGAAAATAACCAAATAGAGCTTTATGCTCATTGACAAAGACACTTCACAAAAAAAAAAAAACCTGATGCCTTTAAGGCATTTTTGTTGAGATAAACATTTCCGTTTCTCGTCTATGCAAGAGAATTCTGAGCTGAAAGTGATGCAAAAGATAGCAGACAAAAAATTAATGTTTTTCATTTCTTTCTTCACATATGAGTTTTTAACTTTTATTTTAAATCTCGCATGAATTTTTAAACTAAAAATTCTTGCAATATTGAGATAAGGTCTAAAGCTTTTTCTTCTTTTTTTCCTTTTAAAATGACAATATATTTTCAGGGGAGGATCCATTTATCAACATATTCATAACATATAACATGAATGAATTTATTAAATATTAGGGCATTAACATAAATGTGATAAAATTTCAGCCAGAATTCTCACTAACCTCAAAGATTGTTTTTTAAACTAATGATCAACATTGCCACTTTACACTTTGGCAATACAAAATAAAGATGCTGATGGAAGACATAGAATAACAAAAAGATACTCTTTGATTTATAAAGTCTTAAAATCTATAAAAAAAAATCAGTAGATAAAAACAATATGAAATATGATAAGTATTTTCCAGGATTAATGTCATTTAAATATGACAGGTAGAAAAAGAAATAAAACCAAAACATTCACAGAGAAGACAAGAGATCTTAAATCATTGCAAAACTCTTTAGCTGGCATGTCAGAACTGCACATTAAGCTGTACGCGATCATAGTAAATGCACCAAACTATGCACCATTTTACAGCAATGAATAATAACGTTTCCTCCTGACAGGCTGTCTTGTTTCCAATGCAGTCAAGAGAAAATCTAATTTGCCTAGCATATGGACAGCCCCATTTACATTAAGATCAGTTCTTTTAAAGCATCTACGTGTGTCACTGACCTTAAAAGAATTAGCCTTTCTTGCATGTAAGCTATTGTCGAGATCAAGGCTAACCACCCATGTGTAAGACATGGATTTTGTAAGTTAAAAATACTTACATGCGAAGAGTAGGAAACAGAATGTAAATTTACAATTCAATCAAAAAGATTGCAACATGCAAATTACAAAATCAAACGAGTACAACAATTTAAATCTCAGAAGTGTTTTAACAGAGGAGAGAAAGTGACACTGTAATCCAAAGGTATGTTGAGATATCAAAATAGCTTTCCAAAAACTAAGCAAAGTATTAAAATAAAGAAAAATTTTTTAGAAACAAAAAAAAAGTGCTGAACTGTTGTGCAATATCAGTCCTCCTACATGGTAGTGAATGACAGACAATCTCCTTGCAGATGAAGAAGAAACTTGAAGCAAAAGAAATGTGGTTCTACAGAAAGATGTTGAGGATATCATGGACCAAACATATGAGTAACAACAAAGTTTTAGAGAAAATGGAAACAAAACAGACACAAATACTTAACATCAGGAATTAGCAGCTGAAATTTCTAGGACACATAATGAGGAAAGAGGGCTTGGAAAATTTGATGCGCACAGGACAGATTGAAGGCAAGAGGGATAGAGGAAAGCAACACATTACTTACCTAGAGAGCTTGAGTAAAAGGATGGCAGAACAAGTGTTAAAAGAATCTATTTTTTAGTGTTAGGTCATTTGATGTGGTCAAATGATCTTACAAAGTCATGCTCTTTCATCCGAATATTCATTGGTTGGCACCAAAAGTATGCGAGTTGACTGGCAAAGTTAGTTTTTTTTTTCTGAAATCTGCTCCAGAGCAGTCCATTTACTACTCTTCACTGAACTGACAAGTAAACTATACCATATAAACCCAGCAACTCTCAACTGAAGTTATTTTAAAGTATTTCTAAATTCTTGTCGGTAAGCCTTTATATGTTTTCCTTTTTGCCACTAACCTAATCACTAAAATCATAATAAAACCTTTTCTTTGTTTGCTATAAAAACTTAGTTCTACAGTCGCTCTCTCACAGACATGCCATTGCCTCCCTCTATCATTTCTACAAATACATTTTGGTCTTCTGTCATTCCCTTTACTTCTCTTTATTTTACTTACTTTGTCGCACATATGACAAAAGGTTTAGGAGAGATAACAAAAATACAAAATTTACTAAGACCTGCAAAGGGCAGGAAATTGTGAAGAGCCGTGACCTCAATGTCTCGAATAGACATTGCACACATAAAAAGACAATGCTGACAGATTGCATTATTGTTCCATTTTGGAAATAGAGAACATCATTGGGTTATAGATAGAAACTGTTAATTAATACCAGATTAATGGTATTAATGCCACCATGTCATACATTGAGATAACTCATCTCCATTTACTTCATATTCCATTAGTAAGTAGGAAGATCCACTCACAGCTTCTGTTGCATTGTGGAAGAGACTTATGAGAGGATGCTTCCCATATCACTACAATATTAACCTCTTCAAGTTTGGGGTCAACCATTATCTTTCGTACATATCTTTCTAATATGTACCTTTTACTCCTTCTTTATTAACCCTTACAAAAAAATAATTTAGTAAATCTCTACCTTGAGTCGTTCTTAGGCCTTGTATTGGGTGAATAATAGTATAAAAAAAAATTAAATCAATACCAGATTTTAGTAGGTGATCATGGCTCTCCACAAATTCATTTCATTTATGATCTGTGAATTGTCATGCATTCTTGGGAAAGATAGTGGACTTGTTTCTCTAGTTTTTGTATTCAGGGATTTTTTTCTCTTAAACTTGCTGGCAAGTAAGGCTAGAGAGCTTAGTAGAAAAGCCAGGTTCATACCTTTCCCGAGGGCATTAGTGCGAAAGTGAACATAAGAAACTAACTTGGAATCTGAACTTGGCCTGCTGAATTGTTTTACCACACCACTATCCATTTCACTAATTCACATATCAATTATAATACAATGTAAACTTTTAAAAGACGGATCAAATAAATTAAGTGCTATTCACCCTAAGCAAGGTGATAATGCTACCAAGATGCGAGGAGCTACTGGGAGTGACAGAGAAGGAAAAGACTTTAGAAGGATTCAGAAATCCAATCCTAAACAGAGGAAACAAGGGATAAACCTCTACTCCTGTTTTAAAGAATGGGGACAAGTGTGAACAAGATGATAGGCAAACCTATCTACTATTAAATCACCAACTTCTATTCTTGAGTGCTAATGCTACACTGTAGATAGGCATACGACCATATCATGCTGAAACAACAATTCTTGTACAATCACTGAAGTTAAGCAACATAAAGCCTGTTCAGTACTTAAATGAGTGACCACTTGGGAATACCAGCTTAGGTGTGTAGTTGGTGTAATCGATAACAGCTCAAAATTGGAAAACCAAGTTCCAATTCCCATTTGGTTTATTAGATTCATATGTGCAAATAAAATACACGTGGAAAAGGTATGATACCATTTCTTCTCCCCCCAGCTACAGTTTAAATAGTAGGACATATCTTTATATCAAAAACATTCTGATAATCAATAATATTTTCTGGCTTTAAATAACCTGCAAAAGGTAGATAAACTGTAAAAACATATCAATGAATCAAACATACAATGCAGATTCCCATTCATGCAGGGATCTCTGAATGATATTTAGATTTTGGTTACAAAACCAAAAATCACCTAAAGTAGTGTTTGAACCATGTGGATTGGCACTATAATCACAAATGAACTGTACCATCTAATAAAAACCACATCACTTTAAGGCTTTTTTGTATCACATCAGAATACATACATGGAAATAGCAACAGAATAGCAAGAGGCCCACAAAGTTTTATCAAGAAAAGGGGTTGCAGAGTTGAAAATAATTCATCACCCACAAGGACACAGATGCTTTTGAACTCTATCAAAAAAGACAAGTGAGGACTGGACAGTTCCAGCCCAGATATGGCAACAATACTCTCTTTTTGGTCTGATCTAGCTCTTGTAAAGGTAGAGTACAAGCAGAAGGAGTCAGATATTTATTGGCTTGGTACAATGAACCAACCACTTCTCTTTGGATATACGAGTTCCATTTGAGGTCTGGAGAGAGCCTGAGTCCCAACAGATATTCAAGGCAAGAACACCTATCCATCATGATAGATGAAAGTTCAGGGTCTTTCAATAACAACTAAAATGGACAGCACATAAAGGGAAAATAATGACATAATCAAGATGTTGACATTCCGCACTACTTCAAACAAAAAATTAGGAAGGAAGCCCTCATCAATACTAGAAAGAGTGATAACAGTTAGTGAAATTGAGAAACATATTTTGCTGAAAAATTGTTTCAAGAGAAAGATTTTATAAATTTCAACTGAAAGTAGCATTGGTCTTTGATCAGTGAATGTTAAATGTTTCCCTAAAATAAAATGGCTAATATTACCATTAAAAATGAGAACAGATACTAAACTTTGATGACAGACTAAGCATAACTTGAGTAGCCAATGTATGCTGAATGTTTCCATATAAGGAAACTGATAATATTACCATTCTTTGGGGTGAGCAAAAAATACCGTTTCTACTTTCTAGATATGCTAATATATATTCTATAACATACAGAAATATCAAAAGATAAACTTTTTGAATTATGCTAATATTATATATTCTATAACATACAGAAATATCAAAAGATAAACTTTTTGAATTATTAACACTATATGATGTGTTATGTAGCTACAAAATAGTGTTTGGCTAGCTAATCTAACAAGCAATTAATGCTGCATTTAGTTCAATTCTTACTGGCTGCCCTAATTTGTGGCATTGTGCCAGACTAACGTAATCTATTCTCTATATATGTGAGTAGGGTAACACATATTGGTGCAGAAAGTAAAATTACTGAGCTGTGTTCAAATTTTAGCTGAGTTTGTTGCATTTACTTTGAGACATATACCCTTGGTTTGTAAGGCATAAATTCATCTCTTCACCACCCAGCTATGGATTAAATAGCAGGATAAAAAGGGCTCTCTATCATTGGGTATCAACCAGTCTAAGAAAATGTCTGCTCTGAATTCTGTCAAGAAGTCTTAATCCTTAAAGAGAAAATAAATAATTTTTAAGACAAACTAATTTGAAAATTAAGTCCCAAATAAAATAAAAGTAAATTATAATTAACTAGAAATACTCCTATTTTCATTTTCTGATGAATCTTAATTCTTAAGTTAATGATTGAACAAGTTATGATGAGTTCTACAACAATAAAATATCCTATAAAAATTCCCCTATCGCATTGTTAAATATTTGAGCTTAACAAGTTTAACAAAATATTGCAATAACAATAATAAATATGAATGCTGGTTGCTATTTTAAGAAGTAAGGTGTTACAAATGAAAAGATTTGAAATTAACAACTTTTTACATTTCACTGAAACACATTAAACACATCTAATCTCCCTTCTTATGGCTTTGTCTTTCTTGATTTCATTTTCTCACTGAAACCAAGTAGTGTCCCTGATATGTCTTTTCTGTCTTTCTACTTGATTAAAATGGAATAGTCCATTATTTATGAGGTATTAGCAAAAGACATTAAAGACTTCTAACTACCCTTCTTTCTCTCATTCATTTTTTCACTGAAACTAAGTAGCATCTGATATGTCTTTTCCATCTTTCCACACGATGAATGGAATAGTCTATTATTTATGAGGCATTGGCAGGATATAACGGTCACCCTAATTAAGGGATTTATGTAAAAAATATATTTTATATATTCAATATTGACTAATTTTCATTTCCTAATACAGTAAATTTATATTATAAAAACTGTAGGCTGACTTCATATTTAAATTTATTTTTAGCTTAACTGCATGCTTTGTGCCATTGGCATGTATACTACTATCATGGATATATTAAATGGCTTCCATTTTAACTAGGAAAATTCAAGTTGACAGTATCCCAGAATGCAGTTTTTTACTAAACACTAAATTCTGAAAAGCTGTATTTGCCAGCTTTTCAATGTATACTTTATATTTGTTTTTACATTTCCTATAACTGATTTCAACCTGCTTCATATCACAAATTATTCTCATATCCATCTTGCTGGCACACTGGATGTGCCTCAGCATGGCGTAATGCTTAGTGAGGCCAATTCAGTTGACCATTACTACTGAATAGAGAGTTCAATCTTTGCTGTGTGGTCCATGAAAAATTCTATATTAAGTAACCCAATGGTTGACATATAATATCAACCAACCTAACGAAGACATAGTATGATATATTTAAGTACTTTGGCAAATGCATTTCATAAACTACACATTTTGAGACAAAACATTTGAAATTATAGAAAAGATTTAAAAATAAAAGAAAAAAGTTTCTTTTCAAATTAGCCTTATGATCTAATAAGTATTTTTCATTGAGCTATTTAATGCTGACTTTAGTGATATTTTGATGTTCCTGTATAGGAAGAATATTATGGCAGAGTGGTTTACCTAAGCTCAGTCACTCACTCAATTCTCCATCAAAAATCATGCTGTGTCAGTGAGGGCTATAGGAAAAAGGTCATGGAATAGAGGCTTCATGCCTTTCCAAATCAGATTAGTGCAGAATGAACATAAGCAGTGAAGTGCTCATTTTTTTCTCCATCAGCAAAAGTGGCATGACAGTAATAGCAATGGGTAAGAGTACTGGGAGAAGAAGGTTCATGCTTTTCTCAACCAGATTCCTGCAAAGTGAACATAAACAGTAAACTACTCATTTTCTTCTCCATCAACCAAAGTGGCATGCCATTGATAGCAATAGGAAAGAGTGCAGGAAGAAATGGTTTCATGCCTTTCACAATTAGATTAGTGTACATAGGCAGCCTCAGCTTGGTTCACCAATTACATTTTCAATGCTGATAATCATCAAGCTAACCAACATCTCTGTATATAAGAATTTCTTGAAAAATTAAGAAAAGATATATATATCAAAGTTTTTTTTAATGATTTCAGAGTAATTCTGTCCTGAAGTATATTTAATTGAAATCATTATGTGGCTTATATAATTAAAAATGTATTTTTTTTTTATCTGCAACTTCCTTGTTTCTTGTAGTGACACTAAATTAATTTCAGACAGAATGGTGATTAAACATTTCAGGATTTTCTTCTTTCAGAAAAATTAAAGAAGGCATACAAATGTTTGGTTAAAACTGATTCCTGATAAAAGAGAAACAGGAATGAATTCCTATATTTTCCTTATTATTATCACTTTCATTTAAATTCATATTTCTTTTGATTAGAACCAACACAAATATTACATTAATTCATCATAATTGCATCAACCCTTTACAATGCATTGCAATAAAACAAACGATAAAATATTTTTCTTTTTTCTCTTAAATCCATTTGTTCAAGTGGTTGAAGACATGGACATAGTAAAAACGTTTAAAAAACCAAAAAGAATTAATAAAACTCTGGATATTTAAAAAAAAAAAAAAAAAGAATGCCCTTCTATCTGTAGTGAAAACAAGAGAGAAAAGGGAAACATATACCAATACAAATTAATTATATTGGAACTGATGCAATACATTATGACAAGTCTTTCATTTTCTTCAATTTACACTAATGCCAATAACCAGTCACTTGTAACCAATCAATCAGAGAAGCAATTGTCATTTCTTTCTATTTTTTTAAGTTTTGATTCTTTTCTTTCTGCCTTTCTCCCCAAAATCAAATTGTCAGTTTGCAGAAGCATTCATGATTTGACATTTAGCAGAAACAAATGTAACACAATCTAGATAATGGAATTATTTTACAGTAACTTTATTGCTTCAATGTTGTATGTCTGTACATGCAGTAGAAAAACAAAACAACAATGAATTATTTATAGCAATATGGCATTATAAATTCTACAATATACTCTATGTATTTGGTAAGGCTAATAGTAATGTGAACCCTTTCCATATATGAAACAGTTGTCATGATTTAGTGTTACTGTTGGTTAAAATTCATAACATTTTTCTTAAATCAGTTTTTTTCAGGAAAATAGGTTTCAGTAACTGTTATCACTCTTTCTTGTACTGATAGGCATTTCCTTCTTAACCTTTTGCTTTTGGTATTGCGGAAAGTCAACATCTAGATTACATCATTATTTTCTCTTTTATTTAAATTTGTCATCCATTTTAGTTGTTGCTGCTGTTGGATTGCTTAAAGTGATGGAGTTTATTGCTATTTGATGAAGTCCTTCGCAATTTTGTAACAACAGTCCATAAGGTCTGTTACATGATTGTCTTCTTTAAGACCTAAAGATTCATTCACTTGAAGCCATGTTTCAAATAAAGACCAAATGGAAATATAAGTAAATTGGTTCAGCTCTCGTCTTTCCTCTTGAGGCCAGTGTACCAACAATGAAAAGATCGTAATGGGAGAGACCTAATGGTTTATTCTCCCATTTACGCTTCCCCTGTCATAGGCATTTTTATATCCAAGATATGATAACACCATACTTCATGGATGGAACGGAATGGCTGAAATGAAGAGGAATGTCAAACATCCTTTAGGGCAGCAGTATTGTTATGGCCCGGTTCCTTGTACCACGGTGATAGTCCAAGGTAGAACCAATAAAGAAGAACTCGAACACGGATATGGAATAACACAGATATATTACAAATAGGAATATATACAGAGAAATAGAAAGTGTTAGTACGAACAATCAGGTTTAGTAGAGAGAACAATGTAGTCTCGACCAATATCACTATTCCAATGTCTTGCAGTAATTGTCTGAATGCAACTCTGTTTCGGTCTTCCTCTGACTCGACTGACTGACTCGCTTGTTCTGACTGACTGACAGACTCCTGACGGACTTCACTCCAAACTTCAGACTGAAATCTCTGCTTCCTCTTGAGGCACAGTATTTAATACGTATGGAATAGCCCGTTATGTTATTATGGGTAAGGTCCCAGTATTTTAACAGTAATAGTAAAATTAACTCTTTCCTTACACGATCGATTTGTTTGTTTGTTTTTTTATGGCTTATTAACCCTTTGCAAGTTGTTTAAAACCAGAAAATATTCATTATGTTTTTTACAATAATAATTTAATAATTTACATAATAATGGTTTAGTGATACAAGTCTTATTAATTAACCAACATATGGTGGGGGGGAAGAGGTGGAGTCATACCTTTTACACGGGTATTTGCATGTAATTGAATATAACAACCCAACAGGAATTGGAACTTGGTTCTCTGATTAACAATTCTGAGCCATTGTAAATTACAGCACCTGCATATCTGTGCTTACAGCACTGGACATTCCCGAGCAGTCACCCATCTAGGTAATGACCAGGCTCAGTATTGCTTATCTTCAATGATCAAACAGGAACCAGTGATTCAATGGGATGTAAAAATACTACTGACCTTACTGGTGATTTAGATTGAGTCAAAGGAATATGCTGTACATAGTTGTATTTTTAGGTCTTTGATTTCTCAGATAAAATTAGTGTAGTAAATAAACTTTTATCAAAAAGATCCTTAGATGCACCCTAATAATAAACTGTAACCAATAACAATATGAATGAATTATTATAAATATTATATGCATGCAGATGTGTATAGGCGAGAATCAATAAAGTTATGGTAAAACAATGTCTATATTTTCTGATGTTCACAACAATAAGAAATTACACTTTAAACGTGTTTTAACATGTTTTTATAAGACTTAGTTACAAACTTAAACTAAGTTATCAATTTTATTCTTATAGGCTGCAATCAACCTCTTGAAGCTAGAACAATTGACAAACAACTCAATAAAAAAATGCTATTTTGAATAATAGGCAAAGAAATTATTTCTACTTCATTCAAAGTTAATGAATTTTCAAGCTTTACCCAATGTAGATTTTCAAATGAATTAATCCATCTATTTTTTAAATAGATTGTTTATAGCTGTAAACAAATTTGACTAAAACTTAAGTAACACCACTTCTGACCTCAGTGTGGTGTAAGCAACACTTTTGAAGAAAAAGAAGAAAAAAAAACATATGAAATTAAACAAAAAGTTTTACTAAATATGTTATTTTAGAGTATATTCAAGAATTCTAGTAGCTTAGTTACAGTGAAATATCTTTCTTTTTATGTTTGTTAGACCAAAAATGTCTTTCTTTTGTTTGTTAGAACCAAATATATAAAAAAAAGAAGCCACCTTTCAAGCCACTTCAGTATCAATTATTGTGCTACAATTAAGGCATTTGCTAAAATTGTAAGTTGCATATAAAAAAAAAATTCCTGTAATCTTTTTTTACAAAATTCATTCTTTATGGTTCTGATTGAACTCGCTCTACATTATATATATATATATATATATATATATATATTATATATATATATATGGGCACATGGCTGACTGATTAGAACACTCACTTTCTGATCATGACCCAGGTCTGAATCTTACCAGAGTTGATTTGACAGGAAGGTGACTTCTTGATGTTATTGGTCCAAGAAGGAGGCAATCCTAGCAAGTGACACCTTTGGAAAGTACCTGAATAACAATATTGTGGATTGGCCCAAGCCTTATAAATGAAACTGGGTAGAAGCAGCAAAAGGTCACATCATTCTGACTGAGGGTTTTGAGCATACTGGCATTGTTATGGCACTGCTGATCATGCCATATTATGCGCTCTCTGCTAGAAACAATCATTGACATCCCCTTGGATGACATCATAAACCACAGCTTGGCTCTGTGGGTGCTGAAGACTGTGCCTGAGCAAACATCTCAAGCAGGGATTGGCTAGTCACCCTAGCAGATGCATATGGTTGAAAAACAAGTAACCAGACATTCTATTACACTTGTGTATGTGTGGTGAATTTAAAATCCGAAAAAATGATTAAATAAGGAACAAGTAGGAAACCTTTTCACTATTTATTTTAGTTTCATCAGAATTTTTTGAGAATATATATATATATATATATATATATATATATATATATATATATATATATATATCTCACTTTCATCATTACTTTTAGTGGATACCTATATTTGAGTAGACACTCCATTTATTTTAAACAGTATATTCATTTTAGTTTACCAGCTTGAATATTTGAAAAGTCTTATAAAAGAAAAATATTCACCCACCAACATGATTTGAACCTCCATCTCCCTTTGCAGATTTGTTAGATCTGACATATTTTTAGTTGACTCAGCAACAAAGTGTGTTATCAATCAAGCAAGGCTCAGTACTGCCTTTCTTTACAAACCATCTTATTACAGATTCCCAAAAGTTCATATCTGGTGTTTTGTATCCAAAATGGAAACAAACCAATTTCTAAAGTAGTAATGGATTTTTAATTATTAAACTGAGTTTTAACACTTTAAACATTATTTTTAGTGGATACCCATATTTGAATAGAGGTGTCATTTAATTTTAAACAGAATATTAATTTTCATCTACCAGTGTAAATATTCAAGAAACAGCTCTTTGAAAGCAATGAAAATTATAGAATTGTTAAAAAAATTTGTTCTTATTTAATGGATGGAGTCTATTAACAATGTTGTCCTGGTATTTGCATACTTATACAAATTCTCCTCATCAGTTGAAGAATGTACAAAAATAAGAAAATACAATGTAAAAAAATAGAAAAATATCAACGTTTTTTCTTTCATTTAAACTTACTTAGATTTGATTCATTAAATACAAAAAGTAACTGCACCAATTTTTGAAACCGAAGAATATAAACATTAAGTTTTAAGATATGTTGGCAGAATATAATTTCTCAATATGATCAAATAATACACAGACAAGCAGCTTACTTTTCTTAAATAATATTTACAAACCTGCAGGCTAAAAATGTTTGGAAAAGTGAAGATACTTTGTTAAAAAACAGAAAGACATTGGCCTTAAAGCAATTTCTGGTTGAATAAGAATGAATCGTCTGTTCAAATTTGATTTAAGATTTATAGAAATTGTTGAATTGGAATGAAGTAACAATTTTCTTCCTGAAAGAGTTAAAATATTGTATTTATTTAAAATAATGACTGATAAATCAAAATTGTCTGCTCAATATTCACTGTTGATTACTATTTTTCTTTGAAGAAAAGGGAAGATAATCTCTATTTCTGAACAGCAAATATACTTTGAATTTGCAGATATACCATCAGCTAATCTGAGCAGGATCCTCAATTTCTTCTTGAAAATAACCAACATTGGTGCATTCACATCACTAGATAAAGAGTTTCACTTGTCCATCACCCTAAAAGCAAAAAAGTCAGATCTTGCAACCATTTCTGAGTGTTGTTTCATCAACTTATCTGAGTGACTACACATCATTCTTTTTGAGAAAGTGATGAAATTGTTTACATCTATTTTATAATAGTCATATGATATCGCAATTTAGCTGGGTAAATATTTGTGAGGATGGGCTGAAAACTTCATAGTCTGAATAGGAATAATGCTAGAGCTGTGAAACCTTGTATGCATCAATTTCAACTCTTATTAATATGTGCATTGTTTCTTTCCTAGTAAATGGACATCTGACTGTTCAAAGAAAAATTAAAACTTGGAAATGGACAAAATTTGGCATTGTGGTGTCATTAAGTACCTACAAAAAAGTGTTTAGCCCTCAAGGACAATCATGTTGACCTGGTTGCTAAATTAGGGGATTACACTCCAGCTTTATTAACAGTGCAAAATTGGACAGCTGAATTTAGGAGGGAAACAAAGAGCCTTGAAGACGACAAAGGTCTGGATGTCCTGCAACTGCCACCACCAAGGTAAACATCGATTATGTTCAACACATGGTGGTGAATGACAGGTGATTGACTATAAATCAAATAGCCAATGTTATTAGCATATCCCATATAGTTAAGAATATTCTTCTCAATGAAGTTGGTATGATGAAGGTGTAGTGATTACTACTATGTTTGCCATGCCTACATTTTTCTCAACTGTGATTGGTCAAATAATAAATACTAAATATCACAATTTACTGATTGCATTCACCACATTGAATTTTTCCTACCTTTTCACAAACATGCTTTTGTTATAAAATCACCGATTGGTTAATTTTTCATCCAATCAGATATTTTTCGTGTTCTTTCAAAATTTATCCCGCGTTCGTGCTGAGAGCCTACCGATAGTAATATAAGTCCGGATTCATTCCCAAATTAAACAGTAGAGTTGAAAACAGTAGAACTCAACTTCTCACATGCGTCTACACAGATTATTCATTCTACTCACTCTGCACACACACAGACACAGAACTTGAATATCATTCACCATCAGTTCTTTGTGAACAAGCCAAGTTAACACACAACTGTACGATCTTCTGAATACACATTCTATTTTAACACAGAACTCTGAATGTTATATTCAGAAAACTTGCTTATTTAAATATCACCATATTCAACTAACAGATAAAGGGAAACTACTTTTTTCTCCTTATTCACACATTACAAAAAATTACCTTGTATTTGTTGTTGATTTTAATATATATATTTTATTGTTGAAACACAAACCAGTTTTCCATTGTTTTTCCTTGATTTAAAAAAAATGTATAAATGTTAAATGCTCTTCAACACGCAGCCACATTAATCTTTTCAACAATACACCATTTACATTGGTAACCCCAACACTTAAAAAAATAGCATTTACAAAGGTTTCTGTTTGGGGGATGCCATGTTTTCTGACACCTAATCAAAAGTGTAACAGGCTTGTTCACATCACAGAAAAACTGACATTGTTTGAGGCAGATCCAGCTGATTTCCTTGAATGTTTTCTGATCCAGAATGAATGTTTGGTTCAAGAATTTGAGCCAGAGATAGAGACAATCCATGCAGTAGAAACACCTTCCAGGGAAGGTTTTGACCTCAGCTTTTTGGAATGTAAAAAGCATTGTGTTAATTGACTATCTTCAAAAGGGTCACATTATCAATGAAAAGTACTATGCCAAATTGCTGAAGCAGTTACAAAAGGCTATCAAGACCAAACACCAAGGAAAACTGATGAAAGAGGGTCTTGTTTCATCAGGACAATGTTCTTGGTTTGAATGGCTGCTGTGCATGACTGTAGCTTTAAACTAGTGGATTACCCCACCCTTTTCTCCTGATTTAGCCCCATCTGACTATCAACTTTTTCATAACATGAAAAAACGCTTTGTTAGGAACCAGTATAGCAGTGTTGATGTCATATCTGCTGTTGATGACTTTTTTGACTAACAGGATCATAGCTTCTTCACCAATTGGATCCATGCACCGCAATACCAATGGAGATAGTGTGTGGACTGCAAAGGAGACTATGTTGAAAAATAAACCCATTTGACTACATTCCATGAGAGTATCTTGGTCAGTCAATGAACTTTTCAGCTGGCCCTAATGCATTTAGCAAGCTAAATAATATTCATATTTAGCTAAGGAAAAGCCTAAAAAAAAAATAAATGGGAATATCCAACAGTCCTTTTATAAGATAATAATTCTCATTTTATAAAGAGGAATTATTTTATTTTTGGTTCTAATCTGAAATGGAAAAACATATTTCTATGTGATATATATCAAAACTAAGTAGAAGTAAAACTGAAAAGTTATTCATGATCCACAAATAAATGTTTTAAAACCAAAATTCTGAATAAATGTAGTTTTCATAGTGAGAGTAAATTTCAAATTATCAATTATTACATTTACTAATAAAACATTCTGAAGAGATTCTTTTCAATACTAGAAATGCAATTCTTCTAGTTTTCTTTTTTTTACAAATGTAATCAACTAGATACAAGAGGTAGGGAAATAGTGCTTATGGTATGGTTTTTGTATACATGTCCCAAATCTAATCTTATAAAATGGAAATATAATCCTATTACCTACCTTACAACAAATGAAAAGTATAAGAACATTTTTCCTATTGTAATCAGTACCTTTTCAGCTTGCTATTTTGTACATTT
Source organism: Acanthosepion pharaonis (assembly GCA_903632075.3). Lineage (NCBI taxonomy): Eukaryota > Metazoa > Mollusca > Cephalopoda > Sepiida > Sepiidae > Acanthosepion > Acanthosepion pharaonis. Next base: position 1,029,935 of record CAHIKZ030003239.1, on the reverse strand, counting down.
TTACTTATTCAAACATATCCTATATCAATTTTTGTCTATATAAAGTCTGTATGTCACAGGAAACACATTCTTAATGAAATTTATTAAGTAGATTTACAGAAAAAATATCATTAATGATATAACTCTTTACTGTGATATTATACAATAAAAATGTTCTTTTCTATTGAGTGGTTTTTCAAATCATCTGACTGTGTGGCAGGCTTCAATTCCATCAACAAATTGGAAACAGTTTTCTTCAAGTTTCATTTTTATTATTTAAACTCTTCAGCATTATCTTCAACCTTGAAAAAGATTATTAAGCTTCTTGAAAGTTTTAATAATGAATATCAGTTGAGAATATCAGTCGAGAAGGCAAAAATCAAAATGTCAAAATCAAAATTACTTTTAATTTGATTTTGGAATAGAAATGACAGAAGAATGCCAACAGAAATGAATAAATAAAAAGATTTAAACAAAAAAACAAAAGAGAAGAATGTATTTATTTAATGGTTCTAAGACAGCATTTTTAAATTGACTCTCAACAATATAAAAATTTTAACTAGATAATGTTAACATTGGTAATAGTAACCTTTTCCAAATTCCTGAGTTTGATTCTCACTGAGTGCCTCATGATTACCACTTATTTTTCAGATCATATAAGTGATCTCTGTTTTTTTTTTTAGATTTCCAAAGTAATTTTATTTTTTATGCAGAGCTCCAAAAGGTAAAAAAAAAGTCAATTAAATGATATACTTTTCTTTAATGAATAACTTTAAGTTCATTTTCTCTTTGAATACAAAACGGTGAAATTTAAGATCAGAATTCAACACAGATGTTGATATTCATGCTGATACACAATTTCTTCTGAAACAATCTGCCCGACTGAGCTGCTGCTTTATTTTTTTATTATTAAAAATCACTTAATACAAGGCATAAGAGCCACTCAAGCTAGAGAGTTACTTTTAGAAATGGTAATGATGAATGAAGTATGTGATATAAATGGAAGAGCAACTAATACAAAATTCTTTTTCACTTTTCGCTTGTTGAACTCTCTTCTGGCTTCTTGCTTTCCTGCCAACTTTGATCATAAAAAAATTATCAGGATGAGCATAAATGAAGATCTCTTCATACACAATTATGATAAAGTTTCAAACTGAACCAAAAATTGCTTTATTTTTATAATTAGAGCATTTTAATGGTATTGCCCTAAAAAAATCTTGCTATGATGTGCTCTTTTTCCTGTGTTACAAACAAACACACAAAAAGAATCAGATATAATATAGAATAGACAATGCCTTATGACTAAATAATCATTTGTTTATTTTACCAGCATGATTATTGAACTGAATAAAAAAAAAAGAACTACATATATCTATCTTAGTTTTTGGAAAGATCATTCATGATTTGACGCATATTTTATTCTTATTAACAAATGCATTCTGCTTTCTAAATACACTATATAATAAAGCATAGGAATGCTAACAGGAGACACACATATATATATATATATATATATATATATATATATATATATATATATATACACACACACACACAAGTGGTTACAGAGTTCAACTGAATTTCACTATGGTCAATTAGTCAGGAAGGTGACTTCTTGATATTATTGACTTGTCAAGGCAATCACAGCATGTGACACCTTTGGAAAGTGTTTGAAAAGCATACCATGAGTTGACCCAAGCCTTGTAAGTGAAATTGGATAGATGGAAATATTTGGGAGTTATAGATGGTTGGGCTAGCATGAAGTTGCAAGTTATTGTGACTGAGGATTTCAGTGTACTGGCCATATTCAGACTGTTGATCATTCCAGATAATGTGCTCTCTCCTAGAAACTGTAACTAAGGCCCACTCAACACAGGGTTTTATGGGTGCTGAACAAATGACTGACCAGTCGTCATATATATATATATATATATATATATATATATATATATATATATATATATATATATATATAACAGATTCGGTAGAGGAGGGGCATATTCAACAAAAAAAAAATCAAAAATTATTTTTTACACTGAAAATTATTCATTATATTATATCCAAGTATTTTACAAAAAAATTAGAGCCAATTATACAATATTTCAAGCTTCATTTAGGTTTATCGTTCGTAACCATGCAATGAGATGAGGTAATATAAACCACAGATTTGTCTGCAGAATATCATTACATTATTGTTACATAATTATAGTGAAATCATTAAGGTTTTTGTCAAAAGTATTTTATTTTTTGTTGTATATTAATTTAAAATATTCTGTTTTACAGACTTTATTTTTAAAATGGAATAAGATCATTCTAAATTTCAGAATTTCATTATTGCCCATCAAAATGACTGGAAGAAAATCTAAAAACAACAATGGAAAAGAAAGGTAACAAAGTGTAAATGAAATAGCTCCAGTTTGTTCAACTTAAGAAACTTAGCTTTGCAAACAAAGTATTCTAAAATACTGCCAATAACAAAGGAGAAGATGAAAAATACCTAATAAGAAATTGAATATAGCATCAAAATTTATATTATTATTTATTTATTTATTATCTAACTAAATACATAATTGTCAACAATGTTTCTGTAAAAGCTTGATTCTTCCTGTAATAAATTCTTAATATTATTATTGTTATTATTTTACTTCAGTGTAAGGCAGTCGTACATTTACAATGTCTTACAGCTAACCATGAAAACAAATGTTGATCAAAACTGCCTAAAACCATTAAGCACATATTGCTGCAAAATTAACAAATGTTGAATATGACCCTCCTCCACTGAATGCATTATATATATATATATATATATATATATATATATATATATGATAAAATATAGTTTTAAGGTATGGCATATTTATGGGATAATGTGTTCAATATCAGGGATAGAGTGTATGTAAATATAAAAGTGGACATTGTAGTCACACCCAGAGGCAATTGTCAGGCCATGTTTCTTCAGGAAGTGGAAGATCATGGCTCTCCACAATTTCCTGTTTCTTGTTCTAATCAACATTTGATGCTTTACAACCTTTGTCTTGTGAATATTAAATTTTCAAAGCCATACTTCTTCAGAATATGTTCCAAAAATTTCAACTGTCTCATTTTTATTTAAAGTATGAGATCAGTGTTTTATCCGCACTTTCTGGAAACTTTTCCTTGTATTCTGTCCGAGGTATTCTCAGTATCCCCTTTGTAGAAGAATATCTCTGTCTCTTCAACTTTAGCTGCTTATACTTTGTCTCTAATAAAACTTACCTGTTTCTTAATATTTTGTTTAGCGTTTGGAAGGAATTTTTGAAGTTATTCCTCTGCATCAAAGCTCTCATGTGAATATGTTCAAGTTATCAAAATAAATGTATTTGTTCTTGAAACTAAAAAAATTTAAGTTTAATTCTTACAGAAAACCAATAAACAAGCCTGCACTAAAGAAAAAGGTCAACAAAACCAGCATCTCAAAAAGGTGCTGAAAAATTCTTAGCCTAACCCACTTCCTAAAATCTGATTAAAAATCAGAATTTATTTATATTCCCTTGGGCAGGCTGAGAATTTTTCAGTTTTTCTCTTTTATTAACTATGTCTGTTAATCATGTACGTGATCATGACTCTCCACAACTTCCTATCATAACTCTAAGTAATGATTATCCTTTCATCATTCTTCCAGTTGATGTTCTGTCATCTCCTTCATAAAAATATTATTCTTAATAATTGTTTTTATAAGGAATAATTTTTTTTTTTTTATACTTACTTTTTTCGTATTTCTAAACAAGTGACCATCAGCTAGTAATTAATGCAGAACTTTCTTTGGTAAGAGCATTTTGAAAAATAAAATTTTTTTTATGGCACATTACTTGAGTTTTATTAGAAAAATAAACCAAGATGATATATCCCTAGATATGGACAGCAGAAGGAAAACAATCTACTTCCATAGATTAAATAAAAGGTTCAGTTTAACATTCCCTGAATGTTACCTGAATTAACATACACCTGAAGAAGGTCAGAGGTTACAATGGCTGAAATGTTGGGTTCATAACAACAAAGATGAAGATATTAATCAAACTGCAAAAAATGTAAATAAACTTAGTCAGGTATGGCTCCACAGCAGTTGAACACCCAACGAAGATTAAACTCACTATATCCATGAACTAAAATGTGTAAGATGTGCTTACTAACCATTATGTTACACTAAGCAACATGGCTACCAAATTTAGCTAAATACAGCATTTGGTCTCAAATACTGACCATTCAGTTAAAATTGAACTTACTACAAGGTAGAAAAATGAAGAGACTAACTTATTAATCATTGATAAATTTAACAGATAGAGAAACAATAAAAACTCACCGGTCATAGGCACTTATTAACCAGTTGAGCAATAAGTTTACTGATTGGTCAACTTCAATCTGCTGAGAGCTGGGGAGCCTTTTGTTCAGCTGATGGAAGATGCTGGACAATATACTTTCCAGGCGTGACACATTCAGCTCAGAATCAGGCTCCAGAGTGTTCAATCCATTCTCCCGAAATGCTTCGATGATATTCCAAATGTCCACTAAAATCACTGAAAATAAAGCAAAGCAAGCGTAAGAAAAATACAATCATTCAACCATGACATAAATAATAATAATAATAATAAGGGTGGGTTAATATCTATACTGGAGAACCTGTAAATTTTATGGGAAGGAAAAATAAGACTGATATGAACACCACCCAGACCTGGTTATAGACATAGGACAAGTAACAATTTTATGGGACCTTACAATGCACACAGACAGAAAATTAAAGCTAACCCTCCAGACATAGAGATAAAAAAAGCCCCCACAAAAACAGAATGTGCTTTCTTATTGACTGGCAGACTGCAATGTAGCTTTGAAGTTCTCCAAAAAACCCAACATAATACAAGGATCTTGAAGTGAAAATCTAAAAAATAAAATGCAGCACAAGAAGACATCAGTAAATCAAGTTGCGGTTGGGGCCCTGAATTTGATTGAAAAAGGTTATGATAGACTCGGTGAAGGAATGCCTGGCAGCTTATGTCTGAAGGAAATACAAAAAAAAAAAATGTTCTTACAAGTACAGCTCACACCCTACAAAAGGCTTTATGGGAAATATGGATGTGTCATCAGGGTTTTTATTTTATTTTATTAAACACAAATACACAGTAGAAAAAGTCATGATGCCATTCCTAACCATTTTGTTTCTGGAAGGAAATGTGTCTACAAAAGAAGAAGAAGAAGAAAAAGAAGAAAAAGATGATGATGATGATGATGATGATAGACGTAGTAGTAGTAATGATGATGATCATGATGATCATGATCATGATAATAATAAAAAAAAAAAACTTAAAACTACAATTATCCCTCTTATGATAGTGGCATTGGATATGATTAAGAAGGGTATGGATAATCAGGTGAATAAAATTCTTGGACACATCAGCATCTCAGAACTATAAAAGATTACCTTGTGCAGAACTGCATATACCATCCACAAAACTCCTAAATGGGCATAGATAACTCTCCTACAGTGCCCTTTTTGCTTGGTAATTAGACACTTCAAATTACTCTCAAACAAGATGATGCCACACACAATAATGATAAAATCATTAGTCATAATTATGTATCTAAAAACTGGGTTGGTCTTTCTAAATAGAAATTGAAGGATATGAGGCAGGTAGATCTAGTGCAAGGGTCTAATGCTAATGCCCACACTAACACTGACTCTAGTGGCAGGTAACTAACAAACTTTCTAACATTATTTTGGTGTTTTTCATATATAAATAAAGCACAGTTTACATGTGTTCATCCATTTTTCAATCTTGACAAATGATAAACAACCTGTAGAAACAGGTAAAAATGTAGTGTCATTACATGAGATTAAAAATTAAATAACTCATTTAAAATTAAATTTAAATATTGAACAGAGTGAAAGGTTTAAAAAATAATCCTTTATTAACGGTTGAACTTTAATTTCACTTTTTGTCACAATTGCAATGGATATTGTCTAATGAAAACTTAAGCAGGGCACGGAACGTTGCTCATATGTTTTTTTTACCTTTTTCTAGCACACGTACTGTGATGTATTTGGAATATTACATAATTCAGGTTCCCTAATGACTTAAGAGTGACTTTATGTGAAGGGGTCATACAGGATGGTGATTTTAAAAGAAAATAAAAATTGTGTGTAAAATAAATGTAAACAAACTATGAAGATTGGTTGCATATATGAAGAAAGATTATGCCAACGAATAAAAATTCTGACTTTTACATACATAGGATAGATAAAAGGCTGAAGGCCTAAATGCCTTCTGCAGGAGCTAGAATAAAGTTCCCCCAAAGGGCAGCTTCTAGGTTAGTTTAATATAAGTCCACTGAATTTTGACAATGAAAAAAAAATGATTCTCAAATCAGGTTATCCTTGATTTGAATTGGTAGATTAAAGTTACTGTATAGGTTAACTAGGCAGTGTGAAAATATATCCTTTGTAAAAGTCCTCTTTCAATTTTTGTGTATTCAATGAACTTGTTCTCTATTTGCATGACAAGGTTATAGCTTTTGAATATCTTTTCCATGTAGGCCAAGCTTTACTCATATTTCAAATGTAATGCCAAAATTTAATTTTCTTGGGAGCTTGAGTAATTTTTTTCTTTTTACAAAAATCTGTTGCTGATAATTTATTTACTTTTTTAAATCTATACTTACACTTTTTTACCCCTGTTTGGGGGATCATTATTTGCCCATAGATGGGACCCTAACAGGTACTACCACCCCAGATCACAGTGAACAACAACAATTAAGAAGGGGTTCCACACTCCACAACGCCTCCCAATCAGAGGTATTGCTGCTGGATGTAGTTTATTCTTTTATTTGTTTCTAATGATATTTTTATATTTCTTATTACTTTCCTTTGAAAGGCATCTTTTGGAATCCCAATGCGCCTTCAGATTTCAATGTTGCACTTCACAGGTATTTAAATTGTTGTAACTGTTTGATTATGGTATCTCCAGTATGTAATTTGCATGTTGAGCTGTTCCTTTTGCTAACAACCATACATTCTCTCTTCTCTTGTAATTGATGTTTAGTTCATTCTTTTCACTTTCCTTCAATACCTTCTCTAAGATTTCTTACTGTACTACTCCAAAAAGTACCAAATTCTTTCTGCTAGGGTCTATCTTTACAAAAATCAGAAAAGACCAATAATGGAGTATCTAGGCTGGCACTATCCATTCTTCACATTCCAGCCTCACACACATATATGTTCTGATGATTGTGTCGGAGTTAGCTCCTCCTCAGCTCCTTAACCCTTCACCAGAAGTCTCTCTCCCCTGGCTATAAATACTGGCTGACCCTTTGCCTCGATCTCTTTTTTCCTCGGGCCTTGGGCCTTATACCACCTAGCAGATGTGAGCTCTCACAGATACAGCGTTTCCCAAATTCTGGGAACACGCTAAGAACAATACACGCATGTATGAACACTCACCACAACACACACACTGTCCATGTGCTTGTAACTTGTTATTAATACATATATTAGTTTACATATATTTATCGGTCTTGTTTGTTTTTCTTTGGACTTAATTAAAGTCCAATATTCTCATGTGGTTGGACCGGCTAGCAGGAAATTTTAACTCACATGTGTTCTTCTACATACTCATCACCGCCACAGTCCGCTACAATTGAACTGATATAGGAAAACTGACAATAACTATGCAGTGTTGATTCCTATATCCACACTTTTTGCATCTATAAACTCTATATACAACATTGAATACTCAGTATACATATTAAAATGATATGTATGTCCTTTTCAGACTTTGAAATTGAAAAACTCTTCAACATCTGAATCCATTTATAAGTTATATAGAATAACAACAATGATCAATCAATCATAAAAGCTTTTATTTATTAATCTGATCTTGGTTCAGTTGTCCAAATAAATTGACAAGTACAAAGTCATAAAAAGGATTTTATTACTCTTAATGAAATTAAATTGTTTCATTTTTCTGACACTGATTTTATTTTTTGTACGAGTTCAATGACAAACAAGATGGGTTAAACACACAACTACAAGTTTTTTTTTATCATATAAATTCAATAAAGCATTTTATGAACATAAAAAATACAATATAAGCAGCTTTCTCAACAAAGTCATTACTTTTTCTCTAGTTTTCAGGTGCCCAGATAATAAGATACTGGATTGCAGAACCAAATCAGAATTTTAACTGGGAAGTTTAAAGGTGTATTTTGCAATACAAAGTATTTTAGTTGCCAATTGAATATAGAATGCTAATTACAGTTATTGTATATACTCATGTATAAGATAAATAGGTGACAAAAACATTTAAATTTAGATAAAAATCAAATAATAAAATGGGAGTTAAGCTGATATTTTATGTTAATATTTGGCCAATTTCCACTAATTCAACACCTATTTAAAAAAAGTGTCAAAATATCTGAAGTGACTGTTGTACAATAAAACACTGTTTTACTTAGATTTTAGAATCATTTACAGAATATTTTTAGCACTCAAAGACTTTATTTATGTTTTCATTTCTCATGTGAATGACCGGTTCCCAATGAGGTACGTCAGTGTAATCAAATGAATTTGACAGTGACACACCTCATTGGGACCAAAATGATAAAATTACTCAAAAAGAATGGTTACAGATTTTTGGATATATTGATGACTCAGATTTTGAAAGAATTTAAATTGAAAATATTGTGAAATTTATATTTCTATATAGTTATTTTTTTGTACAATCTTTTATTTTCCTATTGTACAATATATTGTATAATATATAAAATATCTTGTATAATATATATATTTATCAAGTATATAATGCTTCAATGCTGTAAAAATGATTCAACTTGCAGGATGCTAAATGGTTTCTAAGTTTTTTTAAGGCATGTGCTTCATTCAATTTATATGTTAAATAAAAACATGTTACATTTGGAAGATGGTGCTATTGTTGTCAGCTCAAAAATAAACAAAAATGTGAGTAACATGTTGAAACTTTATAAAACAGATGAAATAGTAAAAAAATAATTATGCATTACCCATGTATTACTGTATATACTTATGCATAAGTTAAAAAAAAAAGAAAAGAATGATAAAATGCTGGGTAGGCTTATATTCAAGGACAATATTTTGCCAATTTTCACAAAATTCAACATTCATATATAAAAAGTGCTCAAATATCTGGGATGGTTTGTTTTACAATAAAACACTTAGATTTTAGAAGCATTTTACAGAATATCTTTAGTACTCACAAAAATTATTTATATCTTTATTTCTACCAGCATGTGAATGACTGGTTCCTTAATTAATTTGTATTTATTAAATATTCCAATTAATTCATGTTTATATAGATGCTCTGTTATCATTGATGTCTTTTAAAAATTTTACATCTTACTTATAAAATGCAGATTGTGTGTGTGTGTGTGTCTGTACGTTTATATATTGGATCGGATTTCCTACATTTTTCAACCGATTTCAACAAAACTTCATAGGACTATGTAAAATTACCTTGTGGTAGTTCTGACAGTGCCAAAAATGGGAAAACACAATTGTTATTGCACGGAATCAATTTGAAAACAAGATTAAGAGGCATTAATGAAAGGGGGACAACTCATATTGTGTTATACTTATTGTTATCGAGTTATACTTATTATAAAACCCAGGTTGGTTGTTTGTGTGTGTTTGTTTATATATGGGATCAAATTTCCTACATTTTTCAACTGATTTCAACAAAACTTCACTTTTTTTTGGCAGGTAGTGTTTCTTATTCTCTTGCACACTTTTTTTTATTTTTACATTCAGAATGCTTTAAAAATTCCATTTACAAGACAATTGTTTATAATAAAATTCTATTCAATCAGTAGACTCATAACGATTGAAAACAATGTTTTTGTTTGAGTTTGGGTTTGACCAATTCGTGAAAAAAAAAATAAAATAAAACAAAAAAATAAAACTAATTAAGACATGCGTGTCCGTCAACCTTAAACAATAATCTATGTCAATTTTATTTTTCAGTCTTTATGATGGTTGATACTTGATCTATCTCTTACTGTTACATCCCCAGGCAACGCCGGGCTCTACTGCTAGTATTAAATATTACTGGATGTGGTACTGAATATATATTTTGAGGATAATATGAGGGAGCAATGAACAGAATAGATATCATAAGACCAAGGTGAAAAAAGAACAGATGGAAATTTGAAAAATAGAATAGTAAGTGTTATACCCTGAATAAAAAAAAAAAAAACAAAACAAAAGGAATCCTTTATCTACAGAAAACATTTACTTAAAAGCTTGGCTTCAGTCACTTTCCCACTACTGTAAAGTTGTTTCCTTATGCTCTTTCTATGAAAAAATACTTTCATGGTAATTATTTGGTGAGTTCTTCATTATGATACCTAAACTGTATGAAGTGCAGTACTAGACTGGTGATGAGATCTCATCAATTTACAGTTGAGTTGGCTAGATGTAACTGTAAGTTCTATGCTAACAGTTTCTTTTCTTGCACTTCTTGCTTGTGGAACTCACTTCCTGCTTTTTGATTTTCAGCCATCTTTAATCTGCAAAAAATTGAAATGCAATATCAATTGCTATCTACTATCATCTCGATTACTCTTCTTTTGTTCTCACTCCATAGTAATGTTTCTATTTTCTATTTTCTAATAGTAATCTTGTGTCTGAGTAGCTTTACTGCCTTGCTTAGAGTGAACGTGAACTCAATTAAAAAAATATACATAGATGACTTTAGAATTATCTTTTTGAGGACATGAATGTCTCAGATATTGAAGGAATTTAAATTGAAAATATTGTGAATCAGATATTTATGTTTTTTTTTTTTTTATTTCTGTGAATTTTATATATTAAGTTACATTTTTCACAAGCCTTTAATTTCCTATTCTACAATATATGCGTATCAAGTTCACTACAGAATATATATATATATATATATATATATATATAGAAGAAATATAGTCTTAAGGTTTGCTATATTTATGGGATAAAGTGCTCGATATCAGAGATAGAGCATGTGTAAATATAAAAGTGAACATAGAAGTCAACACTTAGAGGCGACAGTCTGTTTCATGCTATATGCAATCGTCAGGCCACGTGTGCTGTTATTTTTCTCGGCTATTTATACATATACGGGTCAGTGGTGCATTGTGGGTAGTCTATTATGGCGGTTAAAAGCAAAATAATTTAACCCAAATAAATAAATAAACGACTTCCGGTAAAATAACCGCCATAATAGACTACCCACAATGCACCACTGACCCATATGTATAAATATCCGAGAAAAATAACAGCACACATGGCCTGATGATTGCATTTATATATATATATATATATATATATATATATATATAAAAAATTCTGTGATTTATGTTAGTCTCTCTATCCATCACACACTCTAAAATGACCATACATTGACTGACCGAAACAAAATTTTGGAGTGAAGTGCAAACAGGTAAGGAGATACACTTGGTTTTTACTAGGGTGCATAGCTTAGTACAATAACTTTTTATTAACTTTTTTGGAAATATCAATTTCTATTATTTAACATGTAAAATACTCCCACCATTTTAAAAACAATTTAATGATTAAAATAATACTTATTTAATAAAAATGAAATATTATTTTTTACAAGAACAGTTTCCAGTTCACCCTGAATTTGCGATAACTATAAAAAATCAAAAGTCCAAATACTTCAAAAAGTTAGAATTTGTCTCCAGAAAGAAATATATACATATGGCCATTTGTATGTTGCATACTCAAGAGTAAGAAATGTTAAGAATTTGGTCTTCACTGTTAAAAAGTAAAAAAAGGAAATTTTCTTAAAAAATGTTTATGACAAAGTCCTATAAAATTAAATTAAAGAAATTATTAGACTGTGAAGTAGGGTTTTTGTCAAAGTATTTTTCCAAACAAATTTGCTTAAGCAAATTTCATTGATTAGTTTGCCAAATTGAACAAAACAGAGTTTGTAAACCTCAACAAAATGCGTTAGTGATAACTTCAACAGTACTAAATACTGTGAGGATTTTAACATGCTGTGGCATGTTGAAAAAAAAAAAAAAAAAAACAGTTATAGTATTCTAAATAGCACTTAAAATGTTTTAGATATCAAAATATTAAAACTTCATAAAAATATTCTCCACATATGGGAATTTACTAAACTGTGCCATCTGAATATAATGTATTGATTAGCTGCCTCAGTTTATTTTTTTCTAATCACTTTTCCCAAGAAAGGCAATAAAGCTACAAAAAATACAAGTGTTTACTGAGGATGAAAGAGAATAGAAAAGGAAACTGATAAACTGAATAAAGTTATTGAAGAGAAAAGACAATGCACAGGAGCCAGAAGATGACAATTGATGTTTCATTTAAATTTTTGTAGATTGTAGTTAATATGAAAGTGAGAAGCTGGAAAAGAGTTCAATAAGTGAAAAATCTGAGAGAAGAAACTATCAGAATAAAACTAACAGTTACATCCAGTAATTTCAACAGTAAAATAATGAGATTTATTTGTCAAACATGAACTGCACTTAAACTTGTGAAGTTAAAGTACCAAAGAAAAATGCTCATCAAAACAATTGCCATGAAAATATTTGCAGAAACGTCACAGGAAAGCTATATTACAGCAGTGGGAAAGTGATTGGAGTTGAGATCAGGTCAAGACTAATGAATAATGGGTTTGGATTTGTGCATATTTCTCAAACATAAAATACAAAGATTGGCTTATACACAAGTATATCTCTATCTATAAAAGGCAGGATGTGTGTGTGTGTGTGTGTGTGTGTGTGTGTGTGTGTGTGTGTGTGTAATGAATGCATGGCGGCAATTTTCGACGGATTTGCACCAAAATTTACATGCATATGCTCCAAGTTAGCAGAAAGGCCAAGACCAACTTTACATTTCCCAACTCCCATTGATCGTAGAAATAATCGATTTTTTCATGCTTCTACAGTGGTTTTCATGTAGTTTGCAGCCATTTTCTACTGGCTAGTGTGAGAGCCTATAGCTGGCTGCCACAAATAGGCAGGAAGATTCTATTGGACAGTGTGAGAGCCAACAGCTGACTGACACAAATGTTAACTAGCATGCTAGTATGCCAAAAAAATTGTATTTTTTTTCATATACTCTAGCACATGCATTTTAGTGGTTTTATTGCCATAATATACAGAATTTGGCTCTGTTGGGAATGTGTGACAGAATGAATGTCAAACAGTTTCTGTCATAAAATAAAATCTCTAAAAATAAAATAATTACCTCATTTTGGAGTAGTGGTTAGCCCATTAATTCTTACTGTAAAATCCAGTATTAATTATAAAGGTTAAAATTAAAGGTTTATAAAAATCCAGTATTAATTATAAAAGGTTAAAATTAAAGGTTTATAAAAATCCAGTATTAATTATAAAAGGTTAAAATTAAAAGTTTTATAAAAATCCAGTATTAATTATAAAAGGCTAAAATTAAAATCTGGCATTAATTAAAGGTTTATAAAAATCTAGTGTTAATTATAGGTTTCTACCTAGCATCTCAATTTTGGGACAGTAGGCATTATTGGGTTAAAAAACTAATCTCATATATATGAATTTGATCTTCATTGAGAGCTCTACATCTGTGGCCTTGTGCCATATTATATAAACTTACAAACTACATAAATATCAATAAACAAAATACAAAGAATTTAGTATGTCATCCTTCTCAAACTCATAAATCAAATTTTTCTTAATGATAAATATTATTTTCATACGACAAACATGGTCATCTTCAATGATTTGTATACAAAATCAGATGTTAATCATAAGGTAATTGTTAAAATATTACATTCCTTTTAATCACTTTTAAATACTTTGTGTAAAGACATTGTCATAGTTACTTGACCAATAAGTGCTTCCCATTGTTAAAGAATTGTACCTGCTCTGAGATCTCAGAAGAGAACAGCAAACAGGAAACAAAGAATTCCACCTGATTTGTGATCTTAGAAGGGGACAACTCATAGAAATGGTCAAAGAATTCTACCTGATCTGAGAATTCAGAAGGAGACAAAAAAAACAGAAAAAGGCAAAGAATTCCACCTGATTTGTGATCACAGAAGGGGACAACAAACATCCATCAAGCACAAGGAATTAAACCAAAATCCTCAGGATCTCTGGCCCAGTGCTTTACACGCTGAGCTAATATTGGGTTGGTGAATAATTATTGGGTGTTTTTGTAGGCGAGTTACTTGTTAATAAAAACTGCTGTTTTGTTTACTTTTTTAATAAAAATATTATTTTATTTTCAGGTTATAAAAATGCGTGCCGATAACCATACATTCTGAAATAATTATTTAAAAATGTTATTGTTGAATTGTTTCTTTTTTCAGTTCACAAATTTAATTCATTCCTGAAAGCCATTTGTAACCTGAAATGTTCATAAACTGAAACTAAATTTTCCAATAGGAATCAATGTAGAGAAAAAAAGTCACATTACAATAAAATTGGAAAAGAAAAGCATGGCAGAACACACGAATGTATACAACACGGCGGTCAACTCAGAAATTATTCTGTTCAGGTTAACTCAGTTCGGCAATGTTGTTCAAGAACCAAAATTTTGTTAGATAACCGAGGCATTTTCATCTCAAATTTTCTGTTTGAAAACTGATTTGTTTGACATGTGAGATATTCAAGAACCAAGGTCGTTCTATAGATATTGTTTTAAAAATGCCTGATAATTATACATCAACCCAATATATAATAACAGTAAATGAATTTAGTGGAGTCAACTTAGAAAAGGTGACACTATTTTAATAGAATTTGAAAGAATACAGAAAATACTAATTAAATAAAAGCAAAAACAAAAAGGGAAAAATTAAAAAAGATGAATCAATTTTTAGAGGAATTTAAAATTTGGTTTAAATTTTAAATGTGTGAGTGAAAGATTTCATGATCTAATTCATAATTCAAACCTAAAAAAGGATTTTCCCCTTTTGCTAAATAAAAATAACTTCTGAAGTTAAAATTAAAAGATTCTCCCAAGTTTCCAGTGTTCATTAACATAACATTATCTATGTTAAAAGGGTTGTGATATTCTCACTGTCAGACAAGCAGTTCACATGAACAGGTCATTAACACACACATCAACAAAAATTTAATTTCCTTTTTCAGGCCATAATAGTAAAATTTCTCTTTTATCATAATTTGAATAAAGAAAATCCCAGACATTTCTTGTATTTTCTAACTAAATTATCTGGACACTCATTAGACACATCTATAAAAAAAAAAAAACATACAAGAAAAACGGTATGCATTTTATATATTCTTTATCTTATCATTCTGTTGGATTCCAATCCATATTTGATCTACATTTGATCCTAAACTCACAATTTTACTCAGTATTACAGTCTCTTGATTCTCCAATGCCACATAACCAGATAATAAATAATACTTGTATTGTTTTTTACATGTCTTGGTGTTTGTCATTTTTACAAGTATTTTTGTATATATAAATGTTAGGGGGTTTATAATTACTTACTCCCTTACAGGTTCAAAGTTTTATAATTCGACCCTCATCATTCTCAAAACAGGTCCTATTAGCTGTTTGATACAGTTATTACATATAATAGATTACAGAGCTCATGGTGTTAAATTATAAAATTGTAACCTTACAAAACAATTCTGACTCTGCAGCTTTTTTTCCCCCCACAGATACAATGTTGCAAGCCTATCATTACTCTACTGTTATTTCCATGCCAAATACTCAGATAAGCTACATTGTTTTAGTTCTAACTCAGAACTTCACAGCTATGATGCCATGTTACTTCCAAGGCCTCAAATCAACCTTATTTCCCCCATATTCCAAACATGAGAAGAAGATTCTACTCCAAAAGCTCTTTTCTCAAGAGCTGCTAATCTATAAACCAGACTCCCTCATGATGCTTCCCTGAGCACTACAATCTTAATCTCTTCAGGTCAAGGGTCAACCATCATCTATCTTTCTAATACTCATAATATTCACTTCCTATAACCCCATCTTTCAATCATATCACACGCCACATTCATTACAACCCTTTTAACAGTAAGCCTCTATTATGAGTGGCTCTCAAGGCTTGTACTGGGTGAACTTTAGTATTGAAAAAATTACACAGGGATCATGCCAATCTAGTAGCATGTTTAAATTCATGCAGTTTGGGAACTAGCAAAAGTAGTTCATTGGAGCAGTTACTGTGAAATTGATGGATTTATGGATTGATAGAAGTCCAATTAAATAGTAAACATGAATAAAATATTTTGGTTAGATTAAAAGAATTTTGGATTATTTGAAGTCAGAATACAGAATATATAATATTAGTATAATAATATATAACTAGTAGTACAAGTAAATTATACAGATTTACTAATACAGTGTAACCCGGATATAAGAGAGATTTTCTCTGGTCCCAAATTAGAGCCTGTGTTAATGTATATAAAATAGACCAAACCCGGATATAAGAGAAACCTGGATATAAGAGACTTCTTCTCGGTCCCGACTCTCTTATATCCGGGTTACACTGTATAAGAGAAACCCGGATATAAGAGATTTTCTCTGGTCCCAAATTAGAGCCTTTGTTAATGTATATAAAATAGACCAAAACCGGATATAAGAAAAACCCGGATATAAGAGACTTCTTCTCCGGTCCCGACAACTCTCTTATATCCGGGTTACACTGTATGTTTTTTGATACTGGACTCTGTACTTTTCAACCCATTAACATTCCCAGATAGTTATAAGAAAAGTGATATAGTCTCTCCTAAAAATACGGAAATGTCTGCTACAGATTATGGTCACAAAACATGATTTAACTCCTCAGTACAAACAATTGCGTTTATCTAAGATGTCCCCCCCTCCAAATGCAATCCCTCTCTGTGTTGCACTCTCTTTTAGTCTCTCTATGTCCCCCACTTTATCTTTCTGTTTTACTCTCTATGTCTGTCTCTGTTTCCCTCCTGGATGCTCAACACAGTCTGGGTTTAAAAAGAATTTTGATTAGAAAAACATCACCGATTTTAATTATACTACATAATGATTATAATTAAAGAAAGATTTTAATTCAAAATATCACTTGCAGCTCAGGGGCAAATTTGTCCTCAACAGATATTTAGGTTCAAAAACATGATTTAATCTCTCACTACAAATACCTTTATCTAAGAACCCCAGCACCACCATCCTTCTCTCTAATTTTCATTGCAATGGGTCACTTGTAGTTCAGGAACAAATTTGTCCTCAACAGATATTTAGGTTATAAAATATGATTGTACCTCTTGTTAAAAAATAACTGCCTTTAACCAAGATGAACCCTCTTCAATCCTTCTCTGTATCATACTGTCTTTTTTCTCTACATCACACTGTCTCTCTCTCTGCTTTACTCTCTATGTCCCTCTCTTTTTCTGTTTGTCTCTTCACCAAGTATGACAAGACTATTAATATATAGATATCAGTATAATAATATATAATAACCATATTAGTACTGCCATCTTTACTGCCTGCCACATGTAACTTTAGTTGTAATATAAATGCAGTCAAGTAAAAAATATTGTAGAAAATGCAATTTGGCAAGCTTCTAGGAGCTATCTATGATACTTTATTTATTTTTTTATATCAACAATATCTATCAATTATGCTTATATTATTGCTTACTTTATTTCATGTCCAGACTGAATAACAGTTAAATGCTCATAAATATGAAAAAGGTATCACCTGCTTGTTTTGAATGTAAACATGATAGACATGGCAAAATGAATGTCTGGCAAAGTGAGATGGCAGATTTTGTCACAATGACATTGGAAGGTTAATACAGAACAGATTTTTATAAATTTTTAAAAAGGCACTTCACAAGAAGATGTAGTCAAGTAGTGAATGACTTGAATCCTGTTGAATATAAAAAAAATATGTAACTGTTTGACTGCTTGCTTTGAAAAATATTCTCTTTCCACAATGTTGGTACAAAAATATTCCCAGTATAATCAAGTAGTATTTTATCACATGTTGTCAAATAAACTTTCAATTATCCCAGGGATCATCTTTTATTTTACACTTCATATCCAAATATTCATTTCAAATAATCTGCCAATATGGTGGGAGGCACATTTTTCTTTCATAGGGTTTATTGATCTAGGAGAAATGACATTAATTTCACTGTTTAAGAAATTAAAACAGAGATGTCAACTCAAACATGTATTCAACTAAAAATAATGTTTAATAAGAAAAAATAAACAATGTAGACAGAGAAATAAACACTGCATAGTGACAAGCAGTTTCATACACAAAGCAATCATCAAACCCTGTGTTACTCATGTTTCTATCCCTGATATTCCAATGTTGAGCACTCTTCCACAATTTATTAAAACAAATTTTAAACAATTATATAGATATTGGTGGGAGGCTGAAGTGTTCTCAGCCTGACCAACTTCCCAATTTTGTCCAAATTTTTGTGAAGGGTTTATTGATTGGGCAAAGAACATTGTGACACCTGTGTGTGTGTGTGTGTGTGTGTGTGTGTGTGTGTGTGTGTTTCTGTAGAAAGTCATATCCACTTCCATATCTGAGAATAAATCATGTAATGACATGGTTTGAAATCAAGTCACAGCCATCATATATATGCAATGTGGTTGGCCCTAACCTGGCATCTCGTTTACAGTTGCTCTCTCACATGTTATCACCTCCCTCTGTCTTTTCTACAAATACTTTCACAGAAACTGCTCCAACGAGCTACTTTTGCTAGTTCCCAAACTGCATGAATTTAAACGTGCTACTAGGCTGGCATCTCTGTCCTACCCTTTTACTATTGAAACAGTTAAATGTAGCCATCTCTTCTACTACAATAGCTTCATGTCTCACACTTCCTGTCTGTGGAACTCCCTTCCTCTTACTTCTCTGTTAGCTATAATCTCCAACTATTCAAATGCAATGTCAATCAACATCTCCAGATGCCTTGATCTATTCCACATTCTTCTCTTCATCCTATTTGTTTTGATAACCCCATCCCAGAAATAAAATGAGATATTGTATTTTTAATAAAATGAAAACTTAGAGTATATAATAATAATCAACTGTTTTTTTCCCTGTCAACTATATGATTAAACCAATATCCTCATCTTTGCTACTTTAGAAATTGTTGTATTTACAACTTGCAAAATAATATTTTAATCCTCATTTTTAATTTTATTTCACTTTCATTGAAACTCCCTGTGTTTATCATAGAAACTCCATCTTGACTAAGAACATGCAAACCTACACAAAATCTATCTATTCGCAAATAAAATAAAACAAAAATAGATCACTGTAAATCCTGATTTCTTGGTTCTTAAAGTAATGACATTCTTCAGCTATCAATGAGAACTGATTATACTTACTTTCATTTTGCATTTCACTTAATATCCTTCAGATGTCATTTTTTATTTTTTTTTATTTAGATCTTTCTGGTTTTCTGGCCCACTCATTTTCGCTTCACTGCTTTATTTCGCTTGTCAATTTCTTTCCGAATAAGTTGGATCATGCAGAATTTCATTCCTTCTTTGCGATTCTCTTTTGCCACTCAATCAAATGCTCTTTCCTTCTTATTCATCTTCAATTCTAATTCAACTTCCACATTAATCTTTATCTTTCCTGAAAGTCTTTGTCTTTAATGTCTTTCAAGTATCATTGTCCTCTCCCTGCACCATTCTAATCTAATCTTAATTCACTGTATATAACATGTGTTTCTTCAAGAACAGCTGCAGAGAAATCTGATGCTAAAATTTGTTTATAAAATATCAGGCATTATAAAATGCTTCTAAAACTAAAACCACGTTTTCAGCTATAATCGAAAATGCATATAAGCTGCTGTTGCTAAATCTGATGCCATGATGGTGCCAAATCCTCAAGAGCCACCTTGTCTCTCCAGCTCTCATGGTCTTGGTAGGGTGTTGGAACATCCTCCAGTGTGAGATTAATCTACTAGAGATCCTGTTAGATGACATCCTTCCAGCAGCTACATGATCTGCCATAAGGTTGTCACTAGTTTGCAGATGGTAAGTTGAACAGGTAGACAACACTGGTAGAGTGGTCATCAGGATGTGACCAAACCAGCAAACATGGTGCTGAGCAATGGAGTGCAGGATGTTAGGTTGGCTGGTCCTTCAGTGTATTTCCCCACTGGACACAAGATTGGACCAGTGCATCCCCCACCGATGCTTCTGGGTGTACAGAACTCAAAGCTATATAAGCAAGAATGTAATATGACTGAACACTCAGGACATGCAAACAACAAAGTTCATCCTATTTATTTACACTCGGACTATTATTCTCATACTTATTATTATTAATACAATATTTTGACTGTTGTGCTCTCCACCCTTCATCAGGTGTTTATCAATTTGAGTAACCTTCAGGGAATTTCAACCTGAACTCTTTATTTAATCTACATCGGTAGATTGTTCATGTCTAGGGATATCTCATCTTGTGCTTACCTAATACCACCCAATTATTGCTCACCCAGTTTCCAGTGAGTTTAAATTTGCATTACCCAGCTAAGACTCAGTCAAAATGTTCTTTTCAATAATAACATCAGAACAACTGAAAGAATTAAGGAAAAATTGTTACCATGGAAACACACCAGTCTGTAATGGTACAGTCATATTTGAAAGATTTTTATTCAGCAAAAATTCAATCTGCTTCTTTAAAAATCAGTATCTGTTATCCTAAATACAAAAGAGATCAAAACAGCTAAATAAAAAACACAGTAAGGAAAAAAAGAAAAGTTTAGTTATTTAGTTTGTTCAAAACCTAAAAAATCCATATTACTTTCTACTTATAACTTTGTATGATAGGGTTATTAGTATAACACACACTTGTACTTGATATAACGTAATTTGTTAAAATATTCTTTATATGTAATGCTTAGGCTATTGCCGTTAATGCCTGTATAGTTATTATGAAGACTGACTACAATATGACTACTATCCTCGACCTCATAGCACGGAACTCTTTATAGTATTGGATGAATTCATAGAGTCACCAGGGGTGTGCTCATTACTCCACAGCACTTTCACTATTGCTTGGAAAGTAATCAGATATTTCATAATTGGTTGATTCATTGACTGATTGGTTTTTATGGGGTGTCAACCTTTTACAGGTTATTTAATGATTTACTGATAGAAATCCTACTAATTAACACATCGCTAGAGGGAGAGGAGGTGGATTCATACCTTTCTCAAGGGTATCACCCCATAAAAACCAATCAGTCAATGAATCAATCCAATTTCTAATTCTAAGCCATTATCTTGTGGTAAGTGTGTTGACGTCGAGGGGTTACCAATGCAGTTAGGTGGTGTTGTAGATATTCTTGGTGATGTTTATCAAAAGCATAGGACATAAAACGAGCTGACTCAAGGGTATAAAATATATATTTTTAATTATTTTCTTTAGAGTGATAAGCAAGTCCTTTGATATTCAGTGTCACAAAATTGTTCGTTTATAAGGCAGATATTGTTAGTATGATTGGAGAAAGTCTGGAGGTGGTAGTTTTGAAGTCAGACTATGATAGGGGTAGTAATAATGTTAGAAATAGCTCAGTGTCCATCTACTGTGTTTTTCTCAGCCTTAAGCTGGGTCGAAATATCATTAGCAGATGACCTCTTAACTACTTCTTCATGCATTACAGATGTGTGATATCACTGTGGTATAGTATCTCCATCCATCACTTTCATCTTCTTTTATGCTTCTAGTCCAGAGGTGTTATTATATATGTTCTGGCAAGAACATTGGTTTCAGCTAAAAATCTGTGTCCATTTTTTGGATTGGCCAAAATTATTTTATTTTCCAGCAATCTTTTTTTTTTTAACGGAAGTTATGTGTGGAGCCTACTTGATTTTTGTTATTTTTCAGTCACAAATAAATAGGCTATGATTCTGTAAACATTCAGCGTTTTCTCAATCAATTCATTCTTTTCTTTTTCTTCCTCTTTTCATTTGAGGGTTGCCTTCTCATTAATTTAGAGAAATGTACAAAGAGAAGTTTAGAGAGAGATAGAAATAAAGAGTTAATTGTTTTAAATGAAAGTGCCAATGCCTTATTTTAATTTGAATTATTTTTATTTTTGTTTATATATTTTATTTTCATATTTTAATTTATTTGTTTGTTATCAAGAATCACAACAATCTATTATACCACTCACACATTGAAATTTACAATACCTAGTATTCCCATGTGGTCACCCATCTAGGTACTGACCAGGCTCAAGGTTGCTTAACTTTCATTATTGGATCCAATATTATGTTCAAATAGAACATCATTTTCTGTACCATCTATTGCATTACAGATAATAATGGCTGCACCTCAATTTCAAGCAATGTCATCACTTGATCCACTCTCAAATATAGGCAGAGTAGATATGGCTTTTTAGTCCTGTTTTAGTCATACATTGTCTTGTGCAGATGAGGCAATGTTGGGTGTCTTTTGAAGTAGTTGTTACATAAATACTGCATAACATGTGATGAATGACTTTTTTCCAAGTGTGCCATCTTTGATGATTTCAAGGCCTAGCATACTTAGTCACATCCACATTGGTTACAAATTAGGTCAATTTTGCTTTGTGATGTCAACAAATACTCTTTGACACTTTTGTGATGTCAACAAATACTCGTTGTCATTTTCATAATGCTTGTTGTAGTAGAGACTTTGTAATTGCTGATACAACTATAGTAACGCCGTTGAACAATACTGGTGTCAGACACCTTCAAATAACACTTGTACTAATAGTACTTGCTTGATAATACTCACTCAAAAAGTAACAACCGAATAGTAATCCATATAGCCATATAGTGATCAGTATAGAGAAATAGTTAGAAAATTAGTGATCCCTTGAGTAATAGTGGATAGAGTAAGAAAAGTGATCTGTATAGTAATAGAGGATAGTGTAGATAGAGTGATTGATTAGATGTCATGCTAATTCTCATATATATATTTCTTTTACTATCACGTGATCTACTTATTCAAAATGGGATCACCTGTGTTTATCTCTGGCGATCTACGTTCAAACTACAGTGTCGGCAATGACACTTTATTCCTATATAACAATTTGGTAGAAACATTTTCTGGGAAATTAAAATCAAGACTCTTATGAATATGACTTTTTTATACACATGATTCTGTTCAAAGTTTCTCTTGCCAATGTACACTGTTTTCCTCCAAGTTTAACAATCTATGTTTTCTCATGCATTTTGCATGATGCTGGTATTCTTCAGATTGTTTTGATGCAATCTTTGTATCTCAATTTTGGTTTGTGTGCTGGTCTTTTTCCTCCAGATAATTCAGCATATAGAAACTGTCTAAAAGTACTTTCATCTTGACCCCATGACAACTCTATCATAATGAGTGCTGAAGTACCAGTTACTTTAAACTGAAAGACTGCATTCAAGAATATCAATAACACTCATGTACATTTGCCATTGGACACCAAATATTGTGAGAATTTCTTCTCACACGGTTTAATCCCGACAGAGACAAGAAAAGACATACAATTCAAACAAAGCCTACCTTGAAATTCAATACAAATTTTATTTCATCTATGCAAAAAAGATTATGCCCTTTTCTGCCCCTGTGAATAGGGTGGGGTAGTTACTTCAAAGAAGTGGTAGTATTTTTCTTCTCTGTAGGACTCAACTGGTCTCTATGCAGATTCGAAGAAGCAGGAACTTGACGGTCGTCGAACAGGAGCATTACCAATTTGGTTGCTGAAATAAAAACTCAGCTATTTGTCGAGAGCATGCAGAAAGGTTCTTCATGCGAAAGTACATAATGTGACGACAGTCAATAAACTGACTGAATTGCTCAGCCTTAAAAAGTCTCTAGAATATGTGACAAGAAGAATAATTGCCTATTCATTTAGGCTTAATTTTGGGTGCTAAAGACCCTGCAATGTGAGAGAAATGTGAGTCCTGTCTTCTTGAAGATTTTGCAGCAACTGAAAAAAAGTCACATGCAGTTGAAAATGCCCGCGAAAGGCAAAGGAAAAATTCAACCAAAGAGCTTGGTCGGTACAAAAATACGGTGTGGCATAAATTAGCCAATAGGAGCTTAGCTTTAATTGCAGAATTTCTCACAATATACAACAGAGACACTGTTGGTGAAATACCTCCAGCATTTGTATGTGTCTTCAGTAGGTGACCCAAGTCATGTATACAACATTGAAGATAGTATTGTAAAATTTCAACCTCATCACAACCAAAATTACTTGCTATGATGATAGACATCTATTTAGTTTTACCTTTAGCTCCTTGATAAAATACAAAAAAGAATCAGCAGTATTATTGGTCATAATCTGGCAGCTTGGCTTCAGTCACTTTCCCATTGCCATAAGATTGCCTCTCTGTGTCTTTCCTATAAATACTTTCATGGTAATTTGTTCGGCTGAGCTCTTCACTATGATACCTAGACTTTTGGAATTTAAACACAGTACTAGACTGGCATTGAGATCTCATAAATTTACAGTTGAACTGTCTAGATGTAGCCATAAGTTCTATGATAACAGTTACTTTTCTCACACTTCTCCCTTGTGGAACTCCCTTTTGGCTCCATGCTTCCAACCAACTTTAATCTGCAAAAATTTAAATGCAATGTCAATTGCTATCTACTTGTCCTCTTTCTGTCTCTAATTCTTACATATCCAGTAACCCTCTTGTATCTTAGTGGCTTTATTGCCTTGCATGGAGTAATACTGATTTAAAAAAAATACTTACTGGCCTCTTTGATTTGGGGGGTGATTTCATCATCAAAAGTATTTGTCATCTTTACAGTACTGCCTAAATACACAAACCTTTCTGCAACCTGTAATTTCTGGTCATACACATAAATGCTTCACTCAGAGTAAGTTGGTAATTTATGGTGCACCTTTTCAAGCCAATTATTGGATCCAATGTGCTGCATGTCTTTGAGAAGGAATCCATAAGATGTTACATGTTACCCTGCCACGATCACCAGTGTACAGGAAATGTCTTACCCGCTGTACAGTATTTGATGAAGATCCCATGTGAGGAGCCTTTAAAGGCCCTCAACAAAACAATAGTAATGTATAATTCAAACAGAGTCAGCACTGTTATATCCGTTTGCATTACATCATTTTCAATCAAAATTGGATCAGGGAGCTTAACCCCTACATTAACACATGCTTTCCTTTCTTCATTAAAACCTCTAAGAGCAGAGACAAGCTTATCAGGACATCCAAGCTTCTTCAGTTATATTTTAAGTTTACACTTTAGAAATGTCAGTTTCAGCTGAACCTGCTACACAAGTAAATAAAAACTAATGTGAAACTCAACTTACTGTCAAGTACAAACTTATGACTGAAGAACCTGGACTAACTTTCTCAAAGTATTCTGAAAAGTAAATGCCCACTACAAGGAAATTGCAGAGAGGAAACTATATTATATAAGGCAAAAGAGACAATGAAGGAGTACCCAAGAGAAGAAGTAATTTTATCAAAGCATTCTAAAAAACAAAAGTTAAAGAACACTTGCTAAAAGTACAAATTTGAAAATTATATTCCATTTGAAAAATTATCTATATATGCTCATTTTCAAGGATGAATTTGAATCCAATATGCAATACTTCCAAATAAATTGTACAAGAATCTTTTCCAGGTGATGCTGGTAAAACCATATACAACACACATTCATATTATAGATATAACCAGTTCATTATGACAAGTAAACAAGCAATTCTTTAATATTATTATGAATTTTTTAATACCTAGTCTATCAAGCTTCAGATAAGAATAGTGAAGCTCAGGCTGTTGCTTTGAACACATCTCACAGGCATCTAACAAGAGTTTGGCATGCTGGTCTTCTTCATAAGTTGAAATGTTATGATATTTCTGCACAAATTTTTGACATGATTCTATCTTTCATATCAAATCACAAAATGAAAATTATCTTGAACAACAATTCTTCTAAATTTTTTTGCATTAATTCATATGTCCCCCAGGGTTTTATCTTTGGACCTACATTGTTCCTAATTTTTATTAACAACCTTCCAGATGTCATCATTTCTCAAGTTGGTATTTATACTGATGCTACAACTATTGACTTCTGTCTTAATAGTATATCTGATTGGTTTGATAATGTCAAATTGAGTGCTGATCTGAAAAATCACCTAAATTCTGTTGTTAATTGGGGCAGCAAATGGCTTTTTTTAATTTTAATACCTCTGAAACAAAACTGCTCTGTTTTAATTTGGCTTAGAGAACACTTTTTGCTATGGCAGATGCTAACATCCAGTAGAGTGACTCATTGCACCTTCTTGGGATAAATATTTTTCCAGTGAAAAGATTATATTCAATCAATTAACTGCTCTGTTGTAAGGAAAGTTCATTCCCTGTGTCATGCTAGAAAATGTTTTTCATCTTGCACATTTATAAGACTACCAATTCACCCATGCATTGAATATTGCTATCACCACTGGTCTGGTACTTCTGCTATATATTTAGAGATTCTTGATAAAATTCACAGAAGAATCTGCTATGTTACTGGTCCTGGCCTGGCATCTCATCTTCAGTTACTTTCCCACCACCATAACATAGCTTCTCTGTGTCTTTCTATAAATATTTTCATGGTAATCACATTGGTTAGCTTTCCTCTTTGGTACCTGAACTTCATGGATTTAAGAGCAGTATTTTATTATTGAAATAACTAGATGTAGCCATAAGTTCTATGCTAACAGTTTCTTTTTATTGCACTTCTCACTTGTGGAACTCTCTCTCACCCTCTTGCTTCCCAGTCAACTTTAAATTTTAATGCAATATCAACTGTTATCTTTTGAATTCTTCATTCCTGTTCTTTTATTATTCTCTCTTAATAATTTTTTCTTTTTCTCTTGTTCTTTCACATTCAGTAACCCTTGCATCTTAGTGGATTTATTGCCTTGCTTGGGGTGAAATGATTTTAAAAACATCTGCCATTAATTCCCTAAAACTTCTGCTTCTAACTTCAAACTATAAAACACACTTAAACAATGCCCTAGATAGAATATAAAATTTAACCTCCTTCACAGAACAAACAAAATAAAATATTTTATTTGTCTTCAAAATAAACTCTAGACTAAAAAGGAAAAACATTTCTTTATTCCCAAAGAAATTTCTTTTTTTTTTTTACTTTCCCATTTCTGATTTTTTTATTATTTTCTGAAGGTTTTACTTACAAGTGACAAAACAATAAAATGTTCAAACTCAAAGAACATATTAATGTATAAGCAGTCAATAACACTTAACAATTCGAAATGTTTGTACTGAAAAAAGTTTTAACCACCCCACTTCTTAAACAAAATAAACTCAGTTTGGATATCCCTTTATAAAAACTCTCAAATAAATTCCTGCAAGATTGTAGCAGAAAAGTTTTTTTTAAAAATTCTTGAAAATGATAAAAAAGCAATTAGTCATCATAGAGAACCATTTTTGCCCTCCATCAGCATGGCTGATGCTAGCCTCCATGACAGCAACACACAGCACTTTCTTGGTCTCATGTCTTATATAATTACATGAAGTGGAGTGATTATATTGAATCACTGGCTAGGTCTACTGATAGAGAAAGTTGGTTCACTGTATTATGACAGATAATTTTTCTCGTCACAATCTATCTTGTATATTTATAAATCTACCATTCATCCATGCATTGAATATTGCTGCCATTTCTGGTCAAGTACTCCTGCTATATATCTTGAGATTCTTGAAAAATTTTCAAAGAAGGGTCTGTAAAGTTATTGATTCAGACCTGGCATTTTTTCTTCAGTCATTTTCCTACTTCCATGACATGGATTCCCACTCTCTTTTCTGTAAATATTTTCATGGCAATGGTTATAATGAGCTCTCCTCCTTGACGCCTAAACACATAAATTTATGTGTTCTACTAAACTGGAAAATAGATCTCATTGTTTTTTACTTTTAAATACCTAGATGTAACTGTAAGTTCTGTTCTAATAGTTTCTTTTCTCGCACTTTTTTCTTGTGGAACTCTTTTGGTTTCTTGCTTTCCTGCAACCTACAATAGTCAAAATTTTAAATGTAACTTCAATCAGACTCTTGTATCTTCTTGAATCCTGTTCTTTTATTGTTATTGTCTTTTCTCCTCACTAAAGTCTTCTCATTCTCTTTCACTCTGGTGTCTTAGTGGCATTATTGCCTTCCTTGGAATGAAAAGATTAAAATAAAAGAGAACCTAAAAATGCAATGTCAATCACCATCTTCTGTCTTTCAGAATCCTCTTTGTTTTTTTGTCCCTTCTCACTAAGGCTTTCTGATTCTCAGTAACCCCTTGTGCTTTTATGCCATTATCACCTTGTTTGGTGTGAAATGATTAAAATAAAAGAGAAAGACAAAGAATTTAAACCTGCCATGTCAATCACCATCTTCTGTCTTCCAGAATCCTCTTCCTTTTTTTTGTCCTTTCTTCTCACTAAAGTTTTGTCATTCTCTTTCAATCCCAATAAATGCACAACACAAAGCGTAATAAAAGGGGAGGAAAAAGCAAGAGTATTGAAATTGTATCAAAGTGGGGGAAGGTATATAAAATGTACATACTTTCATCATGGTATATATATATATATATATATATATATATATATATATATATATGTATAGGTTTAAAACAGTTTGCCTTAGTGTGGTAGTTAGCAAACTACTTTAGTTTTAGTTTTGCCTTCCATGGGATGAAATGATTAAAATAAAAGTGAGAAAGATAAAGAATTTAAACCTGCCATGTAAATAATCATCTTCTGTCTTCAGAATCCTCTTCCTTTTTTTGTCTTTTCTTTTCAATAAAGTTTTCTCATTCTCTTTCAGTCCCAGTAAACCCTTGTGTCTTAGTGGCATTATCACCTTGCTTGGATTGAAATGATTAAAATAACAGAGAGAAAGATAAAGAACCTAAACCTGCAGTGTCAATAATCATCTTCTGTCTTCCAGAATCCTCTTCCTTTTTTTGTCTTTTCTTCTCACTAAAGTTTTCTCATTCTCTTTCAGTCTGAGTAAACCCTTATGTCTTACTGACATTATTGCCTTCTTGACGCAAAACTTTATGTTAGCAACAAATAGAATAAGTTTACTTTAACAAATCTGAAAATAAAACTAACTTTCTCCCACTGAAGCATTAATATATGATAAAATGTTTGAAACTGTCTAAAAAGAAGGATTTAACATAAACCTTTCCAAAGACAGAAACTTTTATCTGGAGTTAGAGTGAGATTAGTGATGGCACATACTCCAATTCTATCATAAAAATACGTAACTTGGAACTAATAAATTCTAAACACTTCAAATACCTTGGTGTATGTATCATTTAGAAAATGTTTATTATAGAATATAAGGAAACTGAACAGAGAATAATGATATAATTAAGATGTAATCCATCACACAATCATAAACAAAAAGTTTGGAAGGAAATTCCCATTAATATTGGACGGATCTATTACAGTGAACTTGATAAATCTATTTACCTGATAAACTGTTTTTCAAGAAAGATTTTATAAATTTCAACTGACATTAGACTGTTCAGTCAATCAATGCTGAATCGTGTTTGTATGGAAACAACTAATTTTAAATTTTACTATAGATAAATGGTTTATAGCAAATTTCAGTTATAGAATTATAGAATATGGTTCAGTGAATGTATTGAACTTTAAATTTTTTATTCTTTTTAAATCTTTTACCTGAAAGCAAGGCAATACAACCACTAAGATACAAAAGAGTGAAAAACCCTTAGAAAAAACATTATTAAGGGGAGAGAACAATAAAGGAACAAGAATCAAGCAGACAGAAGACGATGATTGACATTGCATTTAAGTCTTTGAATATCAAAGTTGACTGGAAGACAGAAATCAAAAGAGATGTGTGAGAGAAGAAAATGTTAGCAGAGAACTCATGGTTACATCTAGCAATTTTTAACTCTAAAATGATCTAGTAATTATTGTAAGGTTTATCCAAATCTCGTCAACTGCAATTGCAAATTTAGCTTAAAGAATAAAACATGAAATTACTGGGTGATAGACAGACAAGATTATTTTTCTACATAATAAAATATGTATGTATATATATATATATATATATATATATATATATGTGCGTGTGTGTGTGTGTGTGTGTGTATGGGTACATGACTGAGTGGTCACGATGTTCACTTTCTGGCAATGTGACCCAGGTTCAAACCTCACCATGGTCAATTTGTTAGGAAGGAGACTTCCTGATGTTATCTGTCTGGAGGGAGTGAGTGATCCCAGCATGTGGCATCTTTGGAAAGTGCCTGAAAACCATACCATCGTTTGACCCAAGCCTTATGAGTGAAATTGGGCAGACATTACCATTGGGGGGGGCGTTGATAGCTATGCTAGCACAAAGTCACAAGTCATCGTGACTGAGGGTTTGAGGGTGCTGGCCTTGTTCGGATTGTTAATCACGCTAGATAACATGCTTTCTCTCAGAAACTGTAACTAAGGTCTGCTCAGCATAGTTGCACTATAAACCACAGGTGGGATCTGTGGGTATTGAACAAACACAAATGTGCCTGAGCATGCATCTGCAATAGTAATTGCTAACTGCCCTAGTAGATGGGTATCCTGAAATACAAGTGGCCAGCTATATATATATATATAAGGGTGTTACAATAACTTGGACCAATTTTAAATGTGAATTAAGTTTAAGCGTCTAATAATTTTTAACTTTTTCTTTCAGATTTGGCAGACATTTGGGCGATATTATTTTTCACACATAATTGTCATGACTTAAATAACATGATCCAATAGACAAATAAATAAGTTTTCACCAATAACACTGATTTATTTACTGCTGACTTTGATCCATCTTATTGAAACTCTCTCTCTCTCTCTCTCTCTCTCTCTCTCTCTATATATATATATATATATATATATATATATATATATATATATGCAATGTTAAAATGTTTCAACCACAACAATATCTGAAAGCTGCAAATATTAACATTATACAATATTTGTTCAATAATTAAAGCAGACACTGAAATAATAAAAACTGCCAAAAATTAATTATCTCAATTTCTGTTTCAAAATCTATAAATCATTGTGAAGATATTTTTGTCTTTAATAGTGACTTATGAAATACATAGAAATGATAGAATTTGCTGCACTCTGAAATGACTCATCCAAAGTTCAGTAATGCCAGCCAACAGAACAGAAAAAGATAAAAAATACAACCATTACATCAGACGTCATACTTATACTCATGATAAATGTAATTTAGATGACCAGGAACTTTTGTTACAACTGGCAACACAAGTAGAGTATATATGGTGATTACTACATCTTACTCAGATGAGAGACAATTCCTCACATCATTTGGGATGGCTTCTGTCTCATTTCACTGTCCATGGCCCCTAATATGTCTCTTGAGACCTGCATTCAATTTCATAGGTATCAGGCATATATGACAGATGAACTTTGTATCTTTGATTGGGTTGATTGGATCTGCATGCACTACAACTCTCCTGTGTACCACAATGTGCCTTCCCAGTTCAGAAGATGTTTTTTTGCAAACAAAGGTATTGATGACAGGACAATGAGGTGCATTGATATAGTTGGCTTTTTTCTGGTTATGATGACCTTTCAGATGTTTCACATAACCTGCCCTCATAAAGTTCGATTCAGATGACTAGAAACTACATTACAACAGGCAGTACGAGTAATGTATATATAAATATGACATACCATACACACCTTTTTTGAAAGCAACCAATGGTCAAGAAGTATTCAGTATATAATTTCTACAAGTTCTTTTACATTTATCCACTTGACACCAAATGGCTGTAGAAATATACCAAACATTAGTAAATGGTAGATACCATTTGCTGTAGATATTCTACTACCTTTTTCCCCCTTGAATATTTATATATTTATTCACTGACTACCTTTTTCTCCCCACTTTTAAACTATTTATCAACCCTCTAAATTTTTCTCCTTATTCTTTACATATTTATTAACCCCCTACCTTTCCCCACCACTCCCCCCACCAGTTTTTATATATTTATTCTCCTCTTACTTTTCATCCACCCAGTTTTTATATATTTGACATAGTTTATCAAAAACCCTTCCTGATCTAAAGAAATTTCTTCTTGGAATGAAATGAATCACTAAGAAATTTTTCTATCTTGTTATTCATGTAACAGAAACAATTATTTATTTGAAATATTATTCCAATTAAATGCAGGTTATCACTGATTTCTTTTTAAACTAATGCTCAATATCCTATGGGCAGAGCCACATATAGTGTAAATGTTATGTTATGGGGATCTAATTAAAAACAATGCTTTATTAAAATATGCCTTATTAAAATTTTCATGGTTAGGGAACAGTCAGACAATGATAATGTTTTTAAGCTTTTGATAGTTGGAGCTATCATGGTGATACTTGTAGTTACACATGTTTTGTCATGTTTTTAATGAGATCCTAAAAACACAACACTTGCACTAATATTAATATATATATATATATATATATATATATATATATATAACTTCAACAAAAGGAGAAAAATTCAGGATTATTCTTCCTTTATTTTCATTGGTTTTCAGCCATAAATGGCCTGAACCAACCCCTCCTGGTGAAACAAGAAAGCAATCTCTAAATGAGAGATAATTATTCAGAGGTAACACCTAAATATATATAATGATTTTCCAAGCGTAGCTTAGATGTGGCACATGGCTGAAAGTAGGGGGCACTCAGTAAGAACTGAACTCACTACTCAGGGGTAATTGTTCTAGCGAGACAAACTTGCTAACCATTACATCACCTCAAAGGTGCCCTACCTGAATATATATATATATATATATATATATATATATATAGAGAGAGAGAGAGAGATAGATAGATAGATAGATAGATAGATAGATAGATAGATAGATAAAGAAATATCCAAATGTTGGACAATTTTTGCCTTTATTTTCTTGTGAAACTAAAGCCATTATATGATACTTGAAAAGGTTCATGATAAAACATAATAGACCTTCATTGTCTGTTATTTTATATTTATATATATATATATATATATATATATATATATATATACACACACACACA
This sequence comes from Acanthosepion pharaonis, assembly GCA_903632075.3. NCBI lineage: Eukaryota > Metazoa > Mollusca > Cephalopoda > Sepiida > Sepiidae > Acanthosepion > Acanthosepion pharaonis. Next base: position 996,859 of record CAHIKZ030003239.1, on the reverse strand, counting down.
CACACACACACAAAATCACAAATATCCAGTAGAACCAACAGAGCCTGCCAGGTGACCAAAGAAAAGACTAATAAAAAACAACAACCAATAAAATAGCAGAAAACCAATAGATGAAAAATGAATATATATATATATATATATATATATATATAACAGGGATATAAATAAGTCTAATTTGCATATTTCTGAATTTTTTATCTTTTGCATAGTAAACAATTTTTTTTGTTTTTATTTCTTAATTCTTCAGTTCCTGTTATCAAACAAACTGTCTCAGTTCAGCCATTTTTAACATAAAAACAATGCAGTATTTATGGTATATTTCAGGATAAGTAATAGCAGCTACATTAATAATGGTAACACTGATCTTCCATTCTTCCCATCCCTACTAAATATAATTTGTTGGTGCGTTAGTAAGAAGTGATGAGTAAGCAAGTTAGTTTTGCAGACATGTAATTATTATGGAAGTTATGTCAACCTTCATTGGTTGCCAAAAATAAGTGGAGGTGCAGAACAGTTTTCCACCCAAACTGCTTCAAAAAATCTGATCAAATGACAAAACAACAGAATTTGGTAAGGGGTGGGGTAGTTTATTTGGAGAGAGGAGGGGAGGAAAGTGGAATCCCTTTTTAGTCAAACTGAAAACTCTGCACCACACCTTCATATACTATGTTCAATATCTACTAAGCTGAGTATAAATACAATGTACTTGTGATTTTTGGATTACTTAATCCATTGGCCCAGTGGATAAAAAGTTGGATCCAATGAATTGACCCAAAAAGTTGAGTTCAATACCTTGCTATTGCAGAGGTGAAAAAAAAACATGGAGATGTGAGTTAAAGGGAGATAACCGAGACTTCCGGAAGAGGTGCGGCATATGGAACTAGAAAAATCTACTACGGTGGATGAAATAAAGGGCTCAAAATTCAAATTACCTGAAGAAGACTGGAGCATACAGTGGCTGAAACATTGTAAATATGGCAACAAAGATGAGGACAACAATCCAAACAATGTAAATAATTACATGCAGATAAATAACATCTTTTTAAATACCATTTCCATTCAGGATATATATGATCATGGCTCTACACACTTTCCTTTGCTTTATTATCTGTAAACTGCTATGCATTCTTGGGAAGTATAGTGACAGGATAGTGATAGGAATCCCATTGCTTTCTTGATGTTTTGAATTTTTCCTTCTTTTAGACTGTTTCGTAATGTACAGATAGAATGTGTTGAGGTTGGGGGAAACACCTAACCGATTGCTCTCCCAGCAATTATGGAAGTAATAGGTAAAGAGGGGAAAGAGATGGGAGGTAACAACAATAACACAGCCTCAAAAACCACAGCAATTTTATGAACAACATGTATACAGAACCAACTTCACACGACACTGTGTCTTCCCAACTGCTGACTGCAGATCTTGACCGTTTGCAGAGAGGCCAATATCTAAACATGCCAACCTATCCTACTGCTAACGGAGAACACCCAAAATTAACTGGTGTTGACAAACATGTCTATACACAATCCAGGGCCTCCTTTTGCATCTGTACCGATGCGTGTTTGCCAGTCTGTTCTGCTATCTAACCCATAGGTGGGAGGAGAAAAGACAGATTCATGCTTTTTCCCAAAGGCATTCAAAATATAAATAAGGCATTAATAATTATTCTTTTTAGTGTTATGTCCATTCAGAACATAGGGGATCATAGCACTCTACAATTTCCATCTCTTTATTATCTGTGATTTTCTATCACATCTTCAGAAAGATATTCAAGGGCTTTCCTATTGACTTCTTCATGGTTTGTAATTCAGAATTTTCCTTCTGTTAGAGTGGTTGCTACCCAAGGCTCAAAAGCCCCTACTCTGTTATTTAACCCATAGTTAAGTTGAGGAGAAAAGACAGGTTCATGCTTGGATATCCTAAGAAATCAAACCCAAACCTTTTATTTGAAGCAGTGTGGAATGTCGACATCTTGATTATGTCATTATTTTCTCTTTGAGTTACATGTGATATACATTTAAGCTGTTGCTGCTGTTGAAAGCCCTCAACTGATGTAGTATCTGCTATCTGGTAAAGTTCTTATTATTCTGTAGTGCTAGTCCAAAATATTCAAAGAAGGATGGTCTTAGCCAAGACTCACAGGCTTCACTTGCTCAAAGCCATTTTTAACCATTGATCTGAGACAGTTGAGAGTGTTGTATCCTTGCCGGCACTCCCAATTTTTTTTTTTAAACCACCAAAATAAAAAGCTTAACCAGTGATTCTTGTAAAACTGATCCAGGAAATACCATAGTGTAGTATCAACCCATGGCTCCAGCCATCAACAGCAGTTCCAGCCAGCGATCAGCAGCTCCAGCTTGCCATTGGCCACTGCCCCAGCCATCTCCAACTGGCCTCCAGCTCCAGCCATCCTTATCAACTGCAATGATATACAATAAACTGTCCTTTTCAGAACTACACTCTTCACCAGTTACAAAACTGTCCTTTACTAGAAAACACGTTTCAACAACTACCAAAACTCCTCCTCAGGACAAAACTCTTTTCATCCTCTACATAAAAACTGCTCACTGTAACATTATTTTTATTGATGTATTTTCTTCAACAGAAATAAACTTAGCATATTTTTTACTCAACTTGTCATTTTGTTTGTTGTTGTCTTTCGTCATTCAGTATCTGTTTGCAAGCCAATATACCACCTGCAACAAGAGTTTAGATATTTCTGAACAGGTTTGTGCTATTCATGACATCCATATGACAGCTGATGAAGTTATTAAAACATGACTTAAGTTTCCAGGTTAATGTTTTTGATTTTACATTAAAATTTTTTTATACCAACCCACTTTAAACTCAATCTTGTGTCATATACTGTTTGATGCAGGCATCCATTTAAATAGTTACATGATCATTATCATCTCTGTAAATTGATTAAATAAGTTAAAACTTTTATGCTGCTTTTTGGACTAAATATTTTATCAAATGGATTCAAAATTGTATTCATGATCATCACCAGAAAAATCCTAGCTAAGTCTGTAAATAAATGGCTCAATATCTGAGTAAATTAGTTTCTGTTAAAGAGACTGTCAATACAAACATACCAATATCATCAAGAGAGACTATTTCTATAGGAAATCACTGTGGATGGTTGTGCAAATAGGATTAAGCAGATTGAAAAACAGAAGTCAATAATAATCTAGTCTGCCTTTTATTGGCCAATATTACTTAGTCATGTCCGAACACTAAGTTCAATGTTACTTAGGCAATTGTAAAACACTACTTATTGTGTTTTAGTAATAGTAATATCTGAATTTCTTAAATTCAAAAATACTTCAGGTAAGAAATTCAAAATAATATTATTACTAATACTACAAATGTGGCATATCAGGTATTCACACACTATATATATATATATATATATATATATATATATATATATATAGGAAAGCAGTACATAAATTTTTATATATAGGAAGGATTTTAGGGAAATCAATAAAAAAGTGTAAAATTTTTTTCATTTTTCAGATTTGAGGACTTCACTAGACTAAAGTGATATTTACATTGATGTTACTACACATACGCACAAAGGAGAGGAGGTGCTAAGATTTTAAATTTATTTTATTTTTTATAAACATTTAGACAGAATATATATCCAAACAAAACTTTTTTAAAAAAAATTCAAACTTAAAATTTCAGCACCACTTCTCCTTTGTGCATGTGTAGTCACATCAATAGAAACATCACTTTAGTCCAGTGAAGTCCTAAACGCTAAAATGCATCACATGAAAACTTTTTCCAGTTTGTTATTGATTTTCTATATATATGTTTCATGCTAGATGCATGCTAGAGGTGGTCTGACGATTACATCTAGCATGAAACAGCCTGTCGGCTCTGAATGTTGACTTCAATGTTCACTTATATATATATATATATATATATATATATATATATATATATATGTAAGTAATTATACTTGTCTGGAAAACCCTTAGGTGTTTTGGCTTGTAAATGAACAAATCAATACCCAAGGAAAAATAAGGGACAAAAAAAGAAAGAACTAAGAACATGTAATTGGGGCGAAAACAATCATCCAGAATCTAAGTTCAGAGTCCAAAGTAAAAAACCTCCAAAATGAGTAAAGCAAAGTAACTAAGTAAAGTGCTCAATACACAAAGTAGAGCAAATCCCTGACAATCCACATAGGTGAAACCTAGGTAGGTTTGCCTGGCTCTTTAGGTTCATAGTTATATATATATATATATATATATATATATATATATATATATATATATATATATATATATATATATATATATGAATCATTCATTCAAAAAACAGATATAGAAGTTAATGATTTAAATGGCAAGAATACATCTTACTAAACAATTTTAATAAAGTACATTAACCCTGAACCTGTAGATGAATGCTATGATCCCTGTTTATAAATTCCAGTTGCATAAGGTCTTTTTTAGTTTTTTTACAAGCTTTCGTCTGTTCCTATAGATATCTTCAGGTATGGAAATAGATTTGTTTTTGTTTTTACTTCTCACTAATAACAGGACAACATCTATTTCGGATTACATCTATATTTTCATTGTCCTGTTATTACTGAGAAGGTTCGGGGGTTAATGTACTTTATTAAAATTGTTTGTGAAGATGTATTCTTGCCATTTAAATCATTAACTTCTATATCTGTTTTTTGTATGAATGATTCATGTAATGTAAATTGAACTGCACCACATACTTGAGATATATATATATATATATATATATATATATATATATATATATATATATATATATATACACACATAAATAATGAGATTTAAATGAGTTCAGCCTGTGATCTTCATAACCTAATTGGTAAGATACTTATCACATTAAAATAAGCAAGACAATTTCCTAACGGATGAAGAGGAGACGTGAAGCAATAAGGTTATACCGAAAGTATGCTGAGAAAACCACATATGAGCAACAAGGAAGTTTTAAGGAAAATGGGAACAAAAAGGACACAGTTGGAGTTTTGGAGACACATAATGAAAAAAGAGGCCTTGCACTAAGAACTAATTAACATAATGAACTTGTGTAAATGAATTGAAGAACAGAGACTGGGTGGAATTCTAAGTGGGGGGGAGTAAACATTACATTCCTATCCATACTACTGACTAATGAATGTGAAATGATGATCTGAGGGTAGCATTAAAAAGCAACTAAAATTAAGATAAAAGCAGAGCTAATTAACAAGTAATAATAATTAAAAATATTAACCTGATTATTTTGCTAATTATTTCCATCAAATGGGTTCAAAACCTTCTTCATAATCAAGATTAGAAATAATCCTAGATGAAACTGTTATTAAATGATTTACTTGTTAGAAATGAAGAAAACATTATTTCTGTCCTCCTATAAATGCTGAACAATCTCCTCAAAGATGAAAAAGAGACTTGAAGCAAATATAGTTCTACAAAAGGATGCTAAGGACACCATGAATTGAATGTGAAAATCAACAACAAAATTTTTAGAGAAAATGGAAACAAAAAGGAAACATCAAGAAGAGATAGTTGAAATTTCTAGGGCAAATAATGAAGAAAGAGGGCTTGGAAAATCTGATACTCACAGGACAGATTGATGGCAGAAGGGACAGAATAAAACAATGCATAACATACTTAATGACCTTGAGTAAATGGATGGTGGAATAAGGTTTAGGAAAAATACCAAAAAGACAAAATCTATTAAGAGCTACAAAGGACAGGAAATTGTGGAGAGCCATGATTGCCCTCTACATTCTGAGGGGACAAGGCACATAAAAAAGAAAAGTGTTAAAGAGATTGCCAATACAACCAACCAACCAATATTATGAAGAGAGACTATTTCTGTAGAAAATGGTTTTGAGTAACTGAGTAATTGGGATTAAGCAAACTGAAAAACAAAAGCCAATGATGTTCTCTACTGCCATTTATATGCCAACATTGCTTAGTCATGTCTGAACACTAAGGTCAAGGTGACTTAGGCAATTATAAAACACTGCTGGTCTTTTTTTAGATATTGGCTAAAATTGTCCTACAGTCCAGCTGAGAATCTAAGCAGCCAACTAACAGTTTACACTTCACTTTTGAATCAGGAATTTGACAAAATCTATTGTTAGGAAGCTCTTTTAGACATCTCTCTTTTTCTGAACCAATATTAATACAGGTGGAAATAATTTCATTTATTGCTTTAAAAAGCAGATATATATCTTTTTAAAAAGTATAGACCATATATACTCAAGTGTAGTGCAAAGTTTTATGAATATTTGGTTTGGTTTATTTTACAGCATATCAACCTCAATGGGTTATTTAATGCTGACAAGATTTTTATTGCTAGTAATATTTTTTCAAAAATGTATGGCTGGTAATAATGTATTGTTGGTAATAATTTTTTCTTCAAAAATTCATTGCTAGTAATAATTTTTTACAAAAGTGTATTGCTGGTATTAAAACCTATTTTTACACTTTCAGTGTTTTGACCCCAGTTTGGGTGTGAACTATATGCCCATAGCTGGGACCCAATCAGGTGCTACCACCCTGGGCCAGGGTGGACCTGGGAACACCAGCAATTAAGAGGTGGTTCCATACTCCTCAAAACCTCCTGGTCAGAAGCCTTACTGTCAGATGCAGTTTATCATCTTCCCCAGAACGCGGATGTAGTTTATCGTCATACCCAGGTTTTTATGAATAGCTTTTTTTTTTTACACAAAAATAGGGGGTCACAATATACACATGTAATGTTTTTGAAGAGGCTAAAAATAATGCATTTTTGCTGAGCAGTTGCACTATACACAGGTAATTTTTTCTAGGGGGTTTAAATTTATATGTAAAACATTCTCTTGGGAGTCTTCCAATAAGTAGTGGCTCTTGGGAAGGAGCTGTCTGACTGGAACTTCCTTCTTACTAATGGAATACAAAGGAGATAAAGATGATTTGTTCAAGTGTATGTGTGAGTCTTAGATGTGAAGGTCTGAACTGGTGGAACTAAGGAATATAGCTTTTCAGAAAATTTGCTATAGAAATAATGATAGCTTAGTGAGAGACTTGTAACATTTCATCTGTGGGAAAGTGGTTGTAGGGTGGAAAATAATTAATCACCCACAAGGCTGCATAAATACTTTTGAACTTTATCAAGACTAGTATGTGAGGACTAAGCAGCTCCAGCCCAGATATGGCAACAATACTCCATTTTCGGTTTTGTTATCCAGGAATAAAATGTTGCTGCAACACTGTTATTTGAACATAGATTGCCAATGAGCAAACATGGCAATTCCATTATTGAATTAAGTAGATCACATGAACATAGAGAAAATGCATAAATAGGGATTAGTATGGCATCTAATGGATCACCATTTCTATTCTATCTTCTATTACTATACTGATCACTATTCACTATACTATTTCTCTATATTGATTACTATTTGGTGGTTACTTTTTGAGCAAGTGTTAGTCAAAGGCATCGGACACTAGTATTGTTCAACAGTGTTACTATAGTTGTATCTGCAATTACAAAGTCTCTACTACAACGAGCATTATAAAAGTGACAACAAGTATTTGTTGACATTACAAAAGTGTCAACGAGTGTTCATTGACATCACAAAAGTTTTAATCTGGCTTTTGTAAAGATAGAAAAGAGCAGAAGTCATATATTTACTAGATTGGTACAAGGAATTGACCTTTTTTCCATCATCTTTAGCAATTGTATATACAACTTCTACTCGAGGTCCAGGGATAAGCTTAAATCCCAGTAGGCATTCAAGGCAATGAGCCTCACTGAGAGTACAACCATTCATTATGATAGGTGAAAGTTCAGGGTCTGATGGTGGAATGTTATTAGTTTAGTTTTGGAGGTATTGAATATTGCAAATTAGTTCTCCCCCACCCACTGAGCTGCCAGGAGAGATCAGCTGCCAGATTTTTGGTAATGCACCTATATCTTGTTGTATCATCTGCATAGATATTCACTAAAGGCCAGGGTATGTTCTTAGGTAGATCATTAATATAGAGCAGAAAGAGAGTAGGAATGAGAAGAGAGCTGAGAGGATCACCTGCATTGATCTCATGGGCTTCAGAAAGTTGGCCATTAATAATAATCATGGACCTAACTGTTAGAAAGGACATGATAATTGAGAAAATCCTTCTTGAGATTTTATAGGTTTTGATTATTTTCCCTTTTCTTTACTAAAATTTTATCAACTGACCTGTATTTTATCAAGTTTATCAACTGACCTGTATTTCAGTTCAGTGTTTCAACTTAGAATTGATCTATATTCTAGTTTAATGTTTTAAGGCTCCTTTTGAGATTTATAACCAATCAGAATTTTATCCCTTTTCTTTCCTAAAATTTTATCAACTGACCTGTGAATTTGTAGCTTTCAACTCATTAGTCAAACCAATAAAGTGACATCCACGACTATAGTAATTACTAATTGATATTGATTACATCTGATGAACATTGATTTAATGAAATCTGCTGCCAAAAAATTGCTATAAACATCTGATAATTATGTAAATTCAAACTTTTTGGTGGCAAGGCTGCTATAATAACTGTTTTCACATTATTCGCACTTTTCAATGAATATATTCAAGAATACATTTTGATTCCACATGGAGATGTTGACGTAGAAATTTACAAAAATATTTTTCTTCTTCCCCTCCCAGCTGTCAACTGAAGAACAGAATATATTCTTGAGAAAAAAAAATAAGAAAAATAATTATCAGTTTTTAACTAATGAAATAAATTGCTTTGATTAAAATAAAATTATTTTTGTCAAGGGTGATAATGTCAGGAACAACAATAACAGTCCCAGTATATGTGCAGAAGCTTATAAAATAAAGCTAATAAAATACCGTTGTTGCTAATATTTTTAATTACTATTAGCATAAAGCCTCTAAGCTAACCAAAACTCATACTAGTTCAAAAATTAAACAGATTTTAACCATGAATCAAGGCTCAGACTTCTTTAATGCAAATTATGGAAAATAATTGAAATGTCTATCATATTATACTGTGTGTGATGGATAAATTGTCATCTAAATTATGTGTAAATGAAAGTAACACTGATATCTCATTTTAACAGATATACTGAATGTAACAGATGATGTCCAACGATCAGTTGGACATCATCTGTTACATTTTGGCAATCTATGTTCAAATTACAGTGTTGCAGCGAGATTTTATTCCTAGATAACAAAACCGAAAATGGAGTATTGTTGCCATATCTATTATACTGTGCAGTTGACAAAATCAAAAACAAACAATGCATATGTCCAAAATTAAAAATATAAAATGGCAACAATTTACTCATTGCACCCTGTACATTATATGTTAAGCATGAAATAAGATTCAAACTTGAGAATTTGCTAAGCATGGCCGTACTCAGCTAAAATTAACTGATGCTAAAAAGAAAAAAAGGGTAATTGTGGGTTATCTAATGCCACTTTTTAAATTCAATTTCCAACCTTTCCACAAATAAGGATGTATAAAAATATACTATTTATTTCTTAAATTATTTTTTTTTTTCCAAACAAACATTAATTGTATTGTTCAGGTGGCATGAACATGGTGATAGCCTGCTCCACATCAACTTGGCCAATATGATGTTGTGCCATTTCTTGGTGACACTTGTTCCTCCACTTAGCTGACCCCCACAAACATTTGATATTCTGAGTGAGGACTCCGGTATCTGCATCAACAAAACTGTATCTATGATTAAAACTTGAAATGTTGGAAGTCAGCCTCCTCATGCTAGGTGGCCTTATATCTTATTTGTCTAACTTTATAAAAAGTGGTAACAGATAACCCACAAGCATCCAAAAAATAATGTAAGCCTGTTATGGGAGAGTGGTTTGTCCAAATACTCAATCACCCATTCCTTTTCTGTCAACAATACTGGTCTGTCGAGATGGGATATAGGAAGAAGCGAAACTGTACCGTTCTTTTGCTTTCAGTATATACTATGTGTATTAAACTAAATAATGTATCCAGAAATTTCAATTCTTTTTAATTACTTATTCTTTTATACTTACAGATCTTATATACCTCATTGTTCAAATGTTCTGTCAATTGTAGTTTTCGCATTTGCTAGTAGAATCACGCATCTTCTTCATATGTCCCGTATTCACTACCATATAGAATAGGGATTTCTCTATCAGGGGTAGAGATACCCCCCAGAAGGAATACCTCCCCCCCCACCAGAGGATTTTAGTGGGTAGGGAAAAATCTTTTACTTTTTTTTGTTTTTTTTATTTACAGACTTTGAAGCCCATCATGAGTGTAAAAAAAAAAAAAAACTCCTCTATAAAAATAATCCATGTAAATGTAGAATATGGAAAAGAATGAAGATTTTCATCAATATATTTATATTATCTATAATTCACCTTTTGAGTTAGAAAATCTTAGGAAGAGGGGAAATGACATTCTGACTTATGATAAAAAGGGTACATTGGGTGAAAAAGGCTGAGAACCACTGATATAGAAAATTAGATATTACATAGCAGAATTCTATGTTTCCAATGATATTTTCTTTTAGTAATAAGTAAAATTAGCTAAATTTAGTTCAGTTTTCTGTTATCATAGCAGGATATGACAACACAACTATGAAATTCAAATACACTATTTTTCAGGAATTAGAGTCACCTTCAGTGGCAGGATAAACTTTTTGTACAGTAAATGAAGTCATATACAGAATGATAAAGGTTAAACAAATCAGATAAAAAACATCCTTCAGCTATGGGTTAAATTGTGAGTTTTTTCAAAAAATGACTTATTTATGACCAGATAGGACATATAAGTCAGCTGTGTGTCATGCATGATAGACATGTAGGCAATCATGTATCTTTCAATACATGTATGACAAGGCAGATTTTTTTCTGCAGTAGGTTGCCATTTCTTTCTGTGGTAGATCAGTTGCCATCCAAGGCTTTAGAACCTGGTCTGTCCTGCTGTTTACTCATAGCTAGGGAGAGAAGAAGAGAATTAATACCTTTCCCAAGGGTATTAGCATGTAAATGAATGTAATGGATTTGACTGGAATTCAAACTTGGCTCTCCGATTCCTCAATCCAAGCTGTCATCCATTACTCCACCATGCCTTCTGATAGGACAAATAAAAAAAAGGAAACTTAAAAATGAATTCTACACTGAAGTTTATAAGTGTTTTCTAAGTTATCTCAGTAATAAAGAGAACAGACTATAAAATTTGTTCAAATATCTTTAACCTTTTAAAAATGATTTGCTTTAAAAAGCAAGAAAAGAATCCTCTTTTATTTTTTGATAACTTTAATGTTTTTTTATTAATCTATTATTCAAATGAGAAGTGTTAGTTACATAAAGAAAATTTGCTATTTATTATTACCAACACATAGGCCACAACTAGTACTGGAAATAAAAAAAACTGAACATAGAATATGCTGCACTAAAGATAGTTTTTTCCAACACAAAAAGATGCAACAAATCAAAAATATTAACCTACAAACTAGAATCATGTTCTTAAATAACATTGTCAGATGTAAACTAACATACAGATATCATGCATAGCATTCAACACATTCAGAAATGTATAAACTATCAGCTATATACAAATGTTTTCTCAGAACAGTGATTAAAAATAACTTCAAGTGAATGAATGTTGTCAGTCTTGAAGAGGACTGTTGAATATCAGAACGCATAACAGAATCACAAGAAAAGAACCATACCAAATAACACATTACTTGAAGACTTTCAACAGCAGCAACAACAAGAATGGTTAGCAAAATTAACCCCTTGCATCCTAGTTGCTTTATTGCCTTGCTTGGGGTAAAATGATTAAAAAAATATATATTCAAATGTAAATGTTGTAATAAAGTGTGCAGGAATTACTAATAATGTTTCAATTAGTCATGAGCATGCATATACATATAAATTATTTCTTTCCATACTATAGTTTAGTCATGCCATAAAATGTCAAGGCAGATCATGATTATTTTAATTCAAAAATGACTTTCAACTCAACGCATATTGTTTTTCAAGTTTCGTTTTTATAATAGGTGATAATCAAACATTGCAGTGCATTTAGTTTGTATTCAGAAACTATTTCTTTCAAAGAAGCTCTTCATTTTAGAGGTAACAAAACACAAGGTATACTTTGGTGGTACATGCAAAATATGTAATTATAGCAAAATGCCTTGACTATATAGCAGTTCCCCACCACACACTCAATTGACATCTTGGATCAAGCTTGAGCTGTGGCAGTGGAAATAAATGAACAATATAAGAGAAGTTTTCTTTGTAGACATGAACAGAAATTGTATAACTCTCACGGTATTATTTGCAAACTGATGCACTACATTTTATATATCCTTCACTCAAAACAATTAACATTTCAAACATAAACATTTAAATGCATGCAAAATAATGTTTTATCAAGATGTAGTGAATAGATCCTCAGAAACAAAAAATGTATTTCAATGCAGTATTCCACCAATAGATTTTGTTTCAATGACAGTTACTGGAGCATGAGAATATACATGAATTATTATAACTATAAATTATACATGAATATTATTATAACAAAAATAGATGTGTTATCACATTATCCTTTCAGAATGATTTACATACATCCTTCTCTGCAATCAATCAATATACATCGAAAATTTTTATATATGCATATAGTATTCAATTGCCAAAGCAGATTCTTTATGACAAAAAATGAATATAATACAAACATGTACACTCTGAGGTATCATGTTTTTATCTGTTTTATTTATTTTCCAATATGTAATGAAATATTTCCCTATGTAATGCTGAAAGGTGTAATGAGCATTTTACTTTATATATCGATTATAGTGATGATGATGATTATTATTCAGATAAATTTAAATATGAATTGACCAGATTTTTAAACATATCAATTATAAGTGAAATTAAATGATAAATAAATTCAAATATGTAACTACAATTTCAAAAAATAAATAAAAATCAACTACAATTAAATATTGAATCAAGTAAACCGTTTAAAAAGAAATTCATTATAAAAAGTTTCCAGGAAAGTAGCTGACCTCTAGAATTAGTTTCTAACACTGTTCTAGTAATGTATTCAATATATTTCATAGTTAGGGGTTCCAAGTATTGCATGAGACCCAACTTTATATGAAGAAACTTATAAGAAGATTTCTTTTTAAAAGCTTGTGACAAAAATGTATGAGAATATTGTAGATCATACATGAAGATACATTATGCTGAATTAAAGACTTAAACTAAAAAATGAAGCCAATGTTTAATTAAATAAAGTAAATTAATAGGGTTTCATATTTAAATAATTAAAACTCAAAAATGTTGCTGCTTAATTTTTCATTACCCACTTTTTTTTTTTTTATAATTTTAACAACTGCATATGGTTTAATTAATTAATCTGCATCCATGACTTGCTGTTGCTTTTTGGTATTTGACAGCAATTTCTGATGAAAACTTTATTTTAATTTTATGTTTATCCACCAGAATAAATTGATTTAATTTCTTTTTAATTAATAAATTGAATTTGCATAAAGTTGAATATAAATCAACCATATTTTAAAATGAATCAATTACATATTAATTTAAATAATGAATAAATTCAAATAGGTGTAACTAAAATCTTACTTACGTAGACCATAGCACAATAACATTGTGTGTGTGTGTGTGTGTGTGTGTGTGTGTGTATGTGTGTGTATTTTGCTTAAAATTTGCTACATTTGTTAGAGAAGAGAGCCTAATATTGGAAACATACAGTTCATTGATAGATATCAACAGTATGGACATAAAAATCAATAGTGCATATTGACACAGTTTCACATGTCAAGCAACATTAAAACCATTTATCACAACTACTTTCAAAGGTTCTTGCTCTCTTTTATATATATATATATATATGTCAGATCAATAGTAGGTAATTGATAAAATGATTTCATAAATGGATAGCCTTTCATAACTGCCTCAATGTTGTCAATAAGCTCTCCAGAATATGGCTTGGACTCTTCCAAATAGCATATACTGATACTGAGAATCATCAGGAGAGAGAGCGCTAACCGGGAACAAGCCTTATATCCTTACTACAGAATTCAGTAAGACTATGTCAACTCCAAGCAACATTATATTTCATGATTGTGTTATGATAAGACAACATTCAGCAAGTTGGCATAGTACTCTCCATTGATGGTGTGGCCCTTTTGAAGATAGTAAATACAATGCCTTTTACATTGCAAAAAACTGAATCCATCATATTCCCTGCAGATGCAACTACCTTGGCCTTCTTTGGAGCAGGTGAGGAGAGTTGATTCCACTGAATGCATTGTCTCTTTGTGTCTGTCTCAAAGTGATGAACCCAACAGTCATCCTGGATTAAGAAACATTAAAAGAAACCAGTTGAATCTGCCTCAAACAATGTCTGATTTTTCTGTGATGGGACCAGCCTGGTGCACTTTTGATCACGTGTCAAAAGACATGATACCTAATGAGCAGAAACCTTTACCAGGCCAAGTTCATTGTACAGGTATATGCTAACAGCATTGGCTATTTGATTTATAGTCAGTCACCATGTGATGAACCTGATCAATGTTTTCCTTGATGGTGGCAGTTGCAGTATATCTAGACATTGGGTCATCTTCAAGACTCTCCCTTCTAAATTCAGCTACCCACTTTTGCAGTGTTGATAAAGCTGGAATGGCATCCCCTAATGTAGTAACAATATCAGAATGAGTGGCTTTGGAATCTAAACCCTTTTACTGCAGGTACTTGATAGCATCATGGTGCCAAATTTTGTCCATTTTCAAGAGAAGTCACTGCTAGTTACATTTGAAGTTTTCTTTAAACGGTCACATATCAGTTTACCAGGAAATAAACAATGCAATTATTAATAAGGAAAGTTGAAATTAATGCATATAAGATTTCACAGCTCAAGTATCACTCCTTCATAGTTAGCCTATGATCTTTTCAGCCAACTCTCGTATCTAGATGCATAACCTCACAGACCTGCTTCATCTTTCTACCACTTTTGATTTTTATTGTTGTTTTTAGATATCTCACATTGTAAGTCAGTATTTTTTATTAGGAAAGGAGATATACTTCATGATCTTGGTTGTAAATTTATTATACATGAAGGTACTGAAAACAACTTTTGGTTGTCATTACTTAATAGTAGTAAATATTAATCCAGTTAAACGCATTAACCAACTGACACCATTGGTTGAATAAATTAAATTAGTGTTATATTCTGTACTAATAGGAATATAGACTTGAAAAACAAGGTGGAAAAAATAAGTAAAGGTTTATTGTAAAAAAACAGTACAATAAGAATAAAGGTAACAGTTATGCACAAGGTCATCACAAGTCAATCCAGTAGTGAGTGCTACTATTGAAGGTTGGTAGTTCTCACATAAATGTGAGTCATACTCAACAGATCCCAGCTAGTCAATATTTACTAGCACCCCCTAAGAGGGTAGATATGGCACAAGGCTGAGTTTAACATGGGTCATCCAAGCTCATATACTCGGCCAAAAATTCCCCATAGAACCCACATAAACAGGTTCGGGTCTGTTTACTTCCCCAGACAAGACACTGCACTTTGGCATAGCATTGTCCGGGTTCCTCTCTGCCCAAAGGCAGAGAGTTCAACAGCACAGCTGGAACAGATTCAAGCTAGTCTCTCCAGTCCGTTGACTTACAGATACTTATAGATAGTTACTACCTATAGTGTAGTCACTCATGGGGGTGACAGGTTATTCCATTACATGAGTTATCATATAAGATAAAAATATCAAATATATAAAACTATTTTTTTTATTGATTTTTTTATCATTTCACCCTAAGCAAGGTAATAATGCCACTAAGACACAAGGGGTTACTGAGAGTGACAGAAATTGAGTGATTGAGATACCAAGGAGGAAAGCTCAAAAGAACAAATGCCAAGAAAATATTTATAGAAAAAGCATAAGGAAGCTATGTTATAGCAGTGGAAAAATGACTGAAGTTGAAATGTCAGATCAGGGCTTATAACATTACAGATATGTCACAGCAATATTCAATACAGGGAAGAATGGTAGATTTATAAATGGTTAAGGTAAATTCTTGCAAGAAAAATTATCTGTCACAACACAGTGAAACAACTCTCCTTCTAGCAGACTTAGAAATTGATTCAATATAATCATATAGAATACTAGCAGTAGAGCCCGGCGTTGCCCGAGGATGTAACAGTAAGAGATAGATCAAGTATCAACCATCATAAAGACTGAAAAATAAAATTGACAAAGATTATTGTTTAAGATTGACGAACACATGTCTTAATTATTTTTTTTTTTTTTTGTTTTTTTTGGGTGTTTTTTTACGAATTGGTCAAACCCAAACTCAAACAAAAACATTGTTTTTAATCGTTATGAGTCTACCGATTGAATAGAATTTTATTATAAACGGAATATTGTAAATGGAATTTTTAAAGCATTCTGAATGTAAAAATAAAGAAAAAAAGTGTGCAAGACAATAAGAAACACTAGCTGCCAAAAAAATAAATGAACACACACACACAACCTGGGTTTTAAGTTTTGATTTGAAATTTTCTGGTTGTTTTCAAATGTAGAATTGTGTTTTTCCAATTTTTGGCACTGTCAGAACCACTGCAAGGTAATTTTACATAGTCCTGTGAAGTTTTGTTGAAATCGGTGAAAAATGTGGAAATCATATAAATGAACACAGACACACACAAAAACAACCTGGGTTTTATAATAAGTATAACTCAATATGAGTTGTCCCTCTTTCATTCTCGTGACAGTGATGCCTCTTAATCGTGTTTTCAAATTGATTTCGCACAAAAACAATTGTGTTTTTCCAATTTTTGGCACTGTCAGAACCACCGCAAGGTAATTTTACATAGTCCTGTGAAGTTTTGTTGAAATCGGTTGAAAAATGTAGGAAATCCGATCCAATATATAAACGTACACACACACACACACACACACACACACACACACACACACACAACCTGGGTTTTATAATAAGTATGATCACTTGCACTTTCTCAGGCTAATATTCTCTGCTGGCATGAAGTGTAAAGATTATAGCTCATCAATTGCGAAATCTGCTGCTAGGAAAGTTGGTTCACTATGTTGTGCTAGACATTTTTTCTTGCCAGAATCTATCTTACATATTTATAAGTCTACCATTCATCCATGCTTCGGATATTGTTGCCACTGGTGCTACTGCTATATATTTAGTGATCCTTGATAAAATCCAGAGAAGAATCTGCAATCATTGGTCCTAACCTGGCATCTCAGCTTCACCAACTTTCCCACCACCATAATGTAGTTTTCCTATAACTTTTCTATAAATATTTTTATGCCAATTGTTCTGATGAGGTTTGCTCTATGGTATCTAGATTTTATGAATTTAAGTACAGTACTATATTGGCATTATGATCTTATCATTTTACAGTGTGATCGGCTAGATGTAACCATAAGTTCTTTGTTAATAGTTTCTTTTTGCACACTTCTCACCTGTTGAATTCTTTTCTGACTTCTTGATTTTAAACCAACTTTGATTTTCAAAAGTTTAAACGCAGTTTCAATTGTTAGCTATTGTCTTCTTGATTCCTATTCTTTTATTGTTCTCGCTCTTTGATAATATTTGTCTTTTTCTTTCACAATCAGTCACCCCTTTTGTCTTACTGTCTTTATTGCCTCTCTCAGGATGAAATAATTAAAAAAAAAACATCTGTTTCAATCACACAGCATGGATAAATATTTTATGTTTGGGGAACAGTTAACAAATTGTTAGAATGTAATTTTAAAGCTAAAATATTAACCATAATCCCCATCTCCATCAGAAAAAAATCATACTTATGTCAATGTTTTTTTTTTTCTGAAAATAAGATATCTTTAGTTATAGAAAGCCAGGCAGACATGATTAGCTATTCACAGGTTTCAACCCCCATTTCAAAAATATACTGAAAGCTGAATTCATTTCAAAGAAAGTCCAAACATCTGTCTGGGTTTCCTGAAAGACTAGAAATCCAAAACCTTTAAAGAAATAAATCTATAAGCAGCTACCATGTACAGAGAATAAAAATTTAAAAAAAGCAACAAGTTGACTCAGCCTTTGACTAAAAAATAGAAATCATATTAATTCTACAACAATTTCCACATGGACTTGCAAGTACAGCTCACTGATAGATCATGGAATTTGAGATTTAGGTCATTAATATTCATTATGAATTGTGAAGAAAGTAATTTCTGATTTTAAAGCAACAGAAAAGGGACCTTCACTCAAATTTATAAATTGTTATATTATTAAGTGAGCAGATATTTAATTTATAATTTTATTATTTCATACAATACTTTTCTCATTTTAATTCATAATTTAATTCTTCCTTAAAAGACAAACATTTGGTTAAAATAGTTAGGCTGAAGATCTCCAAATTTGAAAAGTAATGGTAGTGGTAGTATTAGCCATTTCCCTGTAAGGAAATGTTTGGCATTTATTGACAGAGCAGCTAGTACTGCTTTTAGTTGAAGTTTATAAAATCTTTCTATTAAAACAATTTTTCAAGAAAAGAGGTTTCTCAAGACCAGGAACTGTTATCACTTTTTCCAGTAATGATGGGGACTTAACGGCCTAACTTTTTATTTGAAGTAATGCGGAATGTCAACATCTTGATTATATCATTATTTTCTCTTCAAGTTACATATACTATCCTTTTTAGTTGTTTCTGCTGTTGGTAGTCCTCAGGTGATATGGTTTCTGTTATTTGGTACAGTTCTTTATTTGTTAATCTGTATTGCCAGTTCACAATATTCAAAAAAGGATGATCTTTGCTAAGACCCTCAGGCTTACTTTGCTCAAAGCCTTTTTTAACCATTGATCTCCAAATTTGAAAAGTATTGGTAATGGTAGTATAAGGAAACATTTGGCACATTTATTGACAAAGCAGCTAGTATTACTTTTGGTTGAAGTTTATAAAATCTTTCTATTAAAACAATTTTTCAGGAAAAGAGGTTTCTCAAGTCCAGGAGCTGTTATCGCTCTTTCCGGTAATGATGGGGTTTTCCTTCTTAACCTTTTATTTGAAGTAGTGTGGAATGTCAACATCTTGATTATGTCATTTTCTCTTTGAGTTACATGTGCTATCTATTTTAATTGTTTCCGCTGTTAGTAGTCCTCAAGCGATGTGGTTTCTGTTATTTGGTTCACAATGTTCAAAAAAGGATGATCTTTGCCAAGACCCTGAGGCTTACTTTGCTTAAAGCCTTTTTTAACCATTGATCTTAGAAAGTGGTTGCATACAGCTGACTGCTTAGATATTTCTGAATGAGTTTGGTGCCATGCATGCCATCCACATGAAAGTCTCAATCTGAGAAGGTTATTTAAGAACATGACTTGAGTTTTCAGATTGATAGTAACAAGCATGAACAGACTGACACAGAAGAAAAAGATTAAAAAAAGTCGTCGATGCCGAGATCAAATGCTTCAGACCCCAATCACAGATGGAAATAAGTTTGTTTTTTTTACAAAGTTCTGACAGTCTTGCCTTCAATATACCCTGTGAGTGTCAAATTCTTCAAGCTTTCTTTCCTAGTTGCCGCAGGGATTACAACTATTTTTTTTGATTTTAAGTGAAAATGTCTTTTTTGTTTCCATTTTCCTTAAAACTTCCCCACTGCTCCAATGCTTCATCCACTGAAGCAACGGAATTAGGAGAAATTGCAAAACGACAAACTTTACACAGATCTACAAAAGATGGGAAACTGCAGAGAACAATGATCACCCACATTCCGAAGGGACATGGCACATACAAGAAGAAGCTGTGTCCCTAAAATGAAGCTGAAAAATACATGCACCTTAGATATTGACTATGAGGATTTAAAATGCAAGGTGGAGGAGAGGTCAATCACAAGTACTCAAAAAACCTTCAGAAGATCTCGGATCATTGAAAGGTACCATACATGAAGTAAATGTATATAAAACAAAAAGTAGACTTCATTATATACAATGATTTTCAGTTTGAAATGTTGTCTAGTACATAATTAGTAAGGCTTTCAGAGGTTCATCTTTAGTGCTTGCTCAAGGGACCTGGATAATTAGTATGATGTTTAGCTACATCTTTACAGATGAAAATTCAATCTTATTGGTTCACACAATAGAGGGAACTGAGAATCGTCATCTAATCAGGCATCAATTCAAAGTTATGAACTGGGCAGAAACATCATATGCCAGTTGAAGGATACAAATGCATATATGTATAATACAAATCTAATATCCCAGATAAAGATCAAACTCATAAGACTTTTCAATAATTTAAGAATGCAATATTATTGAGTGTCAAGCAGTAATTTGGCCTAAAATAAACACTAACCAAAAATTTTTATCAATAGTCCAATTCAGAAAATAAAGCCTCATTAATTAAAAAAAAAAAACTCATAGTTTATGTGAATAGGTAACAATTTGATACTTCATCTTTTTATGTGCAATGTCCCTTCAGGACATATGTGATCATAACTCCCCACAACTTCCTATCTCTTGCAGCTCAAAGCAATGTTTGTCACTTTTCTATCACTCAAAAACAATGTTCTGCTAACTCCATACACAAACTTGTAAGTTAATTGCCATTTCCCTCTGTTGATCTTACCTTCAATATGCTCTGTGAGCATCAAATTCTCCAAGCTGTCTCTTCTTATTATGTGTCCTAGAAATTTCAACTTTATTTTTCTAAGTAAAAGATTCCATTTTGTTGTCATTTCCTTCAAAACTTCCTTGTTGCTCACATGTTCCGCCTATGACACCCTCGGCATCCTTCTGAGATTTGCCTATCATCTGGTTCACACTCCTCCCCAATTTTTTGAATGAGAGTAGAGGTTTATCCCTTGTTTCCTGTTTAGGATCAGCTTTCCAGTTCCTTCTAAAGTCTTCTCATTCTCTTTCACACCCAGTAGCCACTTGCATCTTAGTGACATTACTGCCTTGGTTGGGGGGAATTGATTAAAAGAAATACATCTTTCTTGCCTCAATTTTCCCCTTCATCTACAAAAATACTATCCAGTATTCACTCCCATATAAAAGGATTGATATTGCATGAATGCATCACTGTTTCCTTTATTTCTAACAAAATTTTCCTATTTGTAAATACTTGGTTTAGCTTTTGTAAGGCATCTTTAACTATCTTAATGCATCTTCAGATTTCAGTGTCACATTTACTGTCACCTGAGGAATTGCTGCTGGATGTAGTTAATCGTCATACCCAGGTCTAAGATACTTCAATAAAAAATTGGGGTGGGGGAGAAGATTCTTCTTCTGTGTTCCATATCACTTCAGGACACGGGTGATCATGGCTCTCCACAATTTCCTGTTTTTTGTAGCTCTTAGTAAAGTTTGTCTTTGCTATCTCTCCTAATCCCTGTTCAGCCAACCCTGTAAACAAGTACTCTGTTCTTCTTGCCTTCAATATGTCTTGTGAGTGTCTTGTTGCATGTCTCCTTCATTTCCCTCAGCTCTTCTTTTTATACTGTCCGTGTGGATCAAAAAAATCAAATATCAATAAATAGAATGCTGTTTTTCAGTGGGAACTCATCTGATTGGTTAACTCTGACTATTTTACCCCCCAAAAAAAAAACCGAAGTGAACATGTGGAGCCACTGACTCAGAGATGCATTTTGTCATTTGACACATCTGTTGCCAAGCTGTTTACTTCAGAGTTCATGAACGACAACAACTAGTGATGCCCAATGTGATTCTGACCTTAACAAATGTGACCGGCAAACTACTACTACTACAAACAAAAAAACCAATGACTCCATGAAGAAATTTCCTTCAATTATGAGTTTACACAAAGATAACACTGAAGCACCCCTGAACATAAATTCCTTGTTGGTACTTCAACTACCACATTGCAATGCAACTAACACAAAAAAAATGGTTCTTACAACTTCAAGCCATGTTCACTGATGTAGTCAATGAAGTTACTGACCTGTTGGAAAATGTACCTGACACTGACCCCCTACCATGTCCTTAAAATGGTGATTATTAAAAGAACATGGTGTTCAGACAAACAAATGCTATGAAAACTTTTTAACAATTTAACCTTAGGGTATAGAACACTCTAAATTTTCTCAGACACATGAAAAGCCATATTGGAGGGAATCATGTCAGAAGCAATTCTACACTGACTATGGCTTGACAAGCTGTGCACAACTATAATCCAAATACTGATACCTATGATGGATGGCAAATTAGTGGGTGTATCAGATAAAATCTTTGGGTCATATGACCCAAGACTCAATATACTAACACCCAGATCTGACAACAATATCAGTTGCCATTATAAACATCTGGAGAAATGAAAATAAGCAAGAATTTTTTTCTACACTATTGTTCCTTATTATGTTGGGACAAGATTACAATATGTAAAAAGTTAAGTGGCTGGACTTAATAAAATGAAACAGTAACATCTCTCCCGATGTAGGATATAATTCCAACTGTTAATCACTTTGCATCAGCTTAAGGCTAATTAAATAATTAATTAACTAATTATATGATGCATCTTATGGGTAGAGTGGGGGTAAACTGATACCAATTTAGACCAATAAATTAATATTAGGAACAAGAGGAAGTCTAAGAATAAGCATGGTTGTAGAAATTCACTATAACTGAAAAGTCAAAAGGATTCTTCTTCTTAGGAGACTTGAGGCAACAGAATTTTTTTTTTCATGAATATAAACTATTGTAATGGAATGCCCCACACTCCCTATCATATATATGGACTGACTATATCAGTAGATATATATATATATTAAGCACTGGATATACCTGTTGAACTTGCTTCAGGAATTATTAGCTTGCTAACCGATTCCCTGTATTCTCTTTTACAATAAACCTCTCTTTTTTTTAGCTATGCCTGTGTTGCTGTTTCTTTCACTTGAGTACCACCTTTGTCTGTTTGTAACCTTCTTTAACACAAACTCAGCTGGAATTTGAACTCAACTCTCCAAATGCTCATTCTGAGTTACTATCCATTACACTACCTGCACATCATAGGAGTAGTGCCTTAATAAACATTATCAGCAGCAGCCTGGGGGATATAAAAATAGACAACTACTTCAGTAACTCTCTTTTCCTGTTTTCCCTCTTTTTGAAGTGTGTGTCGTCAACTTTTCACACTTAAGCAAAAAGGGCTGTGGACATTTCACACAGAAAAAACACCTTCACAGGCAAGTCACACTCAAATACATTTGTAGTGAGACAACAGTTGTTTTCCCTTGGGTTGAGTTCATAGGAGTTCAGCACCTTTAGAGAGGAGAACTCTTCTGTGCATTTTTTTTTTTTTTGCTTCTGTTTTTTGAGGAACAGTTAGTACTTTCCTGACCACCAGGGCATTCACACACATGGAAGATAAACATGTGCACAGCCTAACTTGGAGAAAAAAAAGTAATTTTGATTCACCTAGCTACGGACAGTCAAAGGCCATAAGACTGGTATGTTATTTCTTTGTTATTCTGCTAAATATTCTTGTCATTTGGACAGTATGAACAATGATTTGTTTTAGGACATGTATAAATCCTTTTAATATGTACTTGTAAGTTGTATTCTAAATTAAATTAATTAAATGTTTTGTTTGTTATGGGCATGTATCTTGTCTTTCCATATTCACATTCAATGTTAGTGTATCAATGGCTACACTAATGTTAATATTAGTACTCGGTGTATTGGAAGGTGAAGGAATTATTCTTTCTAACACTTAAATAGCTGGTGAACTATGGATGGATGATAAACAATATTAATACATTCATTAACAACCTACATCGTGTACTAAATTTATTTCTACAAAAAGAAACTCTTAAATTTTCCTTTTGTTATTTTTGTTAAATAAATGTTATCTTACATTGCAAATCAATTAGTGTATGTTATCTTGTTCAGATTTCATGTTCTCACCACAATTATTATTTCATGTGAAATATTCTCGCAGAGACCTTACATTAATTATAAAAGTAGCCAACACAAGTTGGTAAGTGAGAAGAAAGGACTAAACATCAATTATAAGAAAATACAATGTCTGGTTGCCAGAAAGAGGATTATCCCAGGATTTGAGCTACAAATTGGAGTTATCAAAATCAAGGAAGCACAAAAATTTGAACATCTGGGGAGTGTATTAACAGAAGATGGAAAATGTAACACCAAAATCCAATGGTGTATTGGGATAGCAAAATATACCTTCCAGATACTAAGTAAAGTATTAAGAAACAGGAAAATTTAATTAGAAACAAATAAGAAAGTGTTTAGCTGTTAAGCAATATCAGTTTTTCTTTATGGCAGTGAATACTAGACCAGCTCCTCACATTTGAAGAAGGGACTTGAGGCAACAGAAATTATGCTGAAAATACCATGAATTGAAAAGATGAGCAATGATGAAGTTTTACAGAAAATGACACTAATCATCTGAAAGAAAAAGTTGGAATTTCTGAGACATATAATGAGAAAAGAGAGTTTGGAGACTTTGATACTCATGTTGAAGATAAGGAGAGCAAGTAACCTATATAACAAGCTTTTTAAATGGATGCCAGAACAGGGAATGAGAGAGATGGTGAAAAGACTAAATTTATCAAAAGATAAAAAATTATAGGGAGCCATGATCAGCAATGTCCTGAAGGGATATTGCACATAGACGGAGAAGACTCTAAGAGAACATTAGCATAATGGATATGTCAACTGCTTGCTTAACTCTTGGTGGGATGTTTGAATCAGGATAGGGTTCACATGTTTTTATTATCTATTATTTTATAGATCTGGTAGCTTAATTAGAGCAAAAAGTTACAGACAAAAAAATGTATCATAAATATGTACATATTGTATATGTTCTTTATTGTAAACAGTTCAGTGGGGATATATATGCAGTGTAAATGTGGAAATTTGAATTGGCAAGTTCAAATTCTGACCTCGTCAGTTTGCATTATCTACACCAATAAACACTATGCATCCATTATTCACATACTTATGGTGATAACAGAATTGACAGTTTTTTTTTGTAAATGAAACCAAAATGGAATCTAGACAGGAAACTAAATGAGCCCATCACATCTGCTAAAATTTAAATAAAATTTCACTTTGATTTTATGACTGAAATTGATAGTACCTGGCCATACTATAACAGCTTGCCATAATCTGCAGGTGGGCTGAGATGGTTGGTATTCTCAAATTGGATTACTGGATATTGTACACTAATGGGCATTTATTCATCATCAGATTACGCAATGCACCATATTCATAGAGAAGCACACAGAATCCAGACCTTATCTTTTTTTAATTTATACATTTTTTTCTATTTATTATTGGCATCCATGTCAGATTATAAGGACATTGCGAGTCTGACTAGAGTGTGATGAGAAAGATATGGATGTTGAGAGGTCAGAGCTTTTAAAAGCTAATGATTGGTAAAAAAAAAAATATTCACTACATTAAAAAAACTCAATACAATAACTTGCTCTAAAAGACCATTCTTTCAAAAAATAAAAAATAAAACTAATATTTAAAATACTTCTTTTCTGATTAGAAAAAAAAAAATTGTATTAATGGTTGACCTATTCATCCTCTTCTATAAAACACATTTTTATATATATATCATATATATATATATATATTCTGTTGTTATAGTAACAGGTGGTATTACATGATGCCAATAAGTAACAGGCTGAGAATAAGAAAATCTTGTGATTCTACAGACTGTCTTGAAAGTATATAGCCATTTTGAATGGCATGACTGCTCATTCTTCACATTCTGTACTGAGATTTTTGCCAAAAGTCTGTTAGCCAGTTCCCACAAAAGTTCAGATTTGACTTCCTGTAACCTCTGGTTTATCCCCAATGTAAAACTACTGAAAGGAGATTTTAAGTCATGGACAAAATTAACAAAAGCATAAGGTAACCCCATAAGAGTAGTTTAGGGTCTGTTCTGAAAATTGAAAGGAATGTTACAATCTGTGAAGTCCCCAAAGGAAGTATTTTTAGAGATTAAAGCACCATTTCTCTAGGTAGGCTACATTTTAATTTATAATAAATGGCTGAATCATTTCCAGCAAGATGTCTCACACATATATATATATACATTCTTTTTCTTTTTATATATATATATATATATATATATATATATATGATTAGATTTGCTTACACAAAACACAATCAAATCTAGTTTCAATGAAACACTTTCCATTTGTCAAATTTCTTAAAAGCTTTGTTGGATTCTATATTATATTTTAAACACAAATATACTTTAGAGAAAAAATTAGTGGCAAAGTGGAAAAAATCTTTCATGGGACACATTTTTTCTTTTAGGACTTCATCAGATTAAAGTGATATTTACATTTTTTTTAAAAAGATTTTGAATTTAAATTTAAAATTCTTAGTGGCCATTCTCTTCATATGCATGTGTAGTCACATCAACATAAACATCACTTCAACCTGCTGAAGTCCAAAAGGACGAAACATGTCACACAAAAACTTTTTCCATTTTAAAATTGTTCTTGAGATATAAAAATTATATAAAATTGTTCTTGATATATAAAAATTTATATATCGTTTATATATATATAAGTCTACAATTTGTTCATGCTGCATTGAATATTGCTGCAACATATGGTTTGGTGCTCCTGCTATATATTTAGAGATTCATGATAAAATCCAAAGACTAATCAGTAATATTATTGGTCCAGATGCAACATCTTGGCTTCAGTTGCTTTCCTGTACCTTTTCTGTAAATGATGGGCTCTTTGGATGGGGTGAATTCAATTAAAATATGTATTATAAATTTTTATATATGGACAAAAAATTTATAATAAATAACTATTCCTCTACTCTTGGTATTAGGCCTTTTTTGAATTAATGCTGTGAACATTATAATTGATATTATTTTCGTTCTCATTAAATATATATATATATATATATATATATATATATATATATATATATATATTATATTTAGTTGCGTTGATGTGAGTTTGTGACCCTGGGTTTCATGCCCTTTGTGATCATCAGACAAACCAATTAATTTTGAAATTTTGTATTTACTTATGGTTGTGTATATTGGTGTTTGATAGTAGTGGGAGGAAAAATTCTCCTCTGCGTCTATCACTGATTTTGAGCACTTTCCAATAAGTACTGTGTATATATAATATATAAATGATATATATAAAAATTGCACATGCACACATAAATACACACACACACATATATATATACATATATATATATATATATATATGAGAGAGAGAGTGAGTACATACATACAGACATTACACATGCTTCTTTCTAAACAAATGCCTGCAATATAAATCACTTTTATACTTTCACAGTATAACACTATAAACTTCCCTGTGGAGTATAGGGTCACAGCTTCACCATACCAATGCCACAGTTTCACCACAGTAGCTGTTTTTACTATGATTTCTGTAGTAAGCATTTTTATGAGGTGGAATTTCTAGCCATTCACAACCAATTTTGAACTCAAAAGTTGTCCTTCTCTAAGATTGGTTGCCAACAAAGGCTAGAGAATCCAGTCTACTCTGTCATTAAGGCCTAGTTGGGGACGGGGTGAAGAAATGGATTCATATCATTTCAGGATTATTTGTGCCAAAAACAAATTCAACAGACCCAGAAGCTGAATTCAACATGCTAATCCAAACTTTTTACACAGATAACTAGGCTATGCACACTTACACATTTTAATACAAGCCACATCATGTCTGTGTGTGTGTGTGTGTGTGTATATATATATATATATATATATATATATATATATATATATATATATATATATATTTTTGGTTGGATAGATGTGAGTTTGTGACCCTGGGTTTCACGCTTTAGCGATTGTTTGTCTGACGATCGCTAAAGCATGAAACCCAGGGTCACAAACTCACATCTATCCAACCAAATATGTTAGCTCTATCTCTGATATTGAGCGCTTTCTAATAAGTACTATGATATATAATATATAAATAATTATACATATATATATTTATTTATATTTATATACACTTTTCACATATATATATATATATATATATATATATATATATATATATATGTGCATTGATGAATCATGACAAAGCAAGACGTGAAGGAAAAAGCAGCTATAAAAAGCAATGATGATAATAATAATAATAATATATAACCAATGATGTTATATACATATATGCATGTAAAACTGACCAGTCCCTAAACCTGCATCAATCCTGATTAGTGGTCCTACCCTCAAAGAGTCTCCTTGCCTTCAATGCCTACTGGGTCTAAAGCTCACTCCCAACCTCAAACGGAATGTGTATCCATACCATTGCAAAAAATGCTGGAAGAATGGTCAGTGCATTGTATTGATCCAGAAAATACCTAAATCATGTTGCCATGCTCTATCTTTACAAGAGCAAGAATGGACATTATTTACATTATTCGAACTATTGTCCTCATCTTTGTCGCCATATTTATCACAACATTTCGGCCCTTGTACACTCCGGCCTTCTTCAGGTGGTTGGAATGCCGAACAGAACCCTTTATTTCACTCATTGGGGTAGACTGTTCTAGTTGCACGTGCCATGTTTGATGGATGTCAGTTATCAGTTATCTCCTGTTAATTTCCCTCTGAAAGTTCTCCATGGCACATGGAACTAGAACAGTCTATCCCAGAAATAAAGGGTTCAGTTCAACATTCCAACCACCTGAAGAAGGCCGGAGTGTACAACGGCCGAAACGTTGTGATAAATATGGTGACAAAGATGAGGACAATAGTCCGAATAATGTAAATAATGTACATAATACCTCATCTCAGAAATATAGACAGACCAAGAATGTTATATACATTGCTGCCATATCTGGGATGGTGCTGCCCAGTTCTCACTGTCCAGCCTTGGCAGATTTTAAAGCAATTACTCCAACAGATAAAACATTGCTAGCCTCTCACTACTGTATCACGACTACTATGGCAGATGTTCAGACAAGTTACATCTTATTTCCTCCAGCTCTGACCTTCATAGCTAGGTGCTGCCATGACATATTCACATTGGCAAATCATCCCTATTTGATAAGGAGTAATTTCACCCAGACATCTTCAGACTGTTACTCTGTAGAATCAATTCCCAAGAGGATGCTTCCTTGGCAACTATAATCTTGGTCTCTCCAAATCCAGGGTCAACTGATATCCATCTTACAAGTCTTTAATTCCTCCTTCCCCACCTCACTTATAACAGTCTTAATCAGTAACTCTCTACCTTGAGTAGCCCTTGGGTCTTGTATTGTGTGAACAAACAGTAAAGAAAGATCTCAAATCTCAAATGTACAATAACACAAAATAAAAAAAATCATATAAAAAAACAATTAAGGCAAGAAAAATATCTCACTGTTTATAACCATTTATTCATTGAAAATTACCCTTTTGACAGTATTTACATTAGTCGGACTATTGTCCTCATCTTCAGGGTTCAGTTCGAAATTCCAACCACCTGAAGAAGGCCGGAGCGTACAACGGCCGAAACGTTGTGACAAATATGGCGACAAAGATGAGGACAATAGTCCGACTAATGTAAATACTGTACATAATACCTCATCTCAGAAATATAGACATACCCTTTTGACATGTAAAATAATCCACTATTCAAAAGAACATAGTTGTAATTGTATCATTCTTTTATTTTCTTATTTTATATGCATTTAGCAAAGGTTCATTATCTTTCAGAAAGCAAGAAAAAAGTGCCAGCATGCAATTACGTAGTATTAACAGGCAAATCAATGTCATATCCTACAAGGTCAAAGATATTCGTTCATAAACCAATATTCAAATGAGTATATCTCCTTTACTATTACTGCATAAATACATACAAAAACCATATCAATCAAATAATTCAGAAACTATTTTCTGGAGATGATGTAAATAAACATCAAAATATTAATAAAATCAATCATATATAATGTTAATCAAGTATTGGTTATCAATAAATTGGCTTTATATAAATGCAAACAACCCAATAATTTTAGCAAAAAATATTAAATTATACCAAGCCCATTCCAAACTATGCAATTTCTGTCTGAATTTCTCAGATGAGAATTTATGATTATTTACACTATCTACATGCAGACTATAGTCCACATATATATATATATATATATATATCAGGTGTAACAACAAAATTGTCCAAATCATGAGACAGCAAAATTATCCAATTGTTAGATTAAGCTTTGAGCCATTGTATCTTAGAAAGGATTAACGATATCTTACTGGAATTCTCTGAGGATTTTATAACATTACTGGACTCTACTTTGAACAATAAGAATGTATTTAGCTTGAAGTTGAAAAGATGATCCCTCTTGCTGTTGTGACCACCTGATCCAGTTTTCTTTTCTACTGTTCCCTCTTTTTTAAAATTATTCACTGTTCTCTTGATGGTTCTTGAATGGATTTTGAAGATGGAAGCCAGATTAAGAATGTTGGTACCATTACTGAAGACCTGAATGACCTTTTTCCTCTCACCATTGCTCAGTTGGTAAGACATAATGGGGCTGACAGAAAACAATTTTGAACTCTTCTCTTTCTAGCTGAATAATTCAAAGGCTTTTCAGTGATTCTTTGGATAAATGGTAGCAAGATGGCTAAACATCTTATCTAAAGACCTGGGAAAAAGAAACTCAATTTAGTGGTCTTTAAAATATTAAACATTTTGTGGAATGGACAATTATCACATGCTGTTACACGATTTGGACAATTTTGCCATTACACCTGATATATATATATATATATATATATATATATATAGTATAGTATAGTATAGTGTGTAAGTAGACCTTAGAAGGAACCAGAAACCCAATCCTAAACTGGAAACAAAGGATAAACCTCTACTCCAATTCAAAAACTGGAGAGGCATGAAAATCACTATTCCCCAGTTTTTTGAACAGGAGTAAAGGTTTATCTCTTGTTTTCTGTTTAGGATTGAGTTTCTGGTTCCTTCTAAGGTCTACTTACACACTATGCTTCTAATGTCTCCAACTGAAATGTTATTCACTAATTAAATCATGACCTCTACAAGTCTACAGTTAGCTGATATTTTTTCTGTACAGACCCCAAGAAGTTCATTTCTTGCCCTTTCTTATGCTCATACAACACAGTGATCTTCTACCTTGAGTGGCTCTTGAGACTTGTACTGGGTGAATATTAGTAAAAAAAAAAAAAAAAATTAAATACATACATACATATACGCAAATATATCTCTTAGATCACCAGTAAATATATATGCAGATGTTTATGGAAATACCACCCAAAATCTAGATGATCAGAGCCTGACAGTTGATCTCTCCACTGGAGGTCATTGTAATACTAATATGAGCATGACAGTGGTCACAGAGGCTTGACAACAATCAAATTTTTCCTTGGTCCATATGTATGCATATTTGTATGGCACTCTCCACATTAAAACAACCTTGTCACATACAACCTAGGCAGGGTAAATATACCTGATCTTGCTTAAACTCAGTGATTGAGGAATTTGAGTAAGGAATGAGGCTAGTAACATCCATTACCATCTAAACCAAGCTAGTAATATTTCACTATCACAGAGCAGACCTTGAGTTTTCTCGAGTCATGATGAATGGTTGCATTCTCAAGGAGGCTCGATGCCTGGAACATCTACTGGGATTCAAGCTCACACCAGACTTCAAGTGGGACTCTTATATACAATCCATCATAAAAGACGCTGGAAAAATTGCCAGTTATTTATATCACTCCAGAAGTTACCTTACTCATCCCACCATGCTCTATCTTTACAAGAGCCAGATCAGACCAAATATGGAATATTGTTTCCCCATCTTGACCGGAGTAGCCCAATCCTTGTGTAGGGGATTAAATAATTATAAACACCTTAACATTTATATATACAAAAATACTTGTAAAAATAAGAAACAGCAAGATGTGGAAACAAAAAAATGATTATTATTCATTATCTGGTTGTTATGTGGTGTTGGAGACACAAGAAACAGTAATACTAAGTAAAATTGTGAGTTTGAGATCAAATGTAGATCAAAGATGGATCAGAATCTGACAGAATGATAAGATAAAGAATAAGCAATGTGTATACAATCCTTTTCATGCGTATTTTTTTTTTTTAACAGATGTGGACTAATGGATAGCAGCTCAGATTGAGGAATTGGAGAACAGAGTTCAAATTCTAGTTGAATCCATTACACCTGGTCTACCACAGAAAGAAATGGCAACCTACTGCAGGAAAAAATCTGCCTCATCAGTCATGTATCGAAAGATACATGATCGCCTACGCATGTATTATGCATGGCACATAAATGACTGACTGTAATGAATTCCCAGATAATTTTTGTTAGAAAAATGTCTGGGGGTTTTCTTACCTCAAATTTTTGTTGACTGCTAAAATATAAATGTTACTACTATGGTCTGAAAAATGAAAAGGAGATTAAATTTTATTGATGCACATGTTAATGACCTGTCTGTGAGAACTGCTTTTCCAATAGTGAGAATGTCATGTGTGTGTGTTTAGAGGAAAAAAGTGGGATTGATTCTCATCAGTTTAGAATGAGTCAATTAATGATAATTGTAATTGTTATAATTATTTTATTATAATTATTTTTCCAACACAATAATTAATCTTTATTTAATTATCTTTTATGGACATAACATTTGGTTTCCAGCCTGAATAATTATCAATATTTTATCATGACTTTTCATAAGTCTGATCCGTTCACCTTTGTGTTGTTAATGTTATTAAAACAACGTTTCAACTTGTCCACTTTGCAGCCTTCTTCAGTTATATAATTCATAAGGAATAAGAAGAATCATTAACATTCCAAGATTTACATTATTCAGACTATTGTCCTCATCTTTGTCACCATATTTATTACAACGTTTCAGCCGTTGTATGCTCCGGCCTTCTTCAGGTGGTTGGAATGTTGAACTGAACCCTTTATTCTGCTCACTGGGGTAGACAGTTCTAGTTCCATGTGCCATGTCTAATGGATGTCACTTATCAGTTATCTCCTGCTTAATTAATCCTTCTCCAACTAATTAATTAAGCAGGAGATAACTGATAAGATGAGGACAATAGTCCGAATAATGTAAATAGTGTACATAATACCTCATCTCAGAAATATAGACAGATTCCAAGATTTGTTCA
Organism: Acanthosepion pharaonis; assembly: GCA_903632075.3. NCBI lineage: Eukaryota > Metazoa > Mollusca > Cephalopoda > Sepiida > Sepiidae > Acanthosepion > Acanthosepion pharaonis. The sequence goes on along the minus strand of CAHIKZ030003239.1, from coordinate 963,683 downwards.
AACATTTGAGATTAAAAGTTTTGATGTTGTTACATTGAAAAGAAGAGATCTTACTAACTGTAATTATTCCAAGCTTTGTTCAAACATTCAAACTCTTCTGTTTTTGATATTGTTAACATTTAGGAAGATAGCTATATCAGAACAATTCAGCACACTTTTGTTTGTCTCGAACAAAAGTTGCCTATGTCTTAATACTTTGCTTAATTTCTGGAAGGTATCTTTTGATATTCCAATGAGTTTTTGAATTTCTGTATCACATTTTCCATTATCTGTTATCACAGTACATAGTTAAACTTCTGTACGTGCTTGATTCATACATCTTCAATTTGAAGTTCACATATTTGGCTATCTCGTTGCCAACCATATATTCTGTCTTCTTATAATTAATGACCAGTCCTTTAAATGCTTCTGAAGACAGGCATTAAGTGCAATGTCAACTAACTTCCTATTTATAGAATTTTGCATTACAACTATTTTACTCATAACTGCAATGATATAGGCAAAATAGACTTGCCCTATTTTACACAGAGTCGATCAATGGTTAATAGAATAAATCATAACAATAAGATGTTGCCAATAGAATCTCTAACACTATTGGATGAGCTGGACTTTGTGGAAACATGAATTTATTGTTTTGCTGCCCAGGAGCAGGCCAAGATGTTAAAAGACCACAAAGTTGCAGGAGGGTAGGCCATGAAAAAGATCTTTGTCAAGACATATCCCAAAGAAATAGAGGATTTGACTGTTTCACCAATTGTGAACATTATAAAGAAAAATTTTGAACGAAAATGTTGTTTATCGCAGAGAGGACAAAGTATCTCACAAGTAAAAAAGATCCAAACAAAACAATAATACAGAATGTACATAAGCTACGAGAGAGTTCCAGATTCTGTGAGTTTGAAAAACTTGGCACTGGAGAAATAACCACCAAACATGAATTAAAATAGTTGAAATTAATTGAAGGTATGTCTGATGCTTCTAAAGACAGTAAGTTCAACATCAACTTCCTATTTATAGAATTTTGTATTACAACTAGTTTATTCGTACCATCAAAAAAAATGACAGCAACATTTAATTAATTTTATAATTGGACTAGTTATATCATGGTATAACACAAATATTAGCAATTAATTAATAAAGAAATGACAATAATGGCAGAAGGGAGATAAAAAAAGAATAAAAAATTAAAAGAAAACTGGTAAGATAAATAAGTCCAGCTCTGTTGTTAGCAAAGTCTAACCAAGAAAAGAGATATTGATTGGCTAACATAGACCAATCATTACACATCTAAAGTATCACATGACAGTTCAGCTTTCCTAGTTTTCTTTCTCAAGAACTCAATCAATTCTCTTCCACTATGAGGTGGGATATAAAATTTGATCTCCACAGAAAATCTGGTCAATGAATACACATCATCCCACCAAACTCAAAGAAGAGATGAGAAAACAATGAAAAAAGTATCAGTAATGGAATATCTTCTGCCCACGAGTTGGACCATAAAGGAACACAATCAATGAGTAACTTCATCTTTCATAGACAAGTGAAGAGTTATTTGATGAAATAATCTGAATGTACAAATACCCTGGGAAAAGGTATGAATCTACCTCTTCTTCCACCAGCTATGGGTTAAATAGTAAAAATTGTATCTGGAAAAACCATTGTTATGTGGGAAAATTAAATAAAATCAATGAATAAAATAAGAATAAATAAAAAATAAAAATTTTAAAAAAAAAAATATATTAAAAATAAAAATCGTTGTTATGTGGGAAAATGAAATAAAAGCAATGAATAAAATAAATGAATAAAAAAACACATTTTCCCATGATGCTAGTAATAAAGGAACTGGAAATTTTATTACCCCACTTGGCTTCACTAAAAGGTGGCAATGCTTAAGTTCTATAAAAAGAAAAACATTTCCTTCCTCTTCCACCTTTTCTTCTCCTTGCTTCAAGATGTAGCAGAAGGTGGATGAAGTTGTCCTCACTGGAAGATGTCTCTTTTCCTCAGTCAACTAGCGACTGAATTCTCTTTTCTTCCTATTACTCAAAGATGATGCAGCATGCAGATGAAAACATCTTTGTTAGGAAACGTTTCTTTTCCCGGTCAACTAACAACTGAAGTCTTTCCACTATCCAAAAACATAACAGTCAGACATGTTTTCCAAAGCTTCCACTAATGGAGTAACTCAAACTTTACTTTGGTCATTCCAACTCAGCACAAAACTGAATTGAGCTTCGCCATTATAACTACCAATGAATTAATTACAAACATTACCTTAGTTTTTCCATCTCAGCTTAAGGATGATTTAACTTCACCATTATAACCATTCTTATCCTTATTTACCCTAAATTCTGTACCAGAAAAATAAAATGGACATGCTCAAAAGACATTGAGAATTTTTTCCCAACAGTTTTCACTATAAAAAAAAGAAATGATCTGTAGTAGAGATTTAAGTTTTTGTTGCTTCTATATAGTTATATCCAAAAATGTGTTAATGCAATGTTCACCACCAAAGAAAAATTTTTATAATCCAGAAAATATATTTTGCCTTTAAAATCCACAAATGGTTGATAATCTTAAAAAACAAATTAATCAAAGCAAAAAAAAAAAAAAATACCCCGAACCACTACAACATTTTTTGTATGACTGATCTAGGATTTTTATCTACATAATTGACTATTATTCCATGTTAGAAAAAAAGATAAAATTACAGTAACTACAGTGTTCTTGCTTTTATTTTGACAAAAAATAAGCACTTATCTATAAAGAAATTATCATACAACAGTATCATATTCTGTTTTTGTCTGTTATCTTTTACTTAAAAAAAATACAAAAATATCTCATTTTAATGTGTTTTTAAAGAAATGCAGAATAGTCAAATCTTTTTTGCCTGTAGTGTATTTAATCAATTAATGGATCTTTTAATCCAACCTTATTTCTTATTGTTACATACTTTATAAGTACTGGTACTGTTTTCTTTCCTTTTTTAAACAGCAAAATCAATGTCTATCATCTTAGTGATCAAAAGCACTACTAAAGAAAATATGCCTCACAGCGCCTTTGAACTCAGCTGAGGCTGGAAAGTAAGAATTAGGCTATTCCAGCCCAGATAGGGGGTAGCAATATTCCATTTTTGGTCGTATCTGGTTCTTGCAGAGATTAAGCATGGCAGGAGGAGTCAAGTACTTTCTGGAGTGGTATAGAGGGCTGATGATTTTTCCAATGTCTTTAGTGATGGATCATATACAAGTCCTACTTGAAGTCTGGTGTGAGCTTGTTTCTTGTTACAATAACAAACATGCGCACAAATTATCTTAAAAGTTATAATAACTTTGATTAGTTATATTGTAAAATCAAAGATAATAAAGCTTAAAACTGATATTTATATTTGAAAAAAGTAACAGTTTACTAAATATTAAACTTTACTATTCCCTATGCTAAATTGTAAAGAAAATGAAACCAATGCTCAACTTTACATTTCTCAAAATCTTCAACAGAATTCTCTTTTCATAAACAAGTGAGAATATTTAACTGAGGGAAATAAACTTCATATATCTTAGACAAGAAACGAAATGTATACTTGCCTGTGTTCTCACCAGAAAGCAAACCATGTAAGAGTTATTTCTTTCACAGTATTAATGTATATAAATACTAAGAGAATTTTCAAAGATAAGTGTCATTTAAGAACCGAAGTCTACAAAATAAGCCTATTTAAAATATAAAAAGCTCATAATGATCTCAAATATTCAGTGTACAACTTTTTCATATGGATATTCTACTTTAAAAGAAAAAGGAGTTCAGCTTTTCTTTTCCTTTTATTAAACTTTGCTTTAATATCCATGAAGTTTTTCATGAGAGACGTGATTGTTAACAAAATATAATCTTTTAAAAAAGTGAGTCAAAGTGAACAAGCTATATTCTGAGAAGAGTACATGAATCCTGAAACTGAAATAATTTTATGAGCTTATTATTTTAAATATGAATTAATAATGTTGACAGAGTTTTATATTTCAAAAGTCACTTTACAGCATCACCTGCCAATAATTTTTTAGCTCATTTAAATAATTTTTCACTTTTCCATTTTTTTTTTTTTTAAAAGAAATAAAATTACTTGTATGACAAAAATTTAATTTCCTGAAAAGTATGAAAATAGAATTTGAGGAACAATTTCACATTGTTTTAACAATTACTGAAAAGATGTACACAAATCTGTGTAAACACATAAATCTTTTCATGCATTCACAAACCAGAAAAGAAACAAGAAAAGGGAATAAAATATAAAGAAATTGTACAATTGAATTTTTATCAGAGAAAACTTAGATTGATTTTTCAAACTCTTGAATTTTGTGAAATCAAGTACACCTTGCCAACAATATGAATTGTTTGCTGAAATAATAAAACAGTAAAAATATAACATTTTTTAATTGCAAAAAAATTAAAACCAAAGACAAGATGTAAAAAGTGGAATGGCTGGAGTATTTTTAAAATTTTAATTTAAAAGTACATGGAGGAAGAGATTCTAGAGAACTAGAGGGAAAAATAACTTTTGATTGACATTATGGTAACTATAGAATAACTGATATGAACTAAGACAGGAGAAAGAGACATTGTGTTTCACTGTCTTGCCAGAGAAGACGACAACTCAGGTGAAAAGGATTGGGGTGGGGGATGTTACAATGATCCTCATTCCCCTTCTACAGTCAATTATAATAGCTGGCTACGCATTTTTCTGAACATGCGCATCTGCAAGAGTGTTTCACTAATCCCTGTTGCAGATATCACTTCAGGCACATTTGTGTTTTTTCAAACACCTAAGGGTTAGAAAATAACTAATCTGCAATAATCAGTAGTTGAATAAAACCAATACATTCAGCACGTTGGTCACGATGTCATAGCACGACCACCAATGGCTTCCAAACAGTTGCATTTACCCAATTTCATTCAAAAAGTTTAGGTCAGCCCATGGTGGGGATTTCAGGCATTTTCCAAACCACATAACCCCCACCCCACCCCACTCTAGGCCATATCGACAAGAGTAAAAGGAATGCATTTGGGGTCAGCATGTTTGCAGAATTTGCAAGAAATCTGTCGGTGCCTTTGTATCTCCACTCCAGATTTTCTTGGATTTACTTCCATAGCCTATTTTATGTTTGGAGATGGTTGCAAAGCAGCAGAAGACTATATTTATATAAGCCAGTATTATTAGTAGTAAAAATAATTTCTTAGATGTGGTATTGACATTGACGCTTATACCTGTCTGCTAAGGTGGTCATCCCTGTTACAGACACCTGCTCAAGCCCATTTGTGTTTGTCCAACACCCATAGAGCCCACCTGTGGTTTATATGGCAACTATGCAGAATTAACCTTAGTCACAGTTTCTGGGTATTGTGCACATCATCTGGTATGATCAATAGTTTGAACATGGCCAGTATACTCAAACCCGCAGTCATAATGAATTGTGACTTTGTGCTAGCATAATCATCGACAAACAATTTCATCTACCTAATTTTACTCACAATTCTTTGATGAATCTGCAGTATGGTTTCCAGGTACATTTTGCTGGTGCTGTATGCTGAGATTGACCCCCCCCCCCGCAGACTGACAGCATCAAGGATTTATCTTCCAGACAAAATGGCTTTGGTAAAGTTTGAACCCAATTCTCGTGGTTGGAAACCAAACTTCTAACAACTCAGCCTTTCGTCTATTAAGAAAAACTTTAGTGAACTTTTAACTAACTTATATCCATACTTATATGAACCTTTTGCTTATTTTAAGGCCATCTTTGTTTATGATATTTGAAATCCTGACTCTTCACAGATTCCTTTTCTTTATTATCTGTGAATAGCTATGTTTTCTTGGGAAATATAGTTGAATGCTTTCTGCTGCTTTTCCATGGTTTGAAATTCAAAGTTTTCCTTCTTTTAGGCTAGTTGCCATCCAAGGCGAAAGAGACCAGTCTACTCTGCTATTTAACTCATAAGTGCTGAAGAAGAGACAGGTTCATGCCTTTCCTAAGGGCATAACAGTAAAAGTGAATGAAACATACTTCTTTTCTTATATTTTATCATTATTTTAAATTGTAACAATAATTTAATCATTTATAATCATATATATTTCATTCTGGGGTCATTAGGATATTAGTAATCCAGTACTAAAATTATGAGTCTAGTACTAGTAACCCAGTGGGTTTGGTTTGGTTTATTTAACTGCATATCAACTCTTTATGGGTCATTTAATGCTGAAATTTTATTTTCTCATGAGCTTTGGTCAATTTCTTCAGCAAAAATGTATTGCTGCTAATTCTTTTTTTTTTTTTTACTATGAAATTGTATATTGTTGGTAATTTTTTGTAATGTATTTTCATGTTTTGACCCCAGTTTTGGGGTTCACCATTTTCCCATAGTTGAGACCATAACAGGTGGTACTAGGTCAGGATGGACCTAGGAACAACACCAATTAAGAGGTGATTCCATGATCCTCAAAATCTTCTGATCAGAGGCTCTGCTGCTAGATGTAGTCTATCGTCATACACAGGGCAGTAACCCAATGGGAGAAGAAGAGGATTCTTGCAACTTATATAGCAGGAAATGTGGCATTTATCAATATACTTACAGTTAGTTCTCTTCTGTATAAACCTTAGTTTGCAGGCAGTGCGGTATGTTGCAAACCTAATGACATCATAATTCTGGGACCCTAAAGAAAGAAAAATCAAAAAGAATGGTTTTCAGGTTTCAGTTGCTGATTTCCAATGAAAATGAGAAGGAAGCAAACTTAACACAAAAATACTGAAAAGAAAATAATTAAAAAATCAAAAACTAGGAAGAAAAATAAAACAATCATGTTTGTAAAGTTAACAAAGAACACATTAATATATTTGACCAAATCTAATGAGTTTTCTCTCCAGAATCTATCTATGTCTACCATTCATCCAGGCTTAGAATATTGTTGACACCTATGGTCTAATGCTATTTATCTAGAGCTCCTTGATAAAACTAAAGAATCAGCAATATTATTGGCCCTGATCTGCTGTCTTAGCTTCAGTCACTTTCCATTTGCTGTTTTTATAAATACTTTCATGGTAATTGTTTGGATAAGCTCTTTGCTATTGTGCTTAAACTCTTTGAATTTATGCACAATACTAGACTGGTGATGAAGTCTCATTAATTTACAGTTGAGTTGGCTAGATTTAACTGTCAGTTCTCTGCTAACAGTTTCTTTTCTTGCACTTCTTGCTTGTGGAACTCACTTCCAGTTTTTCCTTTTCAGCCATCTTTAATCTGCCAAAATTTAAATGCAATGTCAATTACTATCTACAGTTCTACTGATTATTCTTCTTTTGGTCATGCTCTTTAGCAATGTTTCTGTTTCTAACTCTTCCACACCCACTAACCCCCTGTATCTTAGTGGCTTTAATGCCTTGTTTGGAGTGAAATTGATTAAAAAGAAATTGGAAAATGTAATGTTGAAGTATATCTTTCTACTGTGATAGGAAGGCAGTCTTTTATCTCTTAATAAATGCCTTTTATTTTTAAATACAAGATTAATAGACTTATTGGCTAATAAAATATGTTTTCAAAAATTGCTTCAGCAGGTTTCAAACAATATATATGTAAGTTCCTCAATAAGTTTGTAGTCTAATGAAAAAACTTATTTCATACTATAAATAATATTCAACATTCTCTACCACCTTTTCTTGTTATTGTTTATCCTAATGTGTCTCTATAAATCACACAAATCAAACATTATACAGTGAAAATATCAGATCAAAATCCAGCTAATAACTGGTTGTTTATCAAGTCTATGTTTTATAGTGTAAGTGAATTGTAATTTTGTTTTTGAAGAATTGTAATTTTGGTTTTGACTGTGCATGGTTTTTGATCTTCCGTGAAAAACTGAAAAGGTTATATTTTAGGATATTGGCCTTAAGACAGCTGAGGTGGCCCACTGCAAAGTAACAGCAGTACTTTGCTCAAACACCAGTGCAAACTACAGAATATATAATGACAATGCTACACTCTGATATGGTATTTCCCCACATTGGCAGCATGTAACATTGTCATTTATATCTCACCAACACCTAGTAAAATCAAGGAGGTACTGCCATGGGATTGGAATTCTCATGCTAAAAACCAGGGAATGCCCAAAAGCAGAACCATGGGATAAAGAAGAACAGATACAACACATTGATCCCAGCCAAGGGCTGAGGAGTGTGCAATCTGATCTGCTATTTATCTACCACCTCATGGTGTTAGGTTGATTTAATATGGGGTGGCTGATATAGAGGCCAAAGACAAAATTACCTAGCCTGCATGACTGAGATCATGCCAGTATTAGTATCCTACCAATCTTCCCTCTTTAATGCAATGAGGAAGGTGTTGCAGCATGGCTGCAACCACAGGCATCTCTCAGAACTTTTGTGCTAGGAAACAACACTTTGATCTTAGGTACAGTACACAGATACTCTGACCCTAGAGAGAAATTCTGAACCATGCCTTAATAATGCTGTCATTTTTCATGAGTAATATTCTAGTACAATTACAGAATAACTACTAGAGGATGCTGAAAACTTCTCAGAATGGATCCATTTTTTAAGCTCTTATATTTGGTCAGACCAAGAACTTTTCAGTACCTTCCTTCTTTTTTGAACCTGTAGTTTCACCTGAAGGGAAGACAGCCATAGCTCCAACACACTAGGTGGTGCTGCTGTGGCTTCAGTAACAAGCAGGTTTTTACAGGGTTGAGTTGCTAGCCCTGAATCCAACTGGTTTTGAATTCAAGTGTTCTTCTCCTTCTAGACTAGTACCAAATATAAAGAACACAGTTTGTTCTGCTATTAACATATAGTTGGGGGCAAATGAGATGGATTCTTACCTTTTCTAAAGCCTTTTTGCAAAAGAGCACAGCTTTGGTTGGAATTTGACATTGACTCTCTGGTCCCATTTTTCATGCTAATAACCATTGCTCTACGCACAAAACCATCACATCATGCAGTAGAAACAATTCAAAATAGAAGAACACTAAACTAAATAAATTATTATTTCCTAAAATAGGAACAAAAGAACACAATATTTTATCCAAACTTGATGTTTGTGAGCCAAAAGCCATTTTAAGCTAAAATTTAAGAAAGGTGGGGAGAAATAGTTGAAAATAATCAAAAATCAAATAATTGTATATTTTTGATAAATTTCTTTGTTGTTTTATTGTAACTTCCAATTTGTAGGATATTTTGAATAAAATAATAATTTGGTCAATTTGTAAGAATAACAAAATCTATGAAGTTCCAATTTGTGATAGTATAGTCTGATGATTAAAAGACAGAATCTTTTGCCAAGGCTGTATATTTGTATAATGCATTGCTCGTTATAAGCTATGCACATTGAACTGTAGATTTCAAGAAGGTTTTATTTGATCTCAGTGCCAAGAATATCAAACAAATGTATATGAAATAAATCAGAGGAAATAAAAGCAAGAAGTAAGAATGTTTACTGTCCATATCAATTTGTTATGATGCGCACATAGTACAGTAGTTATCACCATGGAAAGAGGGATTAGTGTACCAAGTTCATTCTCCAGCTAAGGATGTTGTATTAGCTTTTGCAAAAAAAACCCTTGAGAAAGGTATGACTCCATTTTTACTTCTTCCAACTAAGGGTTAATAATGATGCAGACTGAACTCTACTTTTGGTTGGCAACCAGTATAGGAGAAGGACAACTTTGAATTCAAAACTAGTTGGATATCAAGCTAGCAACACCATTCATAAGAACTTCCATGCCACAGAAATCCTAGCAGTAATATCTAGCATGGTGAGGCTGTGATCCAATACTTCACATCAAAGGCAACACGTTTAAACAAGAATGAGATTTGAACATATGAAGTGTACATTGCAACAAGTCATTTAGTGTATTTTTCTCTTCTTAATACTTGAATGAAATAATTCAAATGTACAACCAGGTATTACATCTATCTAATTTCCAACTAAACAATTCTGTTACTGAACACTTCAAGAAACTACACTCACTTGAGGTCACAAACAACTCCTAAGAATAACGAACTATTTGTATGAGTCATATCCACACAAAAGATTAAAGCAATAGATAATCCTCTTGCTTTTATTTCCTCTGATTTATTTCTTATACAGTTGTTTGATATTCTTGGCACTGAGATCAAATAAAACCTTGAAATCTACAGCCCAATGTGCATAGCTTATAACAAGAAATGCATTATATAACCAAAGCAAAAAATCCTGTCTTCTAACCATCAAATTATACTATCAGAAATCAGGACTTCATAGATTTTGTTATTCTAACAAATTGACCAAATTATTATTTTATTCAAAATATCCTACAAATTGTTGGCTACAATAAAGCAATAAAGAAATTTACCAAAAATATACAATTATTTGATTTTTGATTATTTTCAACTATTATATTATCCTCTTTCTTAAATTTTAACTTAAAATGGCTTCTGGCTCACTAACATCAAGTTTGAATAAAATATTTTGCTCTTTTTATTATTTCCAGATTTTCATCTTTTATTCTGTACAGATGAATGAACAATAATAATTCACCTGCAGAAATATGTTAAATTGAATACCATCTGTGACCTAAGTGTTTCTTCTTCGAGATATTGACTGAGTTCCATTCAGGTTGGAAATCTGTGAGCAAAAAAACAATAACTAAGAACTTTTAATGCTAATGGTAATATTAACCATTTCCTTATAAGGAAACATTTGGTATTCATTGATCAAGCAGCCAGTGCTGCTTTTAGTTGAAATTTATAAAATCTTTCTTTTAAAACAATTTTTCAGGAAAACAGGTTTCTCAAGTCCGGAAGCTGTTATCACTCTTTCCAGTATTGATGGGAGCTTTCCTTACTAACCTTTTATTTGAAGTAGTGTGGAAAGCTAACATATTGATTATGTCATTATTTTCTCTCCAAGTTATATGTAATATCCATTTTAGTCATTGCTGTTGTTGGAAATCTTCAAGTGATATTTTTTTCTGTTTTTGCCAGTCCACAATGTTTTTAATCATTGATCTTGGAAAGTGGTTGCATACAGCTTAACCATTTTGCATTGAACCCACTCAAATATTGGTAATTATCAGCTCTCAATATTCAACCCATCATTACTTGACCCATATATGCTCAGCCATATTTGACATCATCATCATAAATAATGTAGGAAGTCACACAAGCAGTAAGACTTTGATCACAAACAAGGAGAATTTTAAAGCCAATATTCAAAGGGTATGGCTGAGTGTATTGAATACTAGAGGGTGAAGATAGTTCAAGGGTTACTCCAATTTATAAATTCCAAGTAAAGAATGAATAAAATTTATTTCAAGTGAAATTACAAATGAATACTGTATATACTTGAGGATAGGTCACACTTTTTTCACCAAAACTTTAATAAAAATCAGGAGTGCAACCTATCCACTCAACATCATAGAAAATCTGAAATAGACTGTGGTGTATCAGTAGTCCAAATGAGTACCATGGGCTCAAGCATAAGTGAAGAACAAGGGAGAAAATTAATTTTTTCCTTACACTTTGATTTTACACAATTGTCTATCCCAAAAGTACTGTGTCGCATATTGAAATGCTTGATCTGCACTGGTCATATTTACTACTTATTACCTGATTTGTGATGAAAGAATATCATTTTCAAGTAATTTTAGGAATGATGAAATTTAATAACTATATCTAAATGAATAAACACTTTTATGTTTTAATAAATGTAAGCAAAGTTTTGAAATAAAGGCAAATATTTGAAAATATTTAACAAATATTAGTTACATTTATGTTAAAAAAAAGGGGGGCATGTAACTCCCCAGATTATAGTGCAACTTATCTACAAATACCCACTTTGACCACCCCAAAGTAAGGGTGTGACCTATCCGCCAGTATATACTGTAAGTTTTATTTTAGTTGACATTGTAAAACTGTTAGAAATGTTATTTTATGTTAGTACTTATGTTTTCAGTTTGTTTTAGAAGATACCTATGCTTTTCATATTATTTCATTTAGGGAAAATTTCAAACTTAATCATTTGGAAATGGTTGTTCAGATATCTCTCAAAGAACTTTTGGTTCTGCAGAAAGCTGACAAGATATTTTACCAATATAACACCACACATCATAGCTATTAATGCTGTAGAGAAAATTTAATTTTACCAATGTTAAAAAATAAAAATTGATTTGTATATTTTTACAAAGTGGTAATATTAATGGTTATTGGCAGTAAATGTAGAAGGGAGACTAGCTTACATCCCAGAAGAACACACGCTCGTACGTGTCTCACCTGCAAATACATGACAGAAAATATAGCCAATCTAAAAGCTGCTATTTAAGAACATCTCATTCTCAGAGATTAGAGATTTTACAAGACTAATGAAGAACATTAATGAGATGCTGACAAGTCAAATGGTCGCACTTTTTGTATGAAGTTTTTGTATTAGTCTCACCAATTGTGATTTGTAAACTATGAGAAAAACAAGTAGCGTGCATGGAAAACCTTTGTAACTCAGTATTACCCCTCACTAAGAACTTTTACCAGTCACTCAAATTTAAACTAAAAGCTATTTCAGCAGCTCAATAGGGATAATGGAGGGGAAATTCAATATGAAACTCATCTCTGAATCTGATGGCTTGATGTCTGGACCGTTTGTTGTTGAATGAGTTAAAAAGGTGGAACTTGTATGCAAGATGTGTGATATAAAAGATCTTGAACACATAATCCTCTGAAGTTTGTTGGATGGAGCATTTACTGTCTACCAACAGCTGGGAGAGGAAGAAAGAGCAGATATTAACTGAATAAAATCTGCATTGCAAACGGTTTTTGCAATGGATGAGTTTGTGGCATATGAGCAATTCACCAAGCGGTGACTTTGTCATATGGAATCAGTCGATATATACTTGGTAGAGTTGTAAAAACTATTGGTATTATTCAGTGGAATAAGTGACCATGTACTGGACTGGCATGTGCATTCACAAGGAGATTGCCAGAGCAGGTGAAGTGGCTTCTTTGCACTTTGACCTAGATGGATCCGCTAGCGATTAACTCGCTGTGGGCTTGAGTGCTGGCAATTATGGAGGACAAGGTAATGGAGAATGGTTCAGCAGTTGCGGCAGCACAAATGATACAGGATGAGACAAGGAAGCTTCTTACTGGACATCCATACAATACCATAATATATCTTTGTTGCAGTGGTGCTAACCATTTTGCAAAGGATTGCATGGGACCACACATCAAAAGGTGGAACCCCCCAAATATGCTGCTACAGGTGTAACGAGATAGAAAATTTCAGGAGATATGGCCTGAGGAAACAAGCCAGGGGAAAAGACTTCAGTGCCAGTCTGCTCCCTGAACCCTGTCTATCTGCCATTACTGTACATGTCAACAGGATCGAGGGTGCAGCCTTGGTGGCCATGGGCTGCTCATAGTCACTTGTTAGCAGAACATTCTGCCAACCTTGGAAGAGGAAGTAAGTGGATATGATCACTTTTGCCGAGACCCTGTGGGTCACACTTTTCAACTTTGTGTGAGCGACAGGTTCCCTATCAATGTTGAGGTTCTTATTGTAGATGGGAAGCTACTGGGGTATGACCTGTTGATTGGAGTTAACATCATCAAGAGGCTGGGTGGTGTATATGTGACCAGCAGTGGCACTGTGAGTTTTCCTCAACTTGACCTACCTTTGTGCACAACCATTACCATCAACAAGCCCGACTAACATGCAGAATATGACCTGAACAGAAAAATCTGGGTTGTATTGTGGAAGGGGTCTGGTAACTAAACACCACCCATGCCAGATACCAGAGTATCCCATACTGAAGCTGCTCTGGGAGGAGTACACTCACAAACTGCAAAGCTGGATAGATAACGGTTGGCTACTTCCCTACCTTACAAACATGAATAGATAACAGTTGGCTACTTCCCTATCCTGAAGAGGAGTTAGGACCCTGCTCCCAAGGGCCTAATCCTACTAATGGCTGTACTGCAAGAAAACAAGCAGAAGGTATGCCTCGTTATGGATTATCAGGAACTCAATCAATATATTGATGCCTACACAGCTAATGTGGATGTCTGCATGCAAAAATCGAGGGAGTGGCTTCAGGAAGGGTCAGACATCACTATGCTGGATCTCTGCTGGGCCTATCTATAAATTCATGTGGATAAATCTTTGTGGCCCTTTCAAACAGTAGAAATAAAAGAGCAAAGGTATTGCCTTACATGTTTGGAGTTTGACCACAATATGGCACTGCTGATCATGCAGTCAATCATCAATATATATATATATATATATATATATATATATATATATATATATATATATATATTATTTGTTTAAATTTTATTTTTAAATAAATACTGATATTTGAGTAGATGCTCAGTTTTTATTTATTCATTAAACAGTATATTTATTTATTTTATCGACCTGGATATTTGAGAAATATTCTTAGAAAAATATGCTGCCACCACCCCAGTAGGCTTAAAAATATGTTGGATTTAATCCATTTCCTTATATATATATATATATGTATGTATGTATGTATGTATGTATGCATATGTATATACAGGGTGTATCAAAAATACTTTTACAAACTTTGGGGGCGTATATCCACAAATCCTTCATTTTTGAGTTATTAAGTTTAAGTGTTTAGTAGTATGAGGAGACAGTGTATGTGAGAAGAAAGGCTGAATAATGAATGTGTGGTTCCAACAGTTAAGCACTATAGTTACTGAAATGTTATCTTTTACTTTAAGAAAAAAAAAATCTCATTTTAGTGGTGACCCCAAAGTTTTTGCCAGTAATATATATATATATATATATATATATATATATATATATATATATATATATATATATATATATGTGTGTGTGTGTGTGTGTGTGCATCCAGTTTATAGCAAAGTTTTCAAGTATACACTTACAAGGTGGCCAATTTTGAGGTAGGAGAACAGAGGATACAGTTGATATATTCAAAGCTTCACCAACAGGGCACCTTTTAACTGTCAAATTCTATTTCAGGTTTAACCTATTTATAATATCCAAAAATATAGTAAGAAAATTTATTTAACAACACATTGCTCATTTACATTATTTATAATGCTGATTTTATGAGGTGGAATATTCTGTATCTTTTCATTAACTACATGCGATTGTGATAATTTTAGACAATGCAGGATTAATGTAATATCTCATCAGCTAATCCAAGGTAATCATTGCCTTGATCACCATCTACAAATTATCTTGAAACACAATCCAATTGACTGCCATAGTAAAAATATCCAGAACAAAGAAATTGTTCATGAAATATCTCATCAACCAAGCCAAGATGATTACTGCCATCATAACAATCTATGAATTATCTTCAATCACTAATTCATTATCAGAGCAAGGAGGACAGGGACAAGACATTGTTTAGCTATGCCAAAACAGTTGAACAGTTTAGAGAATGAGCTGAAGAGAAAATAAGATTACAAATGGTTTGAAAAAAACATTAATCATTTTTGAAACACTGTATGACCTTGTATATGACAAGATGTAATGTTAAAAATTTACCTTATTGTGAATAAACTTTGGGTGAGAATCTGCCAGAATTGTAAATATATGACAATCTAGAAAATTCCTATTTTGTCAATGAACTGGCACCACCAGAAAATCTGGTTTTCAGGTGATGCAGATATAGGAATTAAATCAGTATTTACATTAGTCAGACTATTGTCCTCATCTTTGTCGCCATATTTGTCACAACGTTTACGGCGTTTATGCGCTCCGGCCTTCTTCAGGTGGTTGGAATTTTGAACTGAACCCTTTATTTTCGATCACTGGGGTAGACTGTTCTAGTTCCACGTGCCATGTTTGATGGATGCCTTTATCCACTGTGCCATGTGTCCTCAAGGATAAAGGCGTTGGTTAGATCCAGTGACAGACCCAAAGATGGTGAGTTCAATACCTGGTTAAGGCAGTGGAGAACTTTCAGAGGGAAAAATTAGCAGGAGATAACTGATAACGGACATCCATCAAACATGGCACGTTGAACTAGAACAGTCTACCCCAGTGATCGAAATAAAGGGTTCAGTTCGAAATTTCAACCACCTGAAGAAGGCCGGAGCATACAACGGCCAAAACGTTGTGACAAATATGGCGACAAAGATGAGGACAATAGTCCGACTAATGTAAATACTGTACATAATACCTCATCTCAGAAATATAGACAGACTAGGAATTAAATCCTATATATATATTTTCAACCAATAAAATCCCATCAGAAGGTTTATTTGATAAACAATCATTACAAGGGCAAAAACTGACAAAAATCTTGTGGACATAGTTGTAGACCCATCATGTGTTGTTTTGGGACCATTTAGAAAATAATAATAATAATAACTCCCTTCATCAAACCTGAAATTCAAGAAAAAGATTTTTGCGAGGAAGTGTGAAATTATTTTCTAACTAATGAAAACCTTGTATTCCATAAGTTCATATGTCTATGTGAAATTAGATTTTTGGGGTCCCCCTTACTGATATAAAAATAGAAGCCTACTGCTTCTCAGGGGCTCATAACAATTTCTGACGCTAGTTTTATTTATATGTACTGATACATATACCCACACAATAAAGAGATGACAGCCAGCAACCACCAACTAAGGCTTTGTCTACAAACTCACAAATATATTAGGCTGACTATCATAAAGTAAGTCTGTCCATACATCTCACATCCACTAAGAACACTTAATTACTCGATAAAACAAATTTCACTGTAAGGGAAACTGAACATTTTATTGTCACTGTATATTTCTGAAAAGAATATATAAATATTATTTCAAGTGATGTTCTGCTTTAACTTTTCCTTCAAAGAATTAGCTTTTTTTTGTCTCATTTAAAAGATATGTTGTTGTTGTAATCATGACACTCAGATAAAAACAAATGACTGGCAGACAGATCCCAACATAAATAAATATATATATATATATATATATATATATATATATATATATTTATATTTTTGAAAAAAAAAAAGCCAGCAGTAAAAAAAAAAAAAAAAAATTTAAATTGTTCCAGTAGAACTCATAGAATTTACCGTAATTTCTCCAAAATAATATATGTTTTTTTTTTTTAACTGTAAATTACAGGTGACAGTAGGGGTGTGTATTATAAATACACTAGCAGCATGGCCCGGCATTCAAAAATCGTACGACTCATACAACAGTCGCTATCACTTGACTTAAAATATTTTTGCCCTTCCTTGCCTTTAAAGGAGTGCCTTTTGCCATGCTGATGTTGCTACATGCCTTACTTCTTGCCTATCTCACACTGCAAATTTTTTCTAAGCTCTATACTAAACATTAAATCTGTTACGAAAAAAAGAATTAAACAAAATGAACACAAAACGATCAGCTTTAAAAAAAAAAGGACTCGTAACTGGAGGAAAAACCAAATGAAAAAAGAATGTCAACAACAAATACTTTTTCACACCCAACCCAGTTCTGCGGAATCAGAATCAATGTTGAGTTTAAGCAAGCGAATGAGCCAATTGGAGTAAAGTATCATACAGATTAAAAATTTTCCCACTTGTGACGGATGCAGCTATCGATTTTTTTGCATGCTAGTTAACATTCATGTCAGTCAGCTGTTGGCTCTCACACTGGCCAATAGAATCTTCCTGCCTATTTGTGGCAGCCAGCTATTGGCTCTCACTCTGGCCAGTACAAAATGGCCACAAACTACATGAAAACTGCCATAGAAGCATGAAAAAAATTGATTATTTCCATTATCAATGGGAGTTGGGAAATGCAAAGTTGGTCTTGGCCTTCCCACTAACTTGGAGCATGTGCATGTAAATTTTGGTGCAAATTTGTCAAAAATTGCAGCCGTGCAGTCGTTACACACACACATATCCTGCCTTTTATAGATAGATTTAAAAAAAAATATTTTTTTGTTATTGATTTATAATAAAAAATACATACTTCTAAAATAAGAAAGATATTATCCCAATTTTCATTTTAAATCCAACAATAATAATTGTAACATTTTTTTGTGAATAAATTTATGTTTATCAGTAACTGCATTTTATATTTGGTGAAAAAAATAAAAATCTATAAAAAGGCCAATTTCAAAGAAAAGAGGATATCAAGTTAACAATTTATTGAAATTTTAATTTTCATCATCATCACCATTTTCTATTATAGAATCAATATCTAAATTGTCATTAAACAAATTATTATTCAAAATATTATCTTCGTCCTGTTCAAAATTATCTTTGGCCTCTTCATTTTCTTGCTAAAGGATGCCATCTTCAGAGCCATCCATGGCTGTCGTGAGACAACAATTCTTGAAACCTCTCTTTAAAACTTCCTTACTGACAGAATCCCAAAATTCCTGAATCCATTTTACAATAAGTTCCAACTCATAGTAATTTTCAATATTATTTTAGCAGCTTAGTTTCAATTTTATTCCTAATGTCAAAGTTGACAAAATGTCTTTGTAATTATTTTTTTCTTTTGACAAAATTTATAGATGCATATTATACATAGGGATAGATATATTTCTTAATTTTTGGATCATTTGTTAGGGTGCGTATTATTTATGGGTGCATATTAATTTCAAGAAATTACAGTAATAAATTTTATTTTCCAAAGAAATCTAGTAAAGTAAGTTAATATTTATTAGATATGAACTTAATGAACTCTCTTCTGGCTTCTAGCTTTGTTGTCAAATACAATCTTCAAAAATTTAAATGCAATATCAATCCTTTTGAATCATGTTCTTTTTATTGTCTTTTGTCCTCAATTTTCTGCTTCTTTCATTCTCAATCATCCATAGCATCTTAGTGCTTGGAGTAAAAGCATTAAAACAAAATTAAATAGTGGTTGGATTTAATTGCTCCATACTTATAATTTATATTTCCAGAAAGTGATTTTTATTATTATTATTTTTTTCATCTTTTTCTCAAGTAGATCTGCTTTAATTGAACAATTAGAAGAGGGTCATATCAAATGGACATGAGTACCATCATTTCTTTATGTCTCTACAATGACAAAACCTTTCTCAGAATTCTGGCTGCCACAAGCAGTCAAATGTTATTAAGCATCACAATTCAAATCACAGTCTCAATTTTACCCAACCATTTTTGGATTTTGTCTGTTATAGTTCGAGGGGTGCCCACAACACCAAAAACAACTTCTACATTCTTCAGCACACACTGTTGAGGTATTTTATGTTTTAAATCTTAATACCTTTCCTTCTCCTACACCACTTCTTTCTCTACTATTCTGGTACCCTATATTGAAGATCCAGCACTGATTGTCTTCTTTCTTAATATCAATGAAATCTGACCTTCTTGCTTCATTTACATTGTCACGCTTCATGGTGATGTCCAAGAGCAGCTTTACACTCCTTTTTCAATACTGTAAATGGTTTATGCTTATATTTACTTCTGTTATCTTTAGTTTGTATTTACCATATATTTATTATTCCATTTGATTTTTGTTGTATACTTCCAGGTCCCAACCAGAAACCTAAGGTCAAAAATGACATCCTAACAATTTCCACTTAACACTTTCATATAAAAATATAAAATAACCTAAAAGCATATATATTTTACAGAGATAAATCTCTTTGTAATGTTGTATTTCTTCCAGGTATGGCTTGCCAGGAATCCCTTCAGTGAATCAGAACATTTTCCAATCAAATTCAGAAACTGAAATTATTGATGTCTTCATGTGCCACATTTTATAGATATTTACATTTTGAAAACTTTATCATTTTACAGTTGAAATACCAAGATGTAACTAAGTTCTAAGCTAATAGTTTCTTTTGTCACACTTCTTGCTTGTGGAACTCTGATACATTATCATTATTATTATTAAGATGTCAACATTAGTTCTATCTGTAACACATGCATTAATTTCTGACCAATGAAAAATTCTTCTGCTCACGATTTTAAATGTGTTTCTATTGTAAAAGTACCAGCAACGTGTTCACAATTATATGTGCAATAGTCTTATTCTGGCTATAACAAATGCATTGTATACTATAATATTTGCTTACATACTGTCTACTGGAAATACAAACCTGAATTTACTTTATAACATGGAAGACTTCAAGCTTGTACGAGAAAAAATATAAGGATCTATTGATCTCAGCCTATTCCTGTAAGTAAGGAAAGGATTTATTAACGAACTGTTTAAAATTGTTCCATCGTGCCTGTCTAATATTTTGAAATCATTTTTGATTTACTTTGTAACATGGAAGACTTCAAGCTTGTATGAAAATATAAGAACCTATTGATCTCTGCGTATTCCTACATCAACGGAAGGGATTTCTTGACGAACTGTTTATATGAGAAAATAGTTCAATTGAGTTTGTTTAATATTTTAATATTTTGAAATCATCTTCGAATACGTTTTCACAACATCGCCCATGTGACGATGACATGATCTAAACGGAACGCTGATCTTATATAAAAAATTTCAGTTATCTGTTTGGATTAGTTGTGCTCTTATGTCCATCGACTTTTTCATGTTGAATTTTATGTTCTAATGTTAATTATATTTTATGAATATGTCCTGATGATGGTCTAAAATAGACCGAAACGTCCGACGTTGACTTTATATTAACATTAATACAGCATAATTGCATATTAAGATTTATGTTTGTTTTTTCTGTATATTTTTCTTCATACTAATGCATTATACACTAATATTTGTGTTAAATTTGTAACAGATGTAAGCCCTGAAGCAGTCATTGTCTTTATGTGGCATCCTTTATTCAACAATGCACTTCATTGTAACAGAATAAACTCATTTTTTAACCAAACATACTTAATCTGTATTGGGGCTATCAATTTTTATAAATATAATGTTTTATTTATAAATAAATCCAAACAATATAGGCCAGAGAAACATGTATTTTATGAACTTCAATATCACATGTCACTTAATTAT
The DNA here is from genome assembly GCA_903632075.3 of Acanthosepion pharaonis. Classification (NCBI taxonomy): domain Eukaryota; kingdom Metazoa; phylum Mollusca; class Cephalopoda; order Sepiida; family Sepiidae; genus Acanthosepion; species Acanthosepion pharaonis. The sequence continues at coordinate 942,729 of CAHIKZ030003239.1, read as the reverse complement.
TTTCTATGTTAATATGAACTTCTTTGACATTCTATAATCTTCATTCTTTTAGCCATTGATTTCATACACTTTTCTACTACTGCAACTTTAACATTACTTGCAACTTGTTTTTATTGATTCCAAGAAATCATCTTTGTTTACCTACAGTTTTCAATTCTTATATTCATCTTCTATGTGCTGTATCTCTTCATGACATTGGCTGTATTTTAGTTGCTTCCATTTTTTTTAGACAATCTTTTTAATAATTTGCTAATCTGTAAATTCAAAACACCAGGAATTTTTTCCCTTTGATTTAAATTTAATTTTGAACAAGCGAATGACTCCTATCCAAAATATAGAAGGAGAAAGCCAGAAGATGAAGGTCACATCAGCAAGCTCATTGAATAATATTGAAATGCATCATTTTTCTCCACAAATTTAAAAATGATTTAAAATCAATCATCATTTTCTTACAAAAAAAATGTGTGACACAGAGTAAGGCATGGGTAATTCAGCTAGTTTCTAATAAAAACAAATAAGCTGAAATTTATATTGTATATTTATCATATAAATACAAGTATAGCCTGAAAATTTTACATTGCTTGGTAAATATCAATTTTATTGTGAAAACACTGACTTGCATAATAGAATATGTACTGTACATTTTTTACATCTGTTTTTGTTGTTGCTTTCATCCATTTTCCTTTTATCATTTCACCCCAACCAAGGCAATATAGCCACTTAGACACAAGAAGTTAGTGAGTGTGAAAGAAAAAGAAAACATTAAGAACAATAAAAGAAGAGGAATCAAGAAAAAAAGTAGGTAGAAATTGATACTGCAATTAGATTTTTTAAGATCAAATTTGTCTGGGCAGCAAAAAACCAGAAGTGAGTTCCACAAGCAAGAAGTGTAAGAAAAGAAACTGTTAGCAAAGAATTTATGGTTACATCTAACCAATTCAGCTGTAAAATGAACCTAGCTGCCAATCTAGTACTGTGCTTAAATTCCTAAAGTCTAGATACTATAGAGGAAATTTCAGAACAATTATCATGAGAGTATTTATAGAAAAAGACATAGGGAAGTTACATTATGGTGGTGGGAAAGTGACTGAAGCCAAGATTTCAGGTTAGCACCAATGATATTGCAGATTCATATTTGGGTATTATCAATGATCTCTAAATATATTGCAGGAGCACCAGACCATATGTGGCAGCAATATTCTAAGTATCTGTTACATTGGTTTCATTAGTGACAATATATTCATTATTCCCAGACAGTTTTCAAAGAGCCAATCTTCCAAGCCAGACATGACTACAAACAATCCTAATTTTATTTAATGATTTTTCCTACTATTTTCTCTTCATGGCGTTTCCCTAAGTAACTTCCCAATTTAGTTCATTTTAGCCCAAACAGCAGCAATATTGCTACTATGATTGGTACTGACAGAGAAAGGCTTCAAACCTCCATTATTAGAAAATGTCAGACACGAGCAGGCACAGCATTCACATAAACTTACTCAGATGGTGAATTTACTATTCTCATCATCATTGAAGAAAATCCTTGTATGGCTGATGTGTAATCAGGTAAGAAAAGAGAAAGGGAAAAATCTATATTATAGTGTGGCCTTGGTCATGACGGATGATACAGCCTTCTTCTGTATTACGCTGTCAGGTTAAGAAATATGCCTAAATATAACTGAACATTCAGAGATGAGATGTGCATTGAGTAACAGAAATTACACAACTTGCATAATCTTGGAACATTCTGTCAGTCTTTTATTAAGGAAACAACAGGACTGTTCCAATAGATTTATTATTTCACTTTTTCAATGCCAAGATATGATTTCCCTCTTTCTTTTCTATAAATATTTCCATGGCATTTGTTCTAATGGGCCCACCTCCTGGGTACTGTGAATTTAAGTATACTACTAGATTAGACATTAGAATGACTGAAATAGGTAGATGCAACTATAACTTCTGTTATGGTCCAGTTCCTTGTACCACAGTGATAGTCCAAGGTAGAACCAATAAAGAAGAACGCGAACACAGGTATGGAATAACACAGATATATTACAAACAGGAATATATACAGAGAAGTAGAAGTGTTAGTTTGAACAATCAGGTTTAGTAGAGAGAACAATGTAGTCTCGACCAGTATCACTATTCCAATGTCTTGCAGTGTCTGAACGCGACTCTGTTTTGGACTGCCTCTGCCTCGACTCTTGACTCAACTTGAACTACTGACTTGACATGAATTACTGACTCTCTGCCTACTCCTGAGGCAGAGTATTTATTAAGTAAGGAATAGTACATTATTATTATTATGGGTAAGACCCCATAACAACTTCTATTCTAACAATTTGTTTTCTTACCTGTGGGATTCTCTTACATTTTTTTTTCTTGCCAACTATGATCTAAAAAATTTTAATGTAATGCCATTTGTTATCTTCTGTCATCCTGGATCTAGTTTTTTATTGTCCTTTCTCCTCAATAGTCAGCTCATTTTCTTGATTGTCATTATCAACTTGCTTGGGAAGAAACGATTAAAAAAAAAAATACCACATCAGTTATTGGAAATATATCATACACTGTCAAAACAGTTAAATGTAGCTGTCTTCTACTCCAATAGCATCATGTCTCGCACCTCCCATCTGTGGAACTCCCTTCCTCTTACTTGCTCCCCTGATAGCTATAATCTCCAACTATTCAAATGCAATGTCAATCAACATCTCCAGATGCCTTGATCTATTCCCCGTCCTTCTCTTCATCCTTTTCTCTATTACTCCTCTTTACTCTTGCTCCCACTCTCTGTAACCCCTTGCGTGCTAGTGACACTCCTGCCTTGCTTGGAGTGAAAAGCTTCAAAAAAAGAAAAATATACATATCTGAAATATATCTGACTAGACAAGTAGACAGTCACTGGTCCCACAAGAAAGAATTGGTAAAAGAACAGGATGTGGCAAATTTTTTCCAGTAATCCCTTGTAACTTAGTACCACTATTGCCTTGCTTGGGGTGAAATAATTGTTTGAAACAATTATTTTGACTATGCTTTTTTCTTGAAAAATTAACAAATATGACAAGAATATTTGAAATACGTCTAGCAAATTTGAAAGACAAGCAGACTAATTTAATGAATATAAATCATGCATCTGCAATTACTGCTACAGTTACTGAAAATGTTTTATTGAAATTAGTCAAAACTTTCCTCTTAATATACTTTGCTTCAATGAGAATCCATTTTTCATTAATTCTATTTGCTTGTAGTTTTTAATTTGCCTGCCATACTTTTTAATTTGTTCTGGAAAATGCACAGAATTCTCATTACTGTTTTCTCATTCAAAACTATTTTTTATTTGTGCAATTTATAAACTTCCACAGGCATCTGCTATATTTTGAACAGAAACATTTCTCTTTTCAAAAAAATGTAATGAATATATATATATATATATATATATATATATATATATATATATATATATTGTTGTAACCTAGAGAAGGTTACTGAATGAGGAATAACCAAAATGAAGGTTGGAAATGAAATGATAACTTTTATAACATCAACAAAATACAATACTCGCCAGTGGTGTGAATGTATTGATGAGGATTGGTACATGGGTAATTTATATGGAAACACCTCCACTTATGAAAAACTCACTATACCAACAAAAATTTGTCAGAAAATTAATTTCCAGTTACAAATTAATTTTGACTTACAAAATTAACAATGAGCTTCCTGCCACTGCATTTCAAACTAGATATTTGATATAAATGTGCTGTAAATACTTTTTAATCTTATCTAAATATACTGTATTTTATATATTTATATATTACACTCCCAAGATATTAAAATCTCTGTACCTGCTTGGTTTTAGTATTTCCAACCTGTAATTTGCATTTTTGGCTAATCTTTTTGTTGATAACCATGCATCCTGTCTTTTTGTAATGTATCCTTTGTCCTTTCTTCTTGCTTTCCTTCACTAACTTGTGTAGGAGGTTTTAGAGTTTCCTTTCCATGTCTGCTATCAGCACTGTGTCATCTGTATAAGATTGTGGCTGCCAATGATTAATCCTCCTAGGACTTCTAATTCTCTCAGAATTGCTTCACTGTATAAGTTGAATAAGTTGTTTCCTTGTCTTACATCTCTTTCTATTTTTGTATATTTACTGAAGTCATTTTCTGTCCATATGCAGTTGGTTTGCTGCCAGTATAGATTTTTGATTATTCTAGTGTCATTCTTGGACATATCAAGGTTATACAGATGCCTTTGTGTAATCTATAAAACACAGGAACATGTCCTTCTGCATTTGTACTGCTCTTGCTGATAACATTCTGAGCATAAATATTGCTTTCCTTGTTCTGGTGTCTTTGACGAACCCACATTGTTCTTGTCCTATCTTGGGCCTGATTCTGCTGCATGCTCTATACATCAGAATTCAGATGAGTTTTGTTATATGGCTCATTAGGTTCATTGTCCAGTAGAGTTTGCATTTCTATTGTTTGGCCACCTAGTTTTACATACTCCTAAAATGTTGACATTTAACCTACACATCTCCTGTTTTATATTTTTCAACTGACCACAGTGTTTAACATTCTAATGTTCCCTGTACTGAGAATTTTTTTTTATGTTTGATGCTAATAGTCACTGGATAATGGTCAGGTAACACCTGTTGCACCTGTTACTCCTTGCCAGGTGAGGAGTTAATTCCTGTAGACTTAACACTCTTCACACAGATTTCATATTTTGTTTGTTAATTTCCACAATATTTCTTGGGATTGATAATAAGTGGTTTCCTGTTGTCTTCTCCATGGTGATTTATTGAGACACTGCCTCTAGTTAGCTGGCTATATCAACACTCTTCTGCCCTTTGATAGGTCTTATTTTTCATCCTACTGAGTTGCTAACAGGCTGCCTCACTCACCAGATTTTGGAGTGGAGTAGCCGGTTTAGCTCTGACAACAGCATACATATTTACCTATGTATATATGGGATTATTTTTTTTGCACTTCAGACCATTTATGGGAGAAGATTGTGATAAGATCGATTTTATTTCTATGTACAAGTTTTTTTTTGTTTTTTTTTATTTGTTGTCTCCCACCCATTTGTCATCAAGGAAAAGGATTAAGGGTCATAATCTAGAGGGTGGGAAGGGTGTTAGCTGAGTATTAATTAAATTTTAACTTAATAAATTTTATAATACCCACACTTTGTAAATGCAACACGACATGCGGGAGGAGGTGGCTTTTCTCTGGCTGTGTCTAGCACCTAAGGGGTGTCAATTTGCATGCAAAAGTGGCTAATGTCATTGATTCATGTAACAGTTTATCATGAAAATAAAACTTTCATTAAATATAATATGATGGACAATTATCATTAAATTAATGTGTAGTTAAACAGTACAAGACAGAAATTTAAACGAAAAATAAAGAAATAAAATAAGAAATATGTGGATTACTTTACAATACATGAAAAGATGAAAGAGAAAATGGAAAGATATAAATAAACAATATTGCATGTCTAATTGCTACAAATTTAAATTTAAAATGTAAAAGAAAGAGGATGTCACATCTCAAAGAATTTGCTGTTTTTTGCATGAAAAAAGAAATTGGGAAATGATCAGCATTAGAGAGAGAATGGGATTAGGATTACAGTGTGTGTGTATATATATATATATATATATATACACACACACACGCGTACACACATGCATATATATATATATATAAACACACACACACACACACACACACATATATATATATATATATATATATATATATATATATATACACACACACACACACACACACACATACATACACACACAAGAGGCAGTTAACATAAATCTATATCAACATTTTTACAAATGTTCTATTTTGAATACTGTGAACTCTTACCTGGCCCTGATAAGTATAGAAAATGTGAACTATATATATATATATATATATATATATATATATAATAAACAAAGATTATTTATACCTAACAAAACACATCAACCAATAAATTACTGGAGGATAACATGTTGAAGGCAAACAGATTTTGTAAATAAAGCACTCAATATTAACAAGTAGAGAATTAATTGTGAATAGATAAATTAAAATTTCAATGACTCAAGTCATCATTTCACAGAGGTTTGCAAAAGTCTGAGTTGGAATTTTAGTCTCTGAAATGTTATTTATCTATTCACTGGAAATGATAATATTAGCCATTTCCTGACCATGAAACCAATGATACTTGACTTTCACTTTCTGTTCATTGTATTGGGACCAAAGTGTAGTATCTGCCCTCAGGTGGATAAACTGCATTTTGTCTCTCACTTGTGTCTCTCTCAACTCAGGTAGATTTCTTTGGTGACAAAGAAAAGAGTACTGAGCTGCTACATGACATCTATCCTCCTATACAGCAGCAAATGTTGGACAGTCTCCTCAAAGATGAAGAAGAAACTCGAGGCAGTAGAGATGTGGTTTTACAGAAGGATGCTAAGGATATCATGGAGTGAGAATGTGAGAATTAATGAAGCCCAGGAATTAATGAAAATTAATGATGCAAACAAGGAGGAAGTTTATACTTAACATAAGGAAGAGGCAGATGAAATTTCTGGGACACATAATGAGAAAGAAGGGTCTGGAGAATCTGCTACTCACAGGTCAAATACAGGGAAAAAGAAAAATGACATACCTGGCAGGCTTAAGCAAGTGGATGGCTGAATGTGGTCTGCGGGAGTTAGTAGAGGTACAAAATTTATTGAGAGCCACAAGGGATAGGGGGAAGTGGAGAGCCATGATCATCTACGTCCTGAAAGGACATGGCACATAAAAAGAAAGAAGTAGTCAAGAGTTAAGCTCTTCCACTGCTGGTTTTATCACTGAAAGATATCACAGTTGATGGAAGTAACTTAGTGTCTCTGCTGATTGTCTACTTAAGATTACCTGTCCTGAGGGTTCCTCATTGCTAATGCCAAGGATGAAATCAGTGTCGGTCTTATAGTGAGTAAGTGTCTCAGAAACATCTGCTGTGAAAACTGAATGGGCTTTTCCTGATTGGTCAGAAAAGAGGTTTTAGGACTGGTATTTTAGGATGATATTCCAGAAATGTGTGCATGAAGCTGGTTGAAATTAAGGTCTGTTGTTATCATATGAGTTGTGAATGCCAAAGTGAGCACTTCAGTTTGAGTTAAAGAATTGGAATTCTGACAGGATGCAACAATATAAACAATCCATTAATATTTGTTAAGCAAGAATTTTCTCAATGTAAAAATAACTGTTATTGACAGAAGAGATTCAATAAAAACAGTACTGAGCACATTATACGACAAGTTAGCCTTTATAGATTTCAGGAAAGCATATCTAGGACTTCTCAACAAAAATGTATTCACAATCTACCAGATGAAACATTTAATGTCTACCATAAAATTTGGGAAAAATTATAATTATAAAAATTAAAATGAAAAATCTGTTATTAATTGTAGGTTTCTAAAATAATGCAGTATTAATTATATGTTCATAAAATACCTAAATAATATCTAAAAATATCTAAAATAATCCTGTATTAATTATATGTTCATAAAATACCTAAATAATATCTAAAAATATCTAAAATAATCCTGTATTAATTATATGTTCATAAAATACCTAAATAATATTTAAAAATATCTAAAATAATCCTGTATTAATTATATTTCATCTGCTATTAATTACAGGTTTATACTTCTAGCAATATTATTTGTGCTATTTTATGCTGTTTTAATGCATCAAAAACATTACTAACACATTTAATTACTGAATTGAAATTGCTAATTTTGTTATAGTTCCAGTTATTTAACCCATTAATGCACACCATAAATTCCAGTATAAATTATAAAAGTTAAAATAAAAATCTGATAATAGTTATAGGTTTATAAAAAAAAACATGCAGGATTAATAATAGGTTTATAAAAATCCAGTATTAACTAAAGGTTTCTAACTATAACCTATTAATACAATCATTACATTTTGGGGATGATTGGCATTAACAGGTTAACTGAGTAATTAACAGAAAATCTTAACAATTGTAAAAAAAAGACTTGAGTATAAAGCACTAAGATGCCTTAATTTATATCAGCTATAATTGTTTTCTAGTTTTACTTAATAAACATTGCTCCAGAGCGAGACACCCAAGAAATATTATATTAAAATTATACAGGCATTTGGTCTGTAGACAGACAGATTACAATATAGATTATGATTTATATTGTTTCTTTTAATAATCTTGTAATATAGAGGAAATGTTTCAGTAAAAATTACATATTAAATTATGGCATCTTTCATGTTTAAATGATTCATTGTCTCTATTGTCCAAGATACCTGATAAAGTATGTTTACATTTCTGGGATACTGTATTTTTGACTTGGCAAAGAAAGCCAACAAATAAAATCAGCCAATGATTCATCTTGGATGACTGGGATGGCGGACATGTCCAGTCAGGCTCTGGTTTAAATGTCAATGTGTCTGTACTTGGATAGCAAAAGCTTAAAATTTTTTCAATGAATATTTAATAAACATTTTTTGTTTACACTATCTAGATCAATGGAACTGTTGTCCTCATCTTTTATGCCATATTCACAACTTTTCAACTGTTTTTCATTCTGACCTTCAGGTGATATATATTGGAATTTAGAACCAAACACTTTATTTAGTGCATGGCGGGGGGGGGGTAGATTGTTCTATATGGTAACCAGTAATGCAGAGAGTTCTATATGGTAAACCAGTAATGCAGAGAGATTGTTCTATATGGTAACCAGTAATGCAGAGAGATTGTTCTATATGGTAACCAGTAATGCAGAGAGATTGTTCTATATGGTAACCAGTAATGCAGAGAGATTGTTCTATATGGTAACCAGTAATGCAGAGAGATTGTTCTATATGGTAACCAGTAATGCAGAGAGATTGTTCTATATGGTAACCAGTAATGCAGAGAGCTAGAGAAAAACGACCATAACATAAACTGTAGTATGAGCTCTGGTAAAAAAATTACTGAAACATTAGTTTTATGAGTCCCAAAAATTCATTCACTGGCCCAATGTATAAGAACATTGGTTGGGTAATCCAAAAAGTGACTTGACCCAAAGAGTTGAGAGTTCAATACTTGGCCACAAGAGAGAGAGAGAGTTACTAAAGAAAATTAACTGATACTAAAATATAAAAAAAAAATCAATCTACACCTGTGGAGTAAATAAAGGGCTCAATTCGAAATTCCAACATGTATCACCTGAAGAAGGTTGGAGCATACAACAACCAAAACATTGTGAATATATCAATAAAGATGAGGACAACAGTGCAAATTATGTAAATAATATAGTTACAATAACTCATCTCAGATATATAGACAGTTTTTTGTTTTATAAAGCAAAAAATACTATTTATTTGTGACAGGTAGCATTTCACTACAGATGAAAACAAACATACAGTTTGTTTATAAATTTTATGCTCCTTATAATTTAGGAAGAAAAAAAAGAACAGAAAAACTTACTCATTTCTGTCATTAGTTGCTTGTGTTCCACAAAAGCCCTTGTAGTTGGACTGGTATCATCCAACATTTTGGAATCATCTGAAGCGGCCAAATGACCTGAAATAATAAGCAATGAAATGATCAAGTAATGAGAAAATCAGGGAGACAGTTGAAGAATACAGAAGATGGAAATATGAGTCAAGTTAAATACAACAATTCTGACCTATATTAACTTGTACTCAGATTACCTATAATACCTCACTATTCTGAATGTAAGAGTGTTCACCTGCAAGAGTATCCCTATCTGAAGATGTTATAATAATAAAAATAATAGATGGCCACTCGTATTCGAGTATACCTGTCTATTAGGGCGGCTAGCCAATCCCAACTGCATACATTTGTTCAGGAACTTTTGTTTTTGTTTGACACCCACACAGCCCATCTGTGGTTTATACTGCAACTATGGTGAGCAGACCTTAGTTACAGTTTCTGGGAGAGAGCATGTTATTTAGCATGATCACCAATTTGAACAATGCCAGCATGTTCAAACCTTCACCCACGATGACTTGTGGCTTCGTGCTATCACAGCTATCAATGGACCCCAAGAGTTCCATCTACCCAGTTTCACTCACAAGGCTTGGGTCAACCTGTGGCATAATTTTCAGGCACTTTCTGAAGGGGTGCCGCACGCTGGGATCACCCCCTGCCTCCAAACCGATAACATCAGGAAGTCTATTATCTATCCTGCCAAATCCATCATGGTGAGATTCAAACCCAGGTCTCATGGTCAAAAAGTGAATGTTCTAACCACTTGGCGAAAATTTTATATAAAAATGCAGTTAAAAGGCTATTTTTTCTTCAATGCAAGTACGTAAACTTCACTATGAATGAAGTAACTTTTACCTGGAAAGTTGCTGAGAAAGAATATTGCTAAAAGGACAGTGTGGAGTAAGCATAATGTTCCAAAAATGATGAAAAGCAAGAAAGGTTCTCTGAGACAATTAAAAGAGAGCAATTTTCTTTTGGAGGTATTAAAATTAGCAAGCAATTTCTTGCCCCAGCTAACAACAGGTTGTAAGTCATTTTTGAGATTAGCTGCAAATTTGAACATCTATCCGAACAGACTTACCATTAAAACAAAAGTAAATAGTTATTTCATCAGCATTGATATCAAGTCAAGAACTAATGAAATATGTAGATGAAAATTAGAAACACAGTCGAGGCTTGTGCTGGTGGATAATTACATTAATGTAAAATGATCTAAAAGAGTGGCTGTTCAAATCAACTTCCATTTCATTTAAGAAAGAGTGAATGAAATCAAAAATGTAATGACCTGTCTCATGTAGTGATGAAGTACAGATGCCTGACCAGAAAATGACACTAATGCAGAACAATGTCTGACTAGGAAATAACCAAGATATTATTCAAAAAGATCTGGCATTATACACCAGATGCAAATCTATACATACAGGGATCTTAAGACACAGAGAGAGAGAGAGAGACAGTTTTTTTACCAGGCAGGCAGGAAAGTGATGAGCAGCGAAGGCGCATATAGATGTATGCACACTCTTTCACACTGGGTGTTAGGCAAGAGTGCAAAGCCAAAGGTCCATGAATTTGGAGAAAGTCTGGTTGGAGTTTCAAGGTTGCAATTTTTAAGTTTTCTTTCTACTTGTCTTACATGGCCTACAACCCCATATAAAACTCTGCACTCTCTTATATATTTACATTCATTTTTAATCAGATTTGTTTTCTTTTTCTAACCCAATTTCTTGAAATACATCAAAAAGTGAATGGTGCCATGTTCTTGGAAGAATCTTCTTGAGGCTTCAGTAATCTTGAAATAACTAATCAAAAATAATAAGAAAAATATAGGAAAAGACAATTGTTATTATTTATAAAACTTAATTCTCTTTTTCCTTGCTTTATTTTCTTCATATTTATTTTAGAATTTGTTACATTTAAAGATCAAGGCAAAAAGTAACACTTAAACATTCAAATATTTTTTTAAAATATCACAAAACAGTTACATTCAAAACACAAATTCATATAAAACAATTCAATTATATTTTTAATTTGCCATGAATGACAATTAAAAAATTTTTTTTAAAAAAATGTTTATCATCCCCATAGCTCAGTTTCCTACCCTCATGACTTCATTCTTTGTCCTCGGCACCCCCACCCCAGTTATCATTTTTTGTCCTCAGCTATCATCCCCACCCTCTGGTTATCATTCTTTGTCCTCAGTAATTATTCCCCTGGTTATCAATTGTTAGTTCTTAATAATTATGTAAACAAACAAAAGTACTAATGATGTTCCAACTTTAACCACCATAGAAAAATCTCTATATACAATATGCTTTATGTATTTGTATACATTTATCTGCAACCTTCTACTGTACTAGAGTTACCTCCCTTGAATGGATGATGCCAGGTGGTAGTGTATTTGTTGCAACAATAGGCAAACTGTTCAAAGCTGTTGTAAAGCTGGTAGGTGAAAATATTAACTATATGAAAGAACAGAGTACAACAATAATAATTGAAAGCATATTTAAAGATATAATAAAATAACAGGAAAGATGTGAAAAAAATATCAATTTCATATATGCCATATAATTTTCTATGGTGTGGGTAAACTAGAAAACATAAAAAATGCCATATAATTTCTCAAAAACACATTTTCTGATGATCTTATTCAAAATCTATTTAAGGCGACAGTAATATTGTAAGAAATTCCTTAAGGGAAGATAAGATTTTAGATATTTTGAAGAACATCTTTATTATTGACTTAATTTTTACTAAGTTCAACATTTATCTTTACTTACATTGACAACTGAATGTGCAGATACTGTACAAGATATCAGTGCGGAAAGTTCAAATTTAAGTCTATTCACTTTCATTCGCTTCATGCTAATTCCCTTGGAAAAAACATGAATCTATTTTCCTCTAGCTAAGAGTTAAATAACAGGGCAGATTGGAATCTTTTACTTTGGGTGGCAATTAAATTTGGAGAAGGAAAACTCTGAATTCAAAACCAGCCTGAAATGAGATATCCTGAAAGAATCTATCTTAACCTAGACACAAAAAGAAGCCTCAGGAAAAAAAAAAATGTCAGCAGGACATGGGCGATCATGGCTCTCCACAACTTTCTATCCTTTGTAGGTCTTAGAAATATACCCTTATTTTCTCTTGCAATTCCTATTCTGTCATCCATTTACACAAGCCTTTCACTCAATGTTTCCCTCTTGCCTTCAATGTCTTGTGAATGTCAAATTCTCCAAGTACTCTTTCCTTATTACATCTCCCAAGAATCTCAGCTGTCTTTTTCTGATTCTAAGTACAAGTGTCTTTTTTGTTCCTATTTTCCAGTTTGGCGGTGATATATGTGTTTTATGTTGTAGTTTTGTTGAAGTTATATTTTGGAATACAGTTTAAGAAATTGTAGGATATTATATGGTTTAATGTCATGAAAGAGTTCTTTGATTGAACTGTACACCTTCAACTACAGATAAAATTGCTGTTTTTCCCAGGTTCCACCCTAGGAAAAATAGCAATTAAGTGGTGGTTTCTCACTCCTCAAAAATTTAAACCTTCTGATCAAAGATATTGCTGCCAGATATAGTTTATCATCATACAAGATTGTTGGAAAGAACAAAAATGAATTTTATTCCAAGTAAATTTTGAAAGACTGACTCTTCCTACACTTACTCAATAACAATGATTTTTAGAAATGCAAACACAACACCATTCATAGGGATTAGATTAAATTTCTCAAATTCATTCCACTTTTGCTGCAGGCATCAGGGTATGCCCATAACCATATACCTTTTAGTGAAATGCTGGTTCATTAGAATCTTGATTTTGAGCTTTATGGGTTTCTAGTCACAAATGGCCAAACGTGCTGCAATGACCAATACTTTTGAAGCTTCTTGCCAGAATTGTGTTTAGAAATTCATTTCATATAGGTATTTAATAAGTCTGGTAAGTGGAAAAGTACTAGAATCCATTGTAAAGATAAAAAATTACTAACAAACTGATGAATAAGATAAACTTTCTAATTATTATTATGCTAGGGTTAATTTTCTTTATTTTAATGTTTGACTTAGGTATACAAATATCAATTACGTTTTAATCACTTATTTTATTTATAAAGAACATTTTTCTAAGTTATTTGATATTGCGATGACTTCTTGAAAGCAAAGTTATTTATAATTTGACTTTGCTTCTAATCTATCTCAGATTTTCCAAATAATCTACTCAGGTTATGTATTATTTTTCATGTAATCTATCCAACATTTATCAGAAATTAAAAAATTAAATGATTACAGTTGAATAAAAAATATTTAAACAGCAGTGAAAAAGAAAACTTTACAATGCAAAACTGTCTGTTAAAACTCATTTTGATTAAACTTTTTTCTTTTTTTCTTTTTTTTTACTAAAGTTAGATAAGCTGATTGGCAACAAAAGACTTTTTTTTTATCTTTTATTAATGTAAGATAGTTTAAAATTATCAAGGTGAAAACAGTTTCCAAAGTTTTCACAGTAATGGTAATTGATTAATGTTATTTATTCAAATTTGTTTAGAAGGAAATAAGAGAAATGTTTGAATGAAGCAGATGAAGAAAAGGCAAAATTTATTTCTGAAAGTCTTTTATCATTGCAGAACATTGTAAATAAACAATTCCAAAATCAAAATTAATTATTTGTTCTTTTCTCTGTAGTAAACAAGGAAGACATTTTCATTTGATTGAATAATTTAACTGAATTCATTAAAAGGTAATTATAAACACTGTTAAGATTTTTTCATCCTTAAACGAAATAAAAATTAACCCAATGCGAATAAAGAGTTTCAATAAGTGTAATTAAAGGAAATATACAAATGTCACTTTCATTGTTTTGTTTAGTATGGCACAGGTTAAACTGAACATTGTGTTGTGTTAATCTTCCAAGAAGAGAAGGCCTTGAAAATTAGCATTTAATATCCTGGATTCAATACTACTCACCAGCATTGGTTAAAATAAAATATACGCTAACTTTATACTTTTTAAGTTTCTACTGTAAAAATAAATTGAAAAAAATTTTTAAAAAAAATGGAAATGTAAGTAGTAATTTACTAAGCATAGCTTAGTTATTGCACAAGGCCAAGATTAAGGGGCACCAGTGAGGATCAAACTCTCTACTCAGTAATGATTGATCTAGCAAGACAAACTTGTTAACCCCTACATGACATCGAAGTTCCCAAAATTAAATTCAAGTAGGCTAAAAATTAGCAATACATAAAAAGATTCTGCAGGCCAAGTAAAAATTCCAGCCAAGTCTGGTCACATTAATGTCCTCAGGAAAGGTATGAATCCATTTCTTCCCCACCCAACTATAAGTTAGAAAGTAGAGAAGACAGACACGCCAGACTTGGTTGGCAGCCACTTTAGGAGAAAGGCAATTCTGAATTCAAAAACCTAACTACTATCTTTCACAAGAACAATCATAGCAATTCAGATTTTACAGATAATAAATAAAAAGAAGTTGTGGAGAACCATTATCAACTACTTCTTGAAAGGACATAGCATTAAGTAATAAGGAAAAAAGATATCTGTGAAGCATAAAGAAAATTTACACCAGTGCTAAATGTGCATAAAAAGGAAAAAAATAAAAAATATAAGCAATAAATTGTTGATACCCAGAGAAGAATAGACGGACATGTTCACCTACAAAACTCTTGAGTTGGGAGAAATTTAGCAGTAATTAATTTGCATAACAATCTAAACCTTTAAGCAAAAGACAACAAATTCCTTTTATACTATCTAGAACCATATCACAACTTTAAAGATTAAATAACTAATAAACCATAACTTCACACTAATAAACTGTTTTTCAAAATCAAATGGTAAACTATAGAACCAAAGAAAGTACACAAAAAATAGAATAATAAATAAAAATGAAATAAAAAGAAAGATATAAAAATAAAAATATAATAAAGCAACTTTGCCTGATTTTTCAGGTAACTTAATGAATATTTATGATTGTTCCAATACTTAAAACTTTTGAAAAACCAATAACTTTTTTAAATTGTATATAAATACTTGTCCCAAATTAAAATCTTTTCATTTGCCTTGATGAAGTCTCTCAAAGGATGAAACATGTTGGCTATAATAAGTTTCCCTTTTGTTTATATATATATATATAAGATGTATAGCTATTCATGTACAATATATATATATATATATATATATATATATATTAAAAAGAAGAGGGGTGCCGCAAACGTTTTTGGTTGTAATGTGGATTTATTGAGAAAAAATATTATACTTTGTTTTACATAATTTCACGACACGTGTTTCTGGTCTGGTCTCGCAACCGTCTTCGAGAATATTCCACATTGAACATGAAGAAAAATTAATTATTTTTAATAATATGTAAAAATCTCCACTTTCACCTGAAGACCGTTGCGTGAGACCAGACCAGAAACACGTGGTCGAAATTATGTAAAACAAAGTATAATATTTTTCTCAATAAATCCACATTACAACCAAAAACGTTTATGCACCCCTCTTCTTTTTTAATATACATACTTTTCTCTCGTTGGAACCACTACAACATATTTCCTTTATATATATATATATATATATATATATATATATATATATGCATAACACTTTCCACAGAAAGCAGGGATACTATATATGTATGTTTCATTAAAGACAACAGACAAGATTAAGATTAAGATTAAGATTAAGATTAAGCTTTTTATCTAAATTTTCTTATGTTCAAAGAAGTGTTTTCTTTTCTGGACAAAGAGTGTGTAGAATTTGTCCAAATAATAAAAAAGGAAAAGCCAACACGCAATAATATTAAGTATGAACCTGGCTACAATGTGCTGACTGTGTTCAGAAACTAAAACATCTCTATAACTCTCGATACATACACACAATCCATACATCCAGTTATAAATAAAAAAAAAAATCATCCTTGATAATGGCTAAAAGTATAGCTAAAAGTGTTCAGAATTACAGAGCATTTGGACAGTTTCTACACACTGTATTCAGAAAAGAAAACACTTGTTTGAACACAAGAAAAATTAAATAAAAAGCTTAACTGCATTACTTTTTCTGTCGTCTTTAATGAAACATGTATAAATGAGGGTTTGCTGCCTCTATATATAACATCTAATCTTATGCAGAAATGCAAGTGAAAAACACTGATGCCAGTATCATGCCAGGTCTTGGACTAATTATATTTCTTTATTTTAGAATTTCAGGAAAAAAATTATTCTCATGCCATCTAGAGTAGAGCTTTGATATTATTGTCAGTTGTGTTTCATTATAATAAAAGATGGTATTGGTTGGTGTCAAAAATGGACAAAGAAAAATACTGAAGAATAAATGAACACTGTCTTATTAAAACAATAACCAGACAGATATTAGCATTGGTTAAGTGTTACAATTTACTTGTGATCATGCATTAAGTTTCTTGGTCAAGCAGTGCAATGTATATACTCAAGTTCAGTAGAATAAATAAAAACATCAGACAGATGAATTTGTAACACTTCTGAGTTTTCATAGGGTCCAAAAGCATCTCCACATCCTTGTTGGTGATGAAGTATTTTCTATCCTACAATCTCTTTTCCACAGACGAAACATTGCAAACCTCTGGTTGCTGTATCACTATTTCCATGGAAAATGTTAAGATGAACTACATTCCTTAGTTCCACCATTTTTAATCTTCATGGTTCAGACATGCCACCCACACACTGTAGTGAGCCACCCACACACTGTAGTGAGCCACCCTTATTTCTTTCGTATTCCTTTAGTGAGATGTAAGTTCAACTTGAGCAGCTTCTTGCCACAAAATGCTGCTTTGTGGAACCAAGTACTAAGAGGATTCTTCCCTGATCACTACAATCTTTACTTGTTCAATTCTAGGGTTAACTATAATCTTCCCTACATATCCACATATCTGTACCTGTTACTCTGTAAGCCTCTACCTTGATTGGTTCTTGGGCCTTGTAAAAGGTGAATACCATTGTAAAAAGTAAAAATAGGATTAACTAATAGCAGATAACTCTGGACAGTACAGTTTAGGTTGCCTGTCTTCATAAAAGCATCAGTTAGAAAATATTATCAGAAGATTAGAGGATATAACGAGAAAAACTTTGTGACTAACAACCAAGATAAGGACAATATTTTGACTAAATCTGTGTAAAATATTAATACTAATAGGGAGATTCAGATAAAAAAAAAAAATCATATGTCAGAGGTCGTACCTCCAAGGTTCAAAAATCACTCACTTAAATCAAAATGGTCAAAAATTCACACCACAATGCATAACTACTTCTTTACCCATAAGGAGTTAAGTATTCCTGTGGTGCAAAGTAGTATTTTTTTTTATTGGGGTAAGAAATGTTGTTACTGGTTGAAACTGTTTGGGAAGTGCAGACAATTATCATGTTTTAGGCCCTACTAAAGTTTCCCTGATCTTGATTCTGATTTTCATTTCTGATATGCAAAACAAAGAGCACGGTTTCTTTTTCAAAGTAAGACTTGGATTTCTCCTTTGTTGCCACAAATAAGAATTTCTCATCTTCAGGAACTGACAAAGGGTAGAATTCCAGGAACTTAAAGAAAATAGTCTACAGAGTGAGTAATCAGAATCATCATGGTAGAACGACATTTACTAAATTAGAGACTAAAAGAAAAGAAGTCAATCTGCTGCCTGAACAATGAATAAAGAGGTGAATGAATTATCAGCGGTAACAAAGTGTTTTCTTGCTTCTTTAAAAGTGGCAAACAAGAATACAAAAAAAATATTGATGACTTAGAATGGTGGATAGAACAAGTGAGCAACAATAAAGTTTTAAAGAAGAAAAGAAGTACAAGAAAAATGATAATTGCAGTCAGAAAGAGACAGCTGAAATTTCTGGGATATATAATTAAGAAAGAGAGCCTGGAGAGTTTAACACACACAGAAGATATTAAAGGGAAGAAGGAAAATAGCAAGTAGCCTACTTAAGTTTAAATAAATGGATGCCAAAAGTACAAAACAAATAGTAAATGGTTATTTTGCGCAACAAAAGACTGGTACCTTTAGGGAGCCATGATTACCCATGTCCTGAATTATATGTTGTATAAAAGAAGTTAAAAAAGTGAACTCTGAAAATAGAAACTCATAGCCATCTTGAATGATAATTTACAGAGTCTATTATTCAGCCATACTTAGAATTTTTCTGCCACATATGGTCCGGTTCTCCTGCTATATATTTAAAGATTCTTGATAAAATACATAGAAGAATCAGCAATATTATTTGTCTTGACTTGGCATTTTAACTTCAGTCACTTTTCATTTGCTATAAAGTTGCTTTCTTGTGCCTTTCATGGTAATTGTTCTGATGAGCTCTTTGCTATGGTACCTAGACTTTATAAATTTAAGCACTGTACTAGACTGGCAATAAGACCTGATTAATTTACAGTTGGGTTGGCTAGATGTAACCGTGAGTTCTATGCCAACAATTTATTTTCTCATATTTCTCACTTATGGAACTCTCTACCAACTCCATACTTTCCAGCCAACTTTGATCTTCAAAAATTTAAATGCAATGTCAATCATTATCTACTGTCTTCCTGATTACTCTTCTCTTGTTCTCACTGCTTAGTAATGTTTGTCTTCTAATTCTTCCACACCCATTGATACTATGTGCCTTAATGACTTTACCAACTTACTTGGGGTGAATTTGATTAAAAAAAGAAGAAAAAGAAGGGGTTTTACTACCTTTCTTTTCATCATGTGTCTTTGTTATTTGAAACAACTCTTATTGCTTTTTCATTAAGTGCCAAGCAAGAATAAATAGCAAGATAACATGGTTCAATAATATTTACAAAATATCTTAAAAATGCAGTGCTGGGCAAAACATATATGTCTAGGGAAATATAGCAAGTGTATGTATGCATTTACTGACATAAACATGATTGTGTCTGCAGACATTGTAGACAGAAAACCCAGTTGATTAAAGAATAACACAGAACAAGGTTTGAAACAGGAAATAAAAATCACAACATGAGAGAAGTGCATGTTTTCACCTGTTTTGTTTGATTGATTACATGGATTACAATTACCTTTAATTTAATACTTATTTATTATTTATAATGAAAGAAAAACAAGGGATTGAATGAAATGGATAATGTTTAAAAATAGCATTATCAGCATTTGTATTTATACACCAGTGAAAAAAATACATTTGATTTCTTTTTACACTGTTATTCTCCCAAAATGGCCAAGAGCCACTCAAGGTAGAGAGTTATTGAATTAAGATGTTGAAAGTAGATAATGTTTGACCAGAGACTTGAAGAGATTAAGACTATAGTGACTGGGGAAGCATCCACTTACATAATGTCATTTCCCCTATATGGGATTGAATGCTCACAGATGAAGAGATTTGAAGCAGCAGAAATGTGGTTCTACAGAAAGATGCTGAGAATACCAAGGACTGAATATGTGAACACTGACAATGTTTTAGAGGAAATGGAAACAAAAAGGAAACTTATACTTAACATCAGAAAAAGAAAGTTGAAATTTCTAGGCATATAATGAGGAAAGAGAGCTTGGAAAATTTGATACTCACAGGACAGATTGATGGCAGAAGGGACTGAAATAAACAATGCATAACCTAGTGAGTGTCAGTAAATGTGCATGGTGGAACAAGGTTTAGGGGAGAGAACAAAAAAAACAAAATTTATTAAGGACAGGAAATTGTACAGAGACATGATTGCCAATGTCCTGAAGTGACATGGCATGTAGAAGAAGACGACATGATTGGAATGTGAGGACTGAACGCTTCCAGCCAAGATTTGTATGAAGAGTACCCCTAATTCTTTATTTATTTATAATATACAAAAAAAATAACATACATTATCATATTTTTATATTTAACTCCATGTATAATAAATTAAAAGTGAATCAGGGTTCATTCTGGCTAAAAATGAAATTTATTTGTAAGTAGCTTCCCTATGTCTTTTCTAGAAATATTTTCATGGTAACTGCTCTGACAAGCTTCTTTTTTTTTTTTTTTTTTTTTTTTTACATGAATTTAAACATGCCACTAGATTGACATCTGGGTCCCACCCTTTTACTGTTGAAATAGTTAAATGTAACTACTATTTCTACTCCAACGGTTTCTTTTCTCACACTTCCCACCTGTGGAACTTCTGTTTCTTTACTTCTCTGATAACTACAATCTTCAAAAATTTAAATGCAATGTCAACCACCATATTCTGTCTTCTTGAATCCTGTTCATCTTTTGTCCTCTCCTCAATCCTCCCTGTTCACAGTTTTCTATTTCCCTTTCACTCCCTGTATTCCTTTTGCGTACTAGTGGAACTGAAATTATTAAAAACAAAAACCCTTTTCATCATAAAAAAATTACCTTTAAAATTTTATATACTATACTTTCATATATTACACATTTATAATTTTCCTATCCTCAGCTTTTCTTTTCATTTTCCTCTAGCTTTCTAACTTTCCTCTTGCTTTTGCTAATTCTGGTGTCATGTTTAAATGCACAGTCAGATGTGTGGATGTGTAACACTTTTTACAGAACGCAACGATATTACACTGATCCAAGGCAGAAGAGGTAGGTATTGATACACAGATTCTTCACAGAAACACTGATCCATACATAAATAGCCCAGTCATTTTTGATGGTTACTATGCGAATGCTGAACAAAGCAATAAAAAAATATTTAGTATTGAACTTTTCAAAGTGCAGCTTTTTATCCAATCATCTAATTGCCAGTGAGACATTACACCTCGAAGCGAGTAAACAGCGCTGAAATTTGGCACAGTCCTATCATTTTTGGAAAACCCAAGAGTCATATAAAATATATCAAATAAGAGAGAGAGAGAAAAAAAGAGCAAAAGCCATAGCCCAGAAGCAAAAGATAAGAACTTTAATCTTATTAAGACATAATACAAATAGATCTAGAGATCTTGTTGGCATCACAAACAAGACAGGATTTATTTTACAATACTTTTGGATAAGTCAAATTAAATTAACATGCTCTAATGATGGGCTTTGATTCTGCCCCAAACAGAAACACAACAGTATTCATTTGCTTAATAGAACAAAGATGTATTTTTTTTTTTTAATTACATTGCTTTAGTAACATAGCAAAGCAGAACAGTGTAAAGCAATGTTTTAAGTGTTCCCCATCTGCCCTGTTTGGACTGTCAATGAATTGTTAGTAGTAAGAAACATTTTTTAAAGTTTCATTAAATGCTGTTAGATTAGATCACCATTTAGAGAGAAAAAAAACAGTAATCAAATTTGCAATTAAAGGCTTTTCAGCTTAATTTCTATCCACCTAAAACAACTTAAGTTAAACAACCTTTGAATAATACAAGGCAGAAAAAAAAATAAAAGCAATTCTCAAAACATGAACTCATAAAAGAGTTTTGATGACTATAAATGTAGACAAACAAAAACTTGCAATGCACTTAATGACATCATATGAAGTTGGATCAATAAGTCTGTAGTCTTATAAACAGTTATAAGCTGAATTTTGCCAATGAACAGGCCATATAAAATCAAAGCATCATTGATAATAGAAAAAGAAAAAACTACTCCAAGGGTGAAGAAATTCAGAATAAAGGAAAAAGAAAATAAGTGTAATTAAATTCAAAAAGAAAGGATGAAAGTGGCAATGAACAAAAAAGAGATGAATGAAGAAAGGACACTAAAAAGAAAAGAAAGAGAAAATGTGTGTAAAGAATGAAAGAGAAATAGACAAATAAAGAAACCTTATAAGAAAGTAAAAGGGATAAATATGTCAAGGAATTTTTTCATGATGTGAGAGATAAACTTATGCTAGAAAATACGGAAGGGCCAGAAATACTAAAAGATGAAGTAAAATCAGCATTGGTGAAGATGAGCAAGAACAAAGAAGCAGGACCTAATGCAATCATAGAAATATTCTCAGCCTTAAACAACTATGGCATCAACAAGATCACAGAAGTAATAAATGAAATATACAACAGTGGCGAGATACTGGAGGAGTACACAAGTCCATCTTCATAACATTACCTAAGAGAATGTGAACTCCATAGGGCAGTCACTTTAATGAGTCACATAGCCAAAATAGTTATGTGAATCCTGATGAATAGCATTTGACATTGAATTAATTTGAAAATGGGATAAGAAGACAAGAAATGCAATATTTATAATCAGAATGATATCAGAGAGAGCAATTCAAATGCAGAAGGATATGACTTATGTTTATAGATTATGCAAAAGCATTTGGCAAGTTAAGGCACAAGTATTTATTTGAACTGCTAGGAAAACTAAATCTATTTGGAAAAGATGTTAGAATATTCCAGAACATATACTGAGGACAAACTGTCTGCATACAGATAGAAAATGAATAGCTATACAAAAATAGAAAGTGGTGTGATTCAAGGACGCCTCTCCTCTTATTCAACCGCTATAGTGATGATATCCTAATGGAACTGGAGATCCTGCTAAGATTTATCAATAGTTGGCATAATCTTAACAATATAAGATGACACTTTGTTTAATGGTCGACTCAGAAAGGAAACTACAGGATCTTCTTGTCAGGTTAGTAGAAGAAAGAGAGAAAAAAAGGACTAACCATCAACTGCAAGAAGATAAAAAGAATAGTCATCAGCCAGAGGAAAAGCCCAAGATGCAAGTTACAAATTCAAGATATAAACATCAAGCAGGTGCAGTAGTTTAAATATCTTGGAAGTGTTTTAAAAGAGGATAGAAAATGCTACACTGAGATCAAAACCTGCACTGGACTAGCAAAGGAAGACTTCCAATACCTGGGTAAAGTTTTGAAAAATGGAAAAATTTTGTTAGAAACAAAGAAAAGAGTATTGCATTGCCATATGCTATCAAATCTCTTATATGGCAGTGAATGCTGAACAATCTCCCCACAGATAAGGAAAAAACTACAGGCAGCAGAAATGTAGCTCTACAGAAGGACACTGAGAATACCATGGACAGAATGAGTGAGCAACAAAGAAGTCTTAAAGAAATGGCAACAAAAAAGAACACTTCTACTAAGAATCAAGAAGAGATGTCCGAAATTCCTTGAATACATAATGAGGAAGGAGACCTTGGAAAACTTAACCCTTATGGGGCAGAGAGAAAGTGAGATAGGGAAAATCAATGAGCCACTTACCTGATGAGCTTGTGTGAATAGATGGTGGAACAAGTGGGGAGCCTTAGCAAAGAGAAAATGAACTGCTAAGGGCACAAGAGATATAAAGCTGTGGAGAGCCATTATCATCTATATCCTGAAAGGATGTGGCACATAGAAGACTATTAACAATATTTGTTGGAACATTAATTCGTTAACCCTATTTCCACCAGTTCAAATTTCTATCCACGGACAGATTCCTTCTCAGTTAAGTGAAGTGTACTCAACACAAAGGAGGAAGCTGTTCTGAATAAAACAATTGTAACTAAAATTAAGGCATTTATTGATTAAAATTATTCGTGGCTCTTTTAGGGCTGATACTTAAGAGGAAAACGAGCTTTGCCTAAGGAACAAATAGAAAGTGCTTAGATTTGCTCGACTACAATGGATTTCCAATCAAGTTAAGAATTGTAACGGAGAAGAAAATAAACTCTTTGATATGATCATGTTTTGATTGGCACACAAGTGCAAGAGAAATCCATGATAGACAAAAGGAGGTTGAAGGAAAGGAAAAAGGATAGAATAATATAGTAATGTAGCCCATATGTGCATACATACATACACACACACGTGCATAAAACTGCTCTCAAATTACATGCATCTGCACATTAAACAAACTAATAGAGATATGTATAGGCACTAACATTTGCATACGATACTGAAAGATAAATTTAAGAATAATTTTATTTACACTATTTATATTCAAACTATTGTCCTCATCTTTGTTGTTGTTATCACAACATTTTGGCCATTGTACCTTCCAGACAACACACTGGAATAACAACAACAAAGATAAGGACAACAGTCAAAATATAAATAGTGTAAATACTGATAACTCCTCATCTCAGAAATTCAAACAGAAAAGAATAATTTGATTTATTACAGAATAATTCCCACCCCCAACAAACAAAAAGTTACATACAACCCTATACTTATCTGATGTTTTTAGGGTTTTACGAAATTAATGTTTCTTTTTCTTCTGTCCAACATTGATTTTATTAATCAGCCCAGGATAGGGGTTGTCCAGAATTAAGTGGAAGAGGAATGGATCATTCCAGTGTTTTATTTTAAACTCAGTCAAATTGTGTGTGGACATTAAATGACACAACCACATGTAAGTAACTCCTGCATAACAGACATAGGCATTGTATACAGTCTTAGGATACATTTGCTCAAAAAAAATTGGTATATGAAATACATTAATTTGTGAGCAATTTGAAAATACAAATATGTGTAGATACTTCCATACACACACAAAATGAGAACACAAATCCAAACAAACATTCCCATTAAACACAAAAATAGGTATATTTATAACGACATAAAACAAACACAAGTTTCTCGTGGTAACGTTTTTTTTTCCTCAGAATTTTTCAGCTGTGTTTTTGCTTGTATATAGAGCAAAACATTAATGAATTAAAAAAAATGAAAAAGAGATGAATGAAGAAAGGAAACTAACAAGAAAAGAAAGAGAAAATATGTGTAAAGAATGAAAGAGAAATAAAGAAAGTAAAAGGCATAAATATGTCAAAGAATTTTTTCATGATGTGAGAGGTAAACATGGTAGAAAATAAGAAAGGGCTAGAAATACTAAATGCAAAAATCAGTGCTAGTGAAGATGAGCATAAACAAAGCAGCAGGGTCTGATGCAATCATAACAGAAATACTCTCAGCCTTAAATGACTCCAGCATCAACAAGATCACAAAAGTAATAAATGAAATATACAACAGTGGTGAGATACTGGAGGATCTCACTAAATCCATCTTCATAACATTACCTAAGAGAATGTGAACTCCATAGGACAGTCAATTTAATGAGCCACATAACCAAAATAGTGATGTGAATCCTGATGAATAGAGTTTGACACTGTATTAGATTGGAAATGGGACAAGAAGAGTACAGCTAGTACCCTCTACATAAAAAAATTAAACACTCCTGTAAGAGAAGAACAAAAAAAAAAAAAACAAGGGTACAATTCACAAAAAAATCAACAAAATTGGACATTCAAATATTGTATAAACACTGCCTTATCTGATGGAGTTTCAACTTAGGCTATGATATTTGGATGGTAGGTGAAAAATTTGGAATAAGCATGAAAGTATATATCCATCCTGTCTCAATGGTTCATACTTTTGGTGTTGGTGTAATGCTATGGGTAATATTTTCTTCATATGGTACCAATAAAAGATCATTTAAATGTCACAACCTACCTAGGTAAAGTGGCTGACCTTAGTTTATGAATACAGTGCACCCATCATCTGGTGGCCACTTCTTTCAGGACAATTTACAATGTTGCATATCAAAAATAGTGACAGATTAGTTCATGAAACAATGCAATGAGTTTTCTATGGCAAAGTGGCCTCTACAGTTAGCCAAATTCAATCCCATAGAGCACCTTTGTTATGCAATGGAAAGAGAGATTCAAATCCTGGATGTGCATGCAAACAATCTACAATAATTTCAAGGTGTCCAAAAAAGTCAAATTTCAAAAGAGTGCTTCCAGAACATTGTCAAATACAAAAAGAACTGAGATGGCTCTAAAGGCAAAAAGGTTTCCAACACAATGCTAGGAGATTATACCCCATAAAGTGAATAGTGAGTTGAAATATGTTTGTGAAAACTGATTATGTATGCCACAAAAACATTGGTTTGTACAAGGTTGACAAATTTTTATAACTTTGTACAAAACAATTTTATTAACCAAAAATGGTGGCTGCCAAAGTAAATAGAGGTGCTTTTATCTCTCCTTGAAAGAAAAATGGATTCAAAGAAAACCTAAAAAGTATAGTGATTATTATATAAGTTTATATAATTAGATATTTTAAGTTATATATATTATCTATTCAATATCTCATTATTTTTTACTTACTGTATTTGTTAGCATGGATGTAACTTACATATTTTTATTTATTTACTTACTGATTCATTTTATTATAACATTTAAATAAATTATAATAGGTAAGCTAAATTTAAATTTGACACAAGGAATGAATGGTAACTTACTTATTTACTTTCTTATAACTTTTGTTTTTACATAATAAAGTAAAGGAAGATAAAATCTTCATTTTTAGAAGAGATGCTTTCTTAAGTTCAGAATTCCCTGTAGATTACCTGGATCAACATATACCTGATGAAGTCCAGAGGACAACAGCAGAAACGTTGTGATAATAATAACAAAGGAGGGCATTCTCCTTGTCCCAGAAACTTAGACAGAAATCTAAAATTGTCTAAAATCTAAATAAATAGAAAAACATTAAAAATCATAAGAAACACAACTGCAAGCTGATATCTATATCTATAAAAGGCAGGATGTGTGTGTGTGTGTGTAACGAATGCACTGCTGCAATTTTCGATGGATTTTTCACCAAAATTTACATGCACATGCTCCAAGTTAATGGAAAGGCCAAGACCAACTTTGCATTTCCCAACTCCCATTGATAGTGGAAATAATCGATTTTTTCATGCTTTTACAGCAGTTTTCATGTAGTTTGTAGCCATTTTCTACTAGCCAGAGTGAGAGCCTATAGCTGGCTGCCACGAATAGGCAGGAAGATTCTATTGGCCAGCATGAGAGCCAACAGCTAACTGAGATGAATGTTAACTAGCATGCAAAAAAAAAATCGATAGGTGCATTCGTCACAAGTGGGAAAAATTTAAATCTGCATAGCACTTTACTCCAATTGGCTCATTCGCTTGCTTAAACTCAACGTTGATTCTGATTCCGCAGAACTGGGTTGGGTGTGAAAAAGTATTTGTTGTTAACATTCTTTTTTCATTCGGTTTTCCAAGTTATGAATCCTTTTTTAAAGCTGATTGTTTTGTGTTCATTTTGTTTAGTTCTTTTTTCATAACAGATTTAATGTTTAGTATAGAGCTTAGAAAAAATTCGCAGTGTGAGATAGGCAAGAATTAAGGCATGTAGCAACATCAGCATGGCAAAGGGCATTCCTTTAAAGGCAAGGAAGGGCAAAAATATTTTAAGTCAAGTGATAGTGATTGTATGAGTCGTACAATTTTTGAATCAAGCACGGGCAACACCGGGCCATGCTGCTAGTGTAATATAATTGCATGTGAAAATATTTATTACAAGTTAACATTATAGTTCCTTAATATCAGGTAAAATATAAACAATTTCATATGCCAATTCACATGCCAAATCTTGATCATATATGAATGCAAATATCAAATAACACTTCCTATTCTGGCAAAGAGAGAGTGAAAAGGAGAGAAATAGCAATACATACAATCAGCATTGCAAAATTTATGAAGTAAAATGTGAAATTGCAAATCTTTCAAAAACATTCAGCATTCATTGATCAGACAGTTGGCCTTACTGCCAGTTGAAATTTTATAAAATCTTTCAGGTTTGCAAGAAAAAAGTTTTCTCAAAGCAACTGTTAATGCTCTTTCTAGTATTAATGGGAGTTTCCTTCCTAAACTTTTGTTTAAAGTAGTGTGGAAAATCAATATCTTGATCATTTACACTATTTTCTTTTGACTATTATCCTCATTTTTATTGACATGCTCAAGTCATTTCACCCATTGTACGCTCCAGCCTTCTTGAGGTGATATACGTTGAAATTTCAAACCAAACCATTTAATTCCCCCATCAGGGTAGATTATTCTAGTTCCATGTGCCATACCTTTTCTGGATATTTCAGTTTCAGTTATTTCCCTTTTGAATTTTGTATTGAACCCTTTATTTCGTCCATTGGGGTAGATTGTTCTAGTTCCACATGCCATGCCGCTTCCCAATATTTCAGTTTCGGTTATTTTCCCTTTAGCAACTAAACTCTCCAAGTTTTTTCTGTTCATCTCTGCTGTGTTATTGAACTTCCAACACTTTGATCAAATCACTGGATTACTTCAACCAATGCTTTTAGCCACTGGGCCATGAAGTATTCCAGTGAATTCCATTCTATATCACCTGAAGAAAGCCAGAGCTTACAATGGCTGAAACATCATGAAAAATAAATAAAAATGAGGACAATAGTCTGAACAATATAAATAATGTAAGTAGTTACAATATTTCATCTCAGAAATATAGACAGATCTTGATCATGTCATCATTTTCTCTTTTGAGTTAACATGCATTTTATTTGTTACTGATGTTAGAAGTCTTACCTAAATAAAGATTTTTTTTTAGGATTTATTAAAAGCATTTTCTTTTTTTATTCATGGGAAACCTTTCAAAAGTTCAGGTATGTTTAAGCTTATATAATGTTTTAAATATGTGGTGTGAAGTATTGGATAATGTCTCAGAATAAGAAAACAAAGACCTGAGTTCAAATTCTAATAAAGTTCAATACATTCACTTTTACACAAATACACTTAGGAATGGTATGAAACCATTTATTCTTCCCCCATTTATGGGTTAAATAGCAGGACAGTTTGGGTCCTATAGCCTTGATTGGCAACCAGTCTGCTGGTGAAAAAAATAGCAATGTACTGTTATAAATCTTCTGCCTAGTAAGTCATGAATTGAAAGAGACATGATTGCCCAAGCGTGATTCATGTATGACAGTTAAAATGGTTAAATGTTTTAAATATGGTAATTTTGATTATCCTAGTTTTTTTTCTGAAAGTTTTCAAGAGCTTCTCCTTAGATTTTCAACTAACTTACATTTCAAAACATAACTGAAGATTGTAATGGTTATCAGTGCAGAAAATGGAACTGACAAACTGAGTTCAAATTCTGGCCTAGTCTATTGCATCCATTTATACTAATACTCTTGGAATGGCAGGAGTTTATCTTTTCTCCTCCCAGATGTTAAATAACAGAATAGCATGGGGTCTCCAAGATGGCAGCAAGTCTAAAAGAATTACAACTATGAATTCAAAACAATGGACAATGCAATTGAAAACCACTCCATAGAATTCATGGCAATTCATATATATATTAGTGGAATCTACAGAGAATCATGATGGTCTAAATCCTGAAGGGACATAGCTTAAAAAATAAAATAATTGATAACTGATGACTGTTTCCTTTTGGTCTTCAAGGAACAATTTACTATCCTAAACATTCTTAAACTAATTTTTATTAATAAACTTGTTTTCTTTCCAACTATTTTCTGAATTCTATGAACAGCATTGTCTTTGAGACTAGTTTAAAATAATATGTAAAAAAATTACCAGAATCTATGTATTATGCCTCTGGAAACAAATGATATAGATGGATAGTACTAATAATTGTAAGGGTAATATTAGCCGTTTCCTTATAAGAAAAGATTTTGCATTTGTTGACTGAGCAGCCAGTATTGCTTTCGGTTGAAATTTATCTTTCTCTTAAAAATTTTTTTAAGAAAATGGTTTTCCCAAGTTCAGTAGCTGTTATCACTCTTTCCAATATTGATAGGAGTTTCTTTCCTAAACTTTTGTTTGAAGTAGTGTAGAAAGTCAACATCTTGATTATGTTATTTTCACTTTGACATTTTAGTTGTTGTTGAAAGTCCCCAAGTGATGTGGTTTCTATTAACTGGTACAGTTCTTTGTCATTTTGTAATGCAATTCCACAAGGTTTAAAGAAGGATGGTCTTTGCCAAAATCCAAAGATTTACTTAGCCAAAGCCATTTTTAACCATTGATCTTCGAAAAAGGTTGTATACAACTGACAGTTACTATTACTAATAATAATAATATGGTGGAGTCATAGATAATCTTTAAATGTGTATAAGTTTGGCAGTAAAAATGAAAGTCCATTTGATACATCCTAACACTTAAATTCAGCATTTTTTTTACAGAAATTGTTCTTGCAAACAAGTCTTATCAATAAGAATAGACGTTTTATATCTAGTAAATTTATTGATTTTTTTTTTTTATAAAATTCAAATAATGTTTTGAAAATATGGCTGGTTTAGATGCAAAAGTAGATGAAATTTGTACTCAGTTCAAGTTTTCAGATGAGTCATTGTCAGGGATGTGATAAAGTAAAGAGAAAAAAAATTAAAATATATTTTAAGCAGGACATTGTTTCAAAAATCTTGTCATATTTTGTTAGAAATTAAATCCAATGCAGTAGAACACAGAAGGTCATATCAGGAACATGTAGCAGCAATCTGTAATGAGATGCATACAAGAAATCAGTGCTTTCAAATGAAAGCTATTTTTATTAATGGATGGTTAATACTTTCTAAATAGTACTGAAGTGTGACATGATATCTGTCCTGCTATATGGCAGTGAATGCTTGACAATCTCCTCAAAGATGAGGAAGTAACAAATGTGATCCTACAGAAGGATGCTGAGAATATTGTGTACTAAAATCAGAAATGACGTGGTTTTAGAGAAAATGGAAACAAAAAGGAAGCATACTTAACATTTCTTGAACCCATAATGAGGAAGGAGAGCTTGGAAAATCTAATACTCACAGTATAGATTGAAGTCAAAAGGGACAGAGGAAAACGGTGCATAACATACTTGATGAGTTTAAGTAAATGAATGGCAGAACAGGGTGTAGTAGAAATAAAAGACAAAATTAAATTAAGAGTTACAAAGAGCAGGAAATTGTGGAAAGCCATGATTGCCTATGTCCTAAGGAGGACACAGCATAGAAAGAAGAAGAATACTCTTGTAAATGTCTTTTATAGGTTTTAATATGCTATCTATAATCGACTTGAAACACAGTGTTTGAAAAGTGTATTGTACATACATACAGGTGATGGGTATTGTCGCCATTTTATATTTTTAATTTTGTGTATGTGCATTGTTTGTTTTTAATTTTGACAATATTTTTGTGACTACATCACCCTTTATATCTGGCCACCTAACTCCCCAGATTGCAACAACCTTGTTTATTATGTGTGGGGTGCAGTTGAGCAAGAGATCAACAAAACTCCTTATAACACCAAAGATAAATTAAAGGCAAGAATTATAGCAGCATTCAACAACTTAAACAAGGAGGCCATCCAGATGCATTGCAGGAGATTCTGAAGTCATTTCATTTTAATGAATAAATTTACTCTCTAGGAAATTTTTCTCCCCGGAATTGATCCTCCAGATCTACAAATCAACAATTCACCCTTGCATGGAGTATTGCTGCCATATATGGTCTGGTGCCCCTTCTGTTTGCCTCGGGGTTCTTGATAAGCTGCAGAGGCGGATATACAATATAAATGGCCCTGCTCTGGCATCTCGTCTACAGTCACTTACTCACAGATGCGCCGTCACCTCTCTTTGTCTGTTTTACAAATACTTTCATGGCAATTGCTCAGAGGAGCTGCATTCGCTGGTTCCCAGACGTCATGAGTTCAAGCGCCCTACAAGGATGGCATCCCGCTCTCACCCCGTCACTGTCGAAACTCCTAAATGTAGCCATCTCTTCTACTCCAATAGCTTCATGTCTCGCACCTTTCGCCTGTGGAACTCCCTTCCCTATTCCAGTTTCCCTGAGAGCTATAATCTCCAGCTATTCAAGTGTAATGTCAATCGACATCTCCAGTTGCCTTGATCTTTCCACTACCCTCCTCCTCATCCTTTCTTCTATCACTCCTATCTGATCTTGCTCTAAATTTTCTGTAACCCCTTGCATCCCAGTGGCTCCCCGCCTTGCTTGGGGGGAAATGCTTAAAAAAAAAAAAATATATCTGTTAAAATGAAATGTCAGTGTTATTTCCAATTTTGCGTAATTTAGATGACATTGCACCGTGTATATACACACATAATTTGTACGAGATATATATATATATATATATATATATATATATATATATATATATATATATATATATATATACACACACACAAAATACACATACATACTAGACTTAAGCAGTTTGGCAATTTATGTTTCGGTATCGGTTTTCTTGGTACCAAGGTTTTCAATTCGGTTTTTAATTGAGTATTTTTGCTTTCTAAGGAAGCCATTCATTTTCTTGTGTAATGATAGCATTTCCAGTCAATATCTGATTTTGTTTGAGATTGATAAATTTGCAACTTAGTCTGTTCAACTCACAATTTATCATGTATTTCTGGTCCAATCTTAAAAATATTCATATGGCTGAAAAGAAAATCTAAATATGTAATTTTTATGTGCTTTTATTGGTTGAATTATTTTTTTACAGCAAGTATTTTGCTTTGAACAGATGAAAACACAAAATATGATCCCCCCTCTACAGGACTAAATTTTACACTTACTTTGATTTTGCAAAATCAAAGTGACCAATCTTTATCAATATTCTTGAAATTGTACACTCAAGAAGACACATTAAACTTCAACCAAAAAGATATTCATTTTTTTTCTGACCTGTGGAAGCAAATTCCTTAAAAAATTATAAAATAAGCCAAAAAACAAAAGAAGGTGTCTGATATCAACAGACACTTGATTTCAATTAAAGTTTATTTATTAAACTTTCGAATAAATTGTCAATTATAAATAACTAACATATTTATTAACAAATTGGCAAAATACAAAGGTAATTGCCACATAAACTATCTATATTTTTGTGTCTTTGGACAACACATTTGAGAGAGAAAATGGTATAGCTTTCCAGAAATTAGTTTATGATATGGCTTTTAAAAAGCCAAAAAAATGAAACCCCTCATCATGTTTTTTAAAAATATGACAATTTTTTTCTAGCCAGTCGTCAACTGTTATTGGTGTTTTACAAATAAATTTCTTCTAAACAAGGAAAATCAATCAGTTATTTTTTTCACATAAATAAATTTATGTTTATCTAGCAAATACACAAAAATAATTAAAAGCATTTAATTTCATTTTTAGAATGTGTAGATTTCCAAATCTGCAAGTATCATCGGTTCTTTTTAGATACACATTTTAAAACTGAAATTAAAAACTATTTAATCTAATCTTACTTAAGTGTATTCACTAGTTAAAACCATAAAGATATTTGTAAAAATAAAATGAATTAATTTTCCTTGTTTAGAAGAATTTTAAACAGAACACCCACTGAACTATAGTGGCTAAAAAAGAATAATTTTTACTTTGGGTTTAAGAAAAATGATTTGCAGTTTTGAAAATACACACATTTTAAACTTGAGATTAAAACTTACTTTATTTTTTTAATATTTAATTTTAGGTGTGTTCGCTAGATAGAAACATCATTTGTAGAAAACAAACAATTTTTATTTTTACAATAGAGACCTATATATCTGGAAATATACAAATTTTAAAAGTGAAATTAAGAACTATTTTAATTTTTAATTCTTAATATCTAATTTAGGTGCATTTCCTAGAACTAGTCAAATGTTTTTAACATATTTTTGTTCAATCTTTTTCTCTTACAATAACGGTATAAATGTTGATAAAATTTAATTTTATTAACATCTGAAAGTCTTTTTTCAATAGTGTTTCTTTGGATATGGTCACTCAGTAGTGATAGCACTTAAAAAAACTGAATGATTTCAGTTTCATAAAAAAATTTGATGTGGTTTCACGGTGTGAAGATGAAACCGAAAAAAGTTGGTTTTTCGGTTAAACCACACATCTCTAATACACACACACATTACCTATAACCAATAGCACAACTCACAATCTTAAGGTGCTGATGATTTTTTACTAGAGTTATTTTTTTATTAGCAGATGGTTAATAGTTTGCAATGCTTTTGCAGATGACTTTCTAGCCTTTTACTATTCTGTCTATAATAATCTAGAAAATATTTAAATTCTTTTCTGAAATCTTCTCATTGTAAATACATACTTACACACAGAAACTTCTCATTGTATATATAAAAACATACACACACATATAAAGAAACGTCTATACACTTCCACACACAAACTTCTCATTGTATATACACACTTCCACAGAAAATTCT
Source organism: Acanthosepion pharaonis (assembly GCA_903632075.3). NCBI lineage: Eukaryota > Metazoa > Mollusca > Cephalopoda > Sepiida > Sepiidae > Acanthosepion > Acanthosepion pharaonis. The sequence continues at coordinate 908,278 of CAHIKZ030003239.1, read as the reverse complement.
CATTGTATATGCAACACACAGAGAAATTCTCATTGTATATGCACACACACAAACTTACACACTTACATACACACAGAAACTTCTCATTGTATATACACATGCACACATACAGAAACTTCTCATTCTATGTACACCTATACATAGAAACTTCTCATTCTATATACACATATACACACAGAATATGTGATATCACATATGAGATAAAGTAATTGAAGGAAAGAATGGGTATGGGAAGATTTAAAAGAATGAAATAGAAGAATTGTTAAAAATAACATGAAAATTAACAAAACAAAAAGATAATAAATTGAAAAATGAAAAAAGATGAACCAAAAAAATAAGGAGTACAATTTCCTCACACCCCTGAAATGTAGAAAATCATTGGTTGTTCCCTTGTAGCAATGAAGTTTTTTTCTTCAAATTTCTTTTTGTTATTTCTAATGCTGCAGAATTCACTTTGTATAACAGCAGCAGCAACATCTGCAGCAGATACTACCAGAATAGGGAATCAAAATTTAGTTTCCATTGTAATGGCACTGTTGATTGTGCAGTGCGTACACCAATCCACCCTCTGCTCTATTAGAGTTCAGTGTCACCAGTTGCCTTGGGTGTAGAGAGAGAGAGAAGAAACAGAAGTGTTTTAAAAAAAAAAAAAAAAAAGAAACTAGAAATAAAGTTTAAAAGTGCATCTGAAGAAATAATTGCCTTCCTTCACCATGAAAACTCTTAAAAAAAAAAAAAAAAAAAAAAAAAAAAAAGAAAGAGCAGCAAACTTTTTAATTCTTTTTTTTTAATATGGCAGAAGTGAATAGGGAATAACTTTTTTATGAGCATAATTTTCCTTATAAAAATATCTTTTCTTATATAATTACTTAAACTTTTAAAACAAATTAATTTAAAATCTGGGATATTTGAGGAGTGGCAAGACAGATATTTTTTTTTTTTTTTAATGCTTGAAATACGACAAATATGCTTAAAAGAATAAAAATAATGCATTGTTTAATGTGTTGCTTTCAAGACTGATCAGCAGCCAGAATGAGAAAATGCATTTTCAGCTATCATGCAGAAGGGAATTATAATCGCAAACCTTGACTCAATAAGGTGAATAAAAATGAAATAAAAGAGAAACAGGCAAAATAAAGACAGTTAATAAAAGAAAACATAGTAATTTTTTTTATGAAGGTCATGAGACCAATAACTCAGTGCATTTCATTGGATCAACCAAAAGAGAACTATAATTTCTGGTAAAACAAAAATATTACACTGAAATATCATATAGAAAATAACAGTTAACTAGTTCTTTGTTCAAAAAAGGAACTCTGCAATTAGAATGTGTTGAAAAGGGCAAAGAGCATATTTAAACAAAATAAAGAAAATGGCAGAGAAAAGGGAGCAAAGTTTGAATTACAAAGTGAATTTGATTTGAATTTGTCACTTTGATTTTTTTTTAAAATCATTTCACCCCATGCAAGGCAGTAAAGCCACTAAGATACAACAGGTTACTGAGTGTGAAAGAATAAGAAAAAAAGGGAAACATTATTAAGGAGCAAGAACAATACAAGAAGAGTAATCAAAAAGGCTAGATACCAATTGATATTGCATTTAAAGTTTTGAAGCTCCGAGTTGGCTGGAAAGAATGGGACTGAAAGAGAGTGCCACAGCAAGAAGTGTGAGAAGGAAACCGTTAGCATAGAACTTGTGGTTACATCTAGTCAATTCAACTGTGAATTGATGAGCCCTTGCTGCCAATCTAGTACTACACTTAAATTCATAAAATCTAGGCACTACAGTGAAGAATTCATCCAAACAATTACTATGAAAGTATTTATAGAAAAGGCACAGTGAAACTACATTACAGTCATGGGAAAGTGACTGTAGCCAAGACACCAGATCAGGACCAATATGTTGCTGATTCTTTGAGTTTTCTATGATTTTTCCAGATACACGTCCTACTATTTGACTGTAACTCCATCGGGGAGAATTTGGAAAGGAACTTGAAACTAAAACAAGTCCTTGAAATAGGCACATGTTGCTTTCCCATGATTTTGCTAGAAGTTTGACAAATATTTTGATTTGGTAATTAGGAAGAACCAATCAGTCTATATAAAAAATGTCTGACTTATTAACACCTAAGTTTGACAACCACAAATGAACATTCACATCATGCATATGGAGACTGATAAAGTGAAAGTGAAAGAGGTAAACAAATTTTGACTATGCTTAGATTAGTATAGCATAAGTATGGTATACATCTTTTAAGACAGAATCTCTAATAAACATCTATACACAAAATATCAAAGATGATTCCTTTTTGTATTAGAAAATACCGTAATATATACAAGCAATATGGCTTCCCCAAAGAAGGCTATGGATGTCATGATCAAAGAACACATTTCTTATATTCAGTAACATGACTTAATTGAATGAAGATATATGTTGAGAATTGCATGTACACATAGTGTACTAATGCAAATTTGGTTAGGAGATGCATATATAAAATGGTAAGTAAGGGTTTTTTCCTTTCCATTTTAAAATAAATTTTTAACTGATATATTCCTTTAGGGTGTAGGCCATCATCACTCTCTACATTTGACTTTGCTTTATTATCTGGGAATTGCTCCAACTTGGAAAAGGTAGTGATATTCCGTTGCCTTCTCCATGGTTTTTGAATTCAGAATTTCCTTCTTTTAAACTATTTGACATCCACCAATTCCATGACCAATTTCTTCCCGTATCCAGAACATGATCAGCCACAATACTAACTAGTTCATGAAAGTCATACAGCCCAAGAGAGGTACCCTAAAATGATGCACATCAAGTTTATGTCATCTCTGATAGTACTAAGGTTTGTAACAACAAGGGCCATAGCCTGACACCCTGCTTCTTCCCACAAAGCCTTAGGATCAATGACACTATCTACACCAGTGATTTTTAATGGGTGTGCTGCAGCACTCTAGTGTGACGTGAAATACTAAAGTGTAAATTTATTCAATAAAAATCGCCATTGGCTTTAACTACAACCTCTAGATGACTTTGGAATCACCGGGATCTCTTCTGGACAGTCTCCTTGTTTAAGTTGGTGAATACTGTCATAACCCTTGCCTTCAGTTCATCTTTGGTATTACAAGGGGTTTTGATGGTCTCTCGCTCAACTGTGCCCCACACATAATGATCAAGGGGTTGCAGTCTGGGGAGGTAGGTGGCCAGATGTAACACGTTATATGATTGCAGAAATTGTCTGACAGCCACAACTGGGTTCTCCTGATATTGTCTCATGATGCAGAGTCCTGATGCCAGATATAGGATCTTCCAGCAGCCGCCATCTTGACCCAGGGAAGCACTACCTCTTCAAGGTGCTATATGCATGTTGAGTCCGAAGCGATCACCAACAAATTTGGGAGTTCTTTTCTTACCAGAATGATCAGAATGAATTTTCCAAGCTGCTATACTTTCGTAATCACCATTAGACTCATCCAACTCTTTCCAAATCTTCTCCACTGTCCTCAGATTGACACCCTAACACACTGAAATGTTTGTATTGGAGTTTCTGGTGTGAATGCCTAGCAGTACAGCATGCAGTTTCCAAATTTCTGACCGAGTGAATTGTGTCCCTGTGCTCTTTTTCTCATGGTGCCCAACCAATCCTACTATACTGTGCAGACAATAAAATCAAAAACAAACAACACACATGCACGAAATTAAAAATATAAAATGGTGACAATTTGCTCATTGCACCCTGAAGGTTCAAGTGTTCAATGAAATAAAAAAATGGCTGAAAAACATTAGCTTACACTCAGTAGTTAATGCTTGGATCAAAAAATAATCCAAAATTTTCATAATCCTGTCACACTGAACATGTAGCCTCCAATCCCTCCCAATTTTAATAATTGGACTACTATATCTAGGATATTACAGAAATACCATAATTTTTTTTTTTTTACACTAATATTCATCAAGTACATGGCTCAAGTGCCACTCAAGGTAGAGGGTTACCAAATCAGGTGTGTGATGTGAATGTAAGAGGAGGAAGTAGGAAGTTAATGAGGATATGGAAGATAGATAATATTTGACCCTAGACTTGAAGAGATTAAAATTGTTGAGAAAATATTGAGAAGTTTTAATTACATAGTCAAAATTGTCTGGAAGCTCAAATCTCACTCTTGGAATGAAACTTAGATTTGAGCTTCAGGCTCAGTGATATTAAAAACATTCTCTCAATACATAGAACAGAATATTAAATAGTTGACAAACCAAGTGAGTCTCTTTGATTACTTCTGTTTGTCTATATTGTATAATTAATTCAGGTCCAGATTGATTGGGAATGTATTGTTTATAAATTTGAAAAGGTTCATTAATATATCCAACTTGATCATCCAAATAATATTGGATCTGCTCATGGCTCTTCTGAAAGCTATAGATAATAAATTTTATTCATGTAATGCCAAACATCATACAAAAAGAATTATTTTATATCATAATTTGATACATGCAGAGAACAAAAACCAAATACAGAAAAGTGGTAATAAAAATATAATGTTTGAGAAAATGGCCACAACTTCTTAGCTAATTTCTTTTTAAATGTCATCCTTCTTTAGGACATGGACGATCATGGCTCTTCACAGTTTCTTTTTAAATATTTGTTAATTAACAGGGCTTATTGAGGAAGTTAGTGAAGTAGTTTCCTGTTGCTTTCTCCATGGTTTTGATTTCAGAGTATTACATCTCAAACTGGTTGCCACTCTAGACTAGCTACCTTGCTATTTAATCCATAGCAAGGAGGAGAAGAAATGAACTTGTGTTTTTTTACCAGGAGTATTAATGCAAAGTGAATTCAGTAGATGAGGCTAGAATTTGAACCTAGCTCACCAATCCCACTTTCCACACAGATAACCAGCATGCTACCTACATTTTCTCTCTTAACCTTGGATGGTAGCCAGTCTAGGAGAAGGAAAACTCTTAAATCAAACTAGGTGAGCATACTCATTCCATGAGATATGATACGGGCCTTCAATGCATAAAGGTTTGCTCTGGCTCATTTACTGCAACTATTTTCATAGTTAAAGCATAGAAAACCTGTTTATGACCTTCTAAATACAGTTTTTGACATTATAAGAGCTCTCTACACATCCAATAATACCCCAGAAGTCACCTTCAAACTTATATTGCCAAATATATTAGAGAAAATAAGACATATTAGACGTTACAAGTATATTATTATTATTGTACATTAAAATCACACACAATGTTCTTACGTGTACATCGCTTCATCATCTTTCAAGTTGCATTATTTTCTTAAGTTAGTGTGAACCTAGGAAAAAAATGCAACTTGTTTGATGAGGAAGCAATGAACAAATGTAATGCACAACAAAGGTTACTGCTCCTCTAAAGTAGAAGAGTCATCAGTTGGTGCATCGTCGTCTTCTGTTGCTGAAGGTATACTAGGCCTAGGCTTTGGTGTCTGAGTGCACGACTGAAAAACATTGTGATAGCTAGTTGCTGGTGCTGTCTTTTCATCTGCATGAGGAGACTTTTGTAGGGTTCTCATGACTTGCATGTGATGCTCAAGTGTAAAGCAGGGGTGTATAATTGACTCAGACAACCGAGTGTGTGCTGTATTATTTTCACTGACTCGATCAACTGAAGGATCAGCTGTATGTCTGCTTCTGAGATCTAGGTAAGGACTTTTTTTCAACCTGTAGTAGACTGTAGTCATTCGTGAAGCAGAAAGGAACTGCGACATGATTTTTTAATGAAAAGATCTGATAAAACTCTGATAGAGTGAAGCTGGGAAAATCGAACTGTGAAGTGAGCAGGGATGACTATTTTTGTTCTATCTTCTCTGGAAGTCAAAGCACTGTAATCACTTGTCAATATCCCTTTTGTGTGTTAACAACATTCTTAGTTTGTTAAATTTTGCCTCATTACTTTGCCTACTTTTGTCTTATATATAGGGTGACCCCAAAAAACGGGAACTTTTTAACAATCCAATAAAACCAAGAGTGATGGAAGAAAAATATTTTTCATAGTAATTGAAACCTTCAAACATGCCATTTAAGAAACAATGATGGAATTTTCATTTTTTAAAAATTACGTCCTGTAGATGGCATCCTCCTGTACAAATGCATTCTTGAAATCTGCTGTTGAGATTCCTCCTTGACTGCTGCAACATCTCAGCTGGGATACTGTGAATTTCATCTTGAATTCTAAATGGCGAAATGTTTACTTGCTCAAGGTCACTGACTTGCAGTGTTGACATTTGCTCATGTCTGGCAATACGCACTTCAAAAATTCCCATTTTTTGGGGGTCACCCTGTATATTGTTTGCTTATTATTATTTTTGCACTGTTCTTTTCTTATTGTCTATTGCAAACTTTGTCAATTCTGTTTGCAGGGTGTTACTGCCAATTACATTTAACCATGGACAATTACTGCACAAGGTTTCATTATTTTAGTGTTGAAATTTGTTCTAGTTTCTTTCATTTCTCATTTGTGCAACTCTTCTGGTTTATTGCTTTCCTGTCAACTATGAAATTGAAAAGTTTAAATGCAATGTCAATCGTCATCTGTCTCATCGAATCCTGGTCTTTCATTCTCCTCTCTCTCTCTCTCTCTACAATGTTTTTTCAATTTCTTCAACTTCCAGTAACCCCTTACGTCTTAGTGGTTTTATAATCTTGCTTGAGGCGAAATGATTAAAAAGAAAAAAAAAAATCACACATTTCTTCTCAGAAAAACAGGAGACGTTGAAAGAAACATTTTCGAACTCATAGAAATGCAAAGTCTTATAGTTTTTTTTTTTATTTTGGTTTTCTTTCTATTTGCCTTGGGGTCCTTGATAAGCTCCAAAGGCGGATATGCAATATAATTGGCCCTGTTCTGGCATCTCGTCTACAGTCGCTCTCTCACAGATGCGCCGTCACCTCTCTCTGTCTTTTTTACAAATACTTTTATGGTAATTGCTCCGATGAGCTGCATTCGCTGGTTCCCAGACTTCATGAATTCAAGTGCCCTATGAGGTTGGCATCCACTCTCACCCTTTCACTGTCGAAACTACTAAATGTAGCTGTCTCTTCTACTCCAATAGCTTCATGTATTGCACCTCTTGCCTGTGGAACTCCCTTCCCTATTCCAATTTCCCTGAGAGCTATAATGTCCAACTTTTCAAATGTAATGTCAATCGACATCTCCAGTTGCCTTGATCTATCCACTACCCTCATCCTTTCCTCTATCACTCCTGATCTTGCTCCAAATCTTCTGTAACCCCTTGCGTCCTAGTGGCTTCCTGCCTTGCTTGGGGTGAAACACTTAAAAAAAAAAAAAAAACTCCTACCGCTTCAGGAAACTTGTTGATTTTTTATTTTCTAAAAAGAAATCACTAAAACAAACTTCTATTTTCTCTTATTTACTTGCAGCATTATCACTTTTTTTTATTGCAATCCTAACACTAGTTACTATAAATCACTTCTTGACTGACACATTGCATAAAATATACACAGAAAGAAATTATTACACAAGTAGGTTTTTTCAAATAAGAATGTATGTATTTAACCTTTGTGATTCTGTGATATAACAAAGAAGGTCTCTTTTGATGGGGCAACATACTCACCACTGGAACTCTCACACACAGTGTATTCTCTTAGCTGACACTGCAATGCCAAAGGCAGTTCAACAGTCAAATGATCACTCTACTGAATTTGTCTTTTATAGATTGCAAAGCACACTGGACACAAGTGATCTATATGCCTAAATACCCTAGTTCAAAGACAAAGACAAACTCTTTTTCTTCAAGAATAAGGTAAGTCCTGTTCACCATAGTTTACTATATTTAATGATCTTCTTTTCTTGTAATAAAATACATTTCCTGATGTTGAGTGCAATATAATTTATGAAACAGACCAGTAGTAGCTACAATAGTTTACAAAACAGCCTACCTTTTCAGATGACATGAAGTGGAAAGAGTATATTGAATCTATTGCTAAGTCTGCAGCTAAAAAATTTGATTCACTATGTCATGCTAGACAATCTGGATCTATCTAGAAGTCTACTATTCATCCTTGCTTTGAATATTGCTGGCACATCTGGTCTGGTGCCCTGCTACATATTTAGAGATTCTTGATAAAATCCAAAGAATCTGCAATGTAATTAGTCCTAACCTGACATCTCACCTTCAGTCCCTTTCCCACCACCATAATGCAGTTTCCCTGTGTCTTTTCTATAAATATTTTCATGGTAATTGTTCTTATAAACTTTCATCTATGGTCCTAGATTTTATGAATTTAAGCACAGTACTACATTGGCAACAAGGTCTCGTCCTTTATAGCTGAAATGTCAAGAGATAACCGTAACTTCTATGCTAACTTCAACAATACTTCTCACTTGAACCATTCTCTGAGAGCAATGTCAATTTCTTAATCTTCTAATTTCTTAATTCTTCATCTTTTATTTTTATCCTCTCCCTTAATAGCTTCAAGAATTCTTTATTTATCATTTAAATGCAATTGTTATCTTCTAATTTCTTAATTCTTGATCTTTTATTATCCTCTCCCATTAATAGTAGTTTTTCTCTCATATTCTTTAACACTCAGCAACCCTTTGTGTCCTAGTGGCTTTATTGCCTTGCTTGGATTGAAATTATTAAAAATAAACAAGAATCAATATAATAAAGTACTTTACTTCTCAGGATCAGTAAAATACCATTTTTATGCAGCAGACTTATTTGTTTGCTAAGAGAACCACGCTAAATCTATTAAAAACCCGGCGATAGCTCAGGGGCATACCAAGGAGGCAGGCCATCCCCAATATAATGTCCCCAATGTAATTCTGAGGGAGCAAAGCTTCGTTGCCTCGCGAGACCATTCTCTGAGACGCGCGTGCGCCTACTGCCATTTTTATGCAGACAGAAAGCTACCGATTAAAAACCCGGCGAGTGGACAATTTTTTCTGGACATTGCAGACAGAAAGCGACGACAAGCTATTTCGGCGAACATGGACGGCCGGTTTGATTTAAAAATAATTCCCGAGTTTGACGGGACTGGATCTGTGGTTGAATGGCTCGAGAAATTGGAATTGGTGTGCGACCTATCGGGAGTGAAGCGGCTTGATCGTGTCATCCCCTTCGCTTAACCAGGGAGCATTCGCGGTTTACCAGCAACTATCTACGGAAGAGAAATCGGACGTGGCTCGAATCAAGGGAGCATTGATGACAGCATTTGCCCCTGATAAATTCACGGCATACGAACAATTCGAGGCACGTATATTATGTCCGGGTGAGACCGTAGATGTATATTTGGCTGATCTACGGAAGCTCTCCGTCCTTTTTGGAGGAGTGCCAGACAGTGCGATGGCATGCGTGTTTGTGCGGGGCTTCCTGATCCTGTGAAAAGGCTCCTGCGGTCCTCGGCCAGGGCGGATGATATGTCTCTCGAGGAGCTATTGGCCCGAGCTCGGGCAATCATAAAGGACGAGACAGCAGAGAGGGAACCAGTCGTCGCTGCGGTGCAGCCCTCCCAGATTCCCCGTTCTTCCCCAGACATGGGCCCACTTGTCACATGCTATGAATGTAATGGGCCCAATCACTTCGCGAGGGACTGCATGAAGAGGCGAAGGGCAACTAACGCACGTTGCTATCGATGCAACAAGACCGGTCATCTGGCCAAAATTGTCCGGGAAACGGAGGCGGGGACGAGACTTCAGCGCCGGTCCACTCCCCAAACAGCAAGTAAACTCGGTGCTACCCATCATTACTGTGTGTGTTGACGGCACACCATGCTCGGCTCTCCTTGACTCAGGTGCTCATGGTCAATCTTGAGCGCGAGTTTATGTCGGTCTTGGTCGAAGCAGGGTATGGCGGTATCTACATTAACCGGAGCCACGCAGGCTTGCTGTGGAAGGCACCGTCAGAATTTGCACAGCAACTGGTAATACTGCTACAATCGATGTGCTGGTTATGCGAGGAAGCCCCTGGATTTCGACCTGTTGCTTGGCATCGACGCCATTAAGGCACTCGGTGGAGTTCGCATCACGCAGCATGGAAGCGTGGAGTTTGAAAAACCACGGTCCGTCTGTGCAGCGATTTGTATCAGTGAAGCCGATTTCAGTGCGAAATTCAATGAACGGCCGGGAATTTGGGTCGCAGCCTGGAAGTGGTCGGCAGGTCATGCACCAGGGAAACTTCAGAATCGGATCTCTGAATATCCAGTATCCACCGAGATGAGAGGAGTACGAGCATGAATTACAAACATGGATGGACAATGGTTGGTTGGTGCCATACAGTAACAAGGAGTTTGGCCCGCCCAAGGGACTGATACCACTGATGGCCGTGCTGCAGACCAACAAGCATAAGGTGCGTCCTGTGATGGACTATAGGGAACTAAATACCTACGTTGAAACATTCACAGGTGCCGCGGATGTTTGCGCAGAAAAACTGCGAGACTGGAGACAGCATGGTGCGAACGTGTCCATTCTGGACCTCAGGAAAGCATATCTACAGATCCGTGTTGAAAAAATCCCTGTGGCCATATCAAACAGTTGTGTTTAAAGGGAAGCGATATTGTTTGACCAGGCTGGGTTCGGCCTGAATGTGGCGCCCTGATAATGCGAGCTGTGCTTAATGCTGTGTTAGCACAGAATGAAACTATAAATAGAGCAACGTCAGCATATATTGATGATATATATATCAACGAGGATGTGGCGTCGGCGGAATCTGTGAGGAAACATCTCGAGCTCTACGGACTGACGAGCAAGGATCCAGAGAAGTTACAAGACGGAGCCAGAGTGCTGGGGCTAGAAGTATGGAAGGAACAGGGTCGACTGCGATGGCGACGAGGAAGTAGAATGGTAAACGGCCCTATGACTATGACACGGAGAGGTATTTTCTCCATGTGGGCCGGCTGGTGGGACACTTCCCCGTGTGTGGATGGCTGCGAGTGGCGACAGGCGTCATCAAACGTCGAGCCACTGCCGTAACGCAAAAACTGGGACGACAAAATTTGTGATGCTCCCCCTGGAACGTATGATAACGGACACCCTTGCCCGGGCTCAGCAACTGGATCCTGCACAGGAGAATGGTGCGTGAATACGAAGGAGCTAGACGTGGGGTGGACGCGAGTTCGCTGGCTGTCGGAGTAGCGCTCGAGGCTAAGGGAGCCATCATCGAGGACGCATGCTGGCTACGGCCGATAAAAAAACACCCAGCATATCAATGTGGCTGAACTGGATGCCGTACTGAAGGGAATCAACCTCGTGCTAAAATGGCAGGCTACGGTATTACATGTGAACACAGACTCCCTCTGCGTGTACCATTGGGTGACTAATGCCCTTACGGGAAAGTCTCGGCTGAACACCAAGGCCGCTAGCGAGATGCTCATAAGGCGACGACTTGAAACTCTAACGTCTCTTGTGAAAGAGTATAAACTTTCCGTTGACATAGCGCTAGTTAGATCCGACCAGAACCGAGCTGACTTGCTGACTAGAGTTCCCCAGAGGTGGTTCAACAATGTGAAGGAATTTGAACCTGTTCAACCAGCATGTGCTTCTGCTGTAGGAAACCCGAGCCTTGCTCAGTTAACTGAGATTCATCGACACAGCGGGCACCCTGGAGTTAAACGGACACTATATTTCGCACGTAGGATCAACCCATCCATGTCGAAAGCAGCAGTAAGATCGGTCGTTCGAAGTTGTGAACAGTGTCAGTCAATAGATCCAGCTTCTGTGCGATGGCAGAAGGGAGAGCTCAGTGTGCGTGAAACTTGGAGTCGTCTGGGAATGGACATTACACACTATAACGGTCGCCATTTTTTGACTCTGATCGATTGCGGCCCCACACACAGGTTTTCGATCTGGCGACCACTAGTTCGGCAAGACGCTGCACACGTAATCCGGCAATTGGAGTCGGTGTTTTCGAACGTGGTGCCCCGGTAGAAATCCTGGCTGATAATGACACTGCATTCCGCAGTCAGCAATTCAAACAATTCACGGAAGAATGGGGTGTCCGATTCCGACCGCACTGCACGTACAAACCATCTGGAAATGGTATTGTAGAGAGGTGTCATCGGACAATCAAACGGATTGCTGCGCGAAAAGAGCTGCTCTATTATGGAGGCCGTGTATTGGTATAACATTACACCCAGGGATGATGTGTCTGCCTCTTCTGCGCCCGCCAATCTGCTGCATTCGTACAAAATTCGAATAAAAGGAATTGACATTGTGCCCTCGCCCAACCGGGCGACTTCGACTCGGTATAAAGAAGGAGACGCAGTTTGGGTAAAAATCCGCACGGACGCTGCACGTCAAAGTTTGTGAAAGGTTGTGTCACGGGAATAAACAGTCCGCAGTCTGTAGTCATCGACGGGATACCGCGACACGTGGGAGATGTACGTCCACGGCTCACTTCATTGTTACCAACGGATGATGGCGGTGACACAACGTCAGGGAGTAATGAATGGCAAGAACCAAGCTCCAGTGCAAGCAGCAGCGACACCTCATCTGAAAGCGAGAAAGAAGTAGACTTGAACCTTAATGATCCCCCGGAATATGATTCAGACCAGGACACATCTGACGATTCAGCCGGGGAGGAAGTCATGGTTATACCACCGCGAAGAAGTGCAAGGGTGAAACGACCAGCCCCTCACTGTCACTTATGTGATCATACGATCAGGGGGGAGTGTAATAGGAGTGACAGTGACTTACCAGGAGCAAAGCGAATTCGTTGCCTCGCGTGTCGAACCATTCTCTGAGAGTCGGTCGCGCGTGCGCCTACTGCCATTTTTATGCAGCAGACTTATTTGCATAAGAGAACCACGCTACCGATTAAAAACCCGGCGAGTGGACGTGGGAGGCCACTGCTTTTCTAGGCTTCGGCGAGACTAGACGGATTGCAGACAGAAAGCGACTTCTGGACATACGACAAGATACAGATGTGAAGGGGCACCAATTTTCGATGCAAAAAACCTTGTCTATGGCTTAATGTAGACATGAACACCAATTTTGTAGAATAATAAAAAAAAATTTATGTAAACCTGAGTAAATCTATAAGATTTAATATTTTTTCTATTTCATAAACTGCCAACATTTCCACAAATGAATGACTTTACAAGTGAGTTCCAGAATTCTAAACTAGAGATATAACATTGCTTTATTACATTGTCAGGTTACTCTGCCATTGCCACTGGTATCATGTAACCAAGAATTACCTGCCACATAGATTGTCAGGTTGTCAGCAACTAAGCCTGTTCTCTCACTAGGCTTTTCTGATAAGAAGGGTAGCGAGACACCCAGCAGGATTAAAAATATAACCTGTCAAAGGGTAGATGAATATTCTTGTGGAGTCAACACAATAGGGTAAAGTGGGTTCCATGCAGCCAGTGCAGTGATGATACAGTATCACTGGTAGAGGGGATTCTGAGTCTGTTGTCAATAGCCAGGGCAGAACATTCCTCCCATGGAATCAACAATCATGTGTCCATGACAAAGGCAAGCTTTCAAGTTGGAGGACATCAGCTGTGGTTTGATCTGGAGAGGGATGAATTCTGCCAGGTTTACTTGCCCAAGATTATATTGGATTGTATAGCTGGCCACTCATATTCAAGGATACCAGTCTACTAGGGTGGCTAGCCAATCCCTACTGCAGATGCTTGCTCAGGCGCATTTATGTTTATTCAACACCTACAGAGCCTACCTGTGGTTTATACTGCAACTACGCTGAGCAGACCTTAGTTACAATTTCTGGGAAAGGGTGTTATCTAGTGTGATCAACAATTTGAACAAAGCCAGCATACTCAAGCTCTCGGCCACGATGACTTAGGACTTTGTGTTAGCACAGTTATCAATGGCACCCAAGGGTTCTGTCTACCCAATTTCACTCACAAGGCTTGGGTCAAGCCGTGGTATGGTTTTTAGGCACTTTCCAAAGGTGCTGCATGCTGGGATCAACCCCTACAATCTGATAACATCAGGAAGTCTCCTTCCTGACAAATTGACCATGGTGAGATTCGAACCCAGGTCTGATGGTCAGAATGCGAACGTTCTAACCAATCAGCCATACACCCATACTTGCCCAAGATATGCTACAAATAAATGAATACATTCTTGGCTGACATGAAGTGGAAAGACTATATTGAATCCATTGCTAGTTCAGCTGCCAGGAAAGTTAGTTCACTGTTTCATGCTAGACAGTTTTTCTCTCCAGAGTCTATCTCACATATCTATCAATCTACTATTTGTACTTGCTTTCAGCATTGCTGCCAAATATGGTCTGGTGCTCCTGCTATTTAACTTGAGCTTCTTGTTAACGTCCAAAGAATAATTAGCAATATTATTAGCTTGCATCTGGTATTTCCGCTTCAGTCACTTTTCAAACCACCATAACGTTGCCTCTTTGTGCATTTTCTATAAATACTTTTATGGTAAGTGTTCAGATAAGCTTTTTGCTATGGTACCTAGTCTATTTGAATTTAAGCATAGTACTAGACTGGTGGAGGAGGCATAGTGGAGTAATGGATAGCAACTTGGATTGAGGAATCAGAGAGCCAAGTTCGAATTACATTAACTTATGTGCTAATATCCTTGGGAAAGATACAAATCCTCTTCTCTCCCCAAAGGACAGACCAGGTTCTATAGCCTTGGATAGAAGCTGGTCTACCGCAGAAAGAAATGGCAATCTACTGGAAATCTGTCTTATCAGTCATGTATTGAAAGATACATGATCGCCTAATCGTGTATCATGCATAGCACATCACTGACTGAGTGGCTAGACTGGTGATGAGGTCTCATCAATTTACAGTTGAACTGGCTAGATGTAACCATAAATTCTATGCTAACAGTTTCTTTTCTTGCACTTCTCGCTTGTGGAACTCCCTACTGGTTCCATGCATTCCAGATAACTGCAAAAATTTAAATGCAATGTCAGTTGCTATTTGCTGTCCTTATTACTCTTCTATTCTCAATCCTTAGCAATGTTCTAACTCATCCACATCCAGTAACTCCTTGTGTCTCGGTGGCTTTACTGCCTTGCTTGGAGTGAACTCAGTTAAAAAAATAATACATTAAAAAAATAAAAAGTGTAAGTGCTCAACAACAAAATATTTTTAAATTATTAAATAACAGATTTTAAGCACTTAAACTTTGATGCTCAATTTTGCTAAGGCACTTGACATATCTTGATTGAATTCTTTAAATAACAGTTTCATAATTATTCACATTCCCCATCAAATACTTTGTGAATAAATTAGAGTCAAGCTGCTCTAAGTAAAAATAATAAATTATCCCTGGGTTAGTGGAAAGAGATTGAATAAATAAGTTATAATGAAAAGAACAAGATATTCTTAAACATTGACAGAAGAATGAAAATAATTTACCCAGCAGATTAAATAAAGGGCTAAGTTTAAAATTCCCTGAAGGTTATCCTGGAGGGCATGCTGGCCAAAACACAAGAATAAAAAAGATGAGGATATTGGACCAAATATATATATATATGGTTAGCAAGCTAGTCTCACCAAACCAATTACTACAAAGTACCGAGTTCAATTCCCACTAGGTGCTCCATACTTTCAGCCATGTGCCACATCTAATTTTCGCCTAGTAAATCACTATATAATGAGAGCTCTTCACACAGAAATATATTATTTATATCTCTTTTTTTTTGTTACATCAAATCTTTTATGGCTAGACATCATAGTTTACACTTTAAATTTTCAGGATCAAATAAATTTTAGGCCCGTCTATTTACTTCTGTTCAAAAACCCAAACAATATCATTAGAATTTCCAAAATGTTTTCAAAAGAAAAATAGTTAAAATGATTTTAAACTGATGTCAATGTAACAAGGACTTTGAGAACCTGGGACTTAATATTGTTTCATCAGTCAGAGTTATTTTTTTTTATTGCGATAATGTTTATTCAATGTTAGCTCTGTTGTAAATTTGTACATTGCTTTATATTTCTTCACTAAGTGTGAAAGTGTTTTGTATTTCTTTTACTGAAAGGTGAGAAAAACTGAAGAGTGCTTCAAAATTCCAGATTTAAATTTCACTGTTATTCTCAAATGTATTTACTATCATACTGGGTTGGAACAAAAGTATGTAGCATTTTTCTACAGGTGGCATTTGAACACATGATTATGTTTCACATGTGACTGAAATTTATGACATATGTACATATTCTAAAAGGTGTCCTTCTATATAACAGTGTATAGATGAATTTAAAATATTTTTTTACATTAAAAGTGAAAATGCAGGAAAATGAGATGTATTTGATGCTTTTTTTATTCATAGAAAAGTGAAAACACTATACAAACTGTAATATGTGCTATTTATGAGGATAGTGCCATAGCTCATAAGTTGTTTGCTAGGTTCCGATAGAAATTTTGATCTGGTAAACCAAGAATGTTCTGTTAAGCCTGCAATCTTTGATGATGGGCAAATCAAAATGTTGATTAAAAATAAAACAGGTCTCATGACATGGGACATTGCAGAGATACACCACATATTCCTAGGAGTGTTGCAAGACATTTGAAAACACTTGAATATGTTAGCTGCTACAATGTTTTCTGTACACCATAATTTAAATGGGAAAAAATTAAATGGAGTATGTTTCCATCTGTGATTCACTGCTCAAGCACAATCTGAAAACATTGTGGGGAAAAATTTAAAAGTCAACCTGCATCTGAAGAAAGGGATTCTGTGTATCTGGCAGGATTGAAAGGGCAATGTATATGACAAGCACCTTCCACAAAATTGGACATTGAATTCAGACAAGTACTCTTTCCAGTTAGACCAATTAATGGCAGCTATTGATGAAAACCATCCAGATTTGGTCAATCAACAGGGTTTCAATTCCATGTGGATAACACCAAACCTCATATCTCTTTGTAGATCAGGTAGATTAACAATTCCAAGCCATTATCCATTACATCACCTGCACATCCAAGCTTACAGCACCTGGTATTCCCAAGAACCTCACAACATTTGAATATGTGAATAGCTACAATGTTTGTGTGCATCACAATTTAATGGAATAAAATCTAATGCAGCAAAAACAACCCATTTTTGAAAATGTTGATGAAAAATGGATTGTTTACAACAATGTAGAGCGAAAAAAGTCCTGGGGAAAAAATGAAATGAAACAGCATTAATCAATCCAAAAATTGGTTTTCATCCAAAGGGGATTCTATGTGTCTGGTGGGATTGGAAGGGCATTAGGCATTACAAGCTCCTTTCACAAAATCAGACATTGAATTCAGACAAGTACTCTTCCCAGTTAGACCAATTAATGGCAGCAATTGATGAAAAGCATGCAGAATTGGCCAATCAAAAGGGTTTCAACTTCCATGCGGATAACACTGGACTGCATGTCTCTTTGTAGACCAGGCAGAAATTGGTACAGCCTAACTGCAATCACCTGAGTGTGCACCTTTGGATTACCACTTGTGTTAATCCCTACAAAATTCTCTACAGTTCTCTGGAAGTCTGTAAAAAACACTTAAACCAGAATGATTCCAAGTTCTTTGAGGATAAAATCTCAAAGATGGCAAAGGTAGAGAAATAAAAATGCCCATATGTTATTGAACAAAGACATGTACAAATTTCTAAATATTGTCCCTGAAATTCACTTTAAAATGCTACTGTGATTCTCTGCTCAAATGCAACAAAAATCACCCATTTTTGAAGAGAATGATCCTAGGAAAGGAAAAAATAAATTACTTAAAATAATGAGGAGCAAAAAAAGGCCCAGTGAAAAAAACATGCAACCATTAACCACTGAAGAAGTCAGTCTAAATCTGAAGAATGTGATTCTGTGTATCTGGTGAAATTTGGAAGGACTTTGTTTATTTCAAGATCCTTTCACAAAATCAGGCATTGAATGCAGACAAGTACTCTTCCCAGTTGAACCGATTAAAGGCTGAAATCAATGAAAAGCATCCAGAATTATCCAATCAGAATGGTGCCATCTTCCATCGGGTCAATACCAGAAATTGGTACTGCTTGGGTGGGATGTCTTACTACACCTGTCATGTGCAGCTGATATTTTGCCTCCAGATTACCACTTATTTCAATTCCTACAAATTTCTCTTAATGGCAAGAACTTAAATCTTTGGAAATCTGTAAAATCTACTAATGTTAATTTATCAACTAAAAAGATGCCAAATTCTGGGAGGATGGAATAATAGTGTCAAGGTAGTGGAACTAAATGAAATATGGTTGAATAAATCTATCTACAAATATCTAAATATTTTCTTTGAGATACACTCATAAAATACTACAACTTTTTTCCAACAAAATCTGTTAAATTTTTTTGTGTATTCATGCAATTCTGGTGTTTTTTTAAAGTTTTTTATGTTGTTTTTATGTTTTTTATTCTTTAGTTGTTTGGAAACCAAGCATAGATGTTTAATGAATATAGATACACATGTGGTATTGGCTTTTATACAAACATATATCTAACCTTTTGTCAATCATGTATAGTTTTTTGGGAGGTTATTTTTGTTTCTGGCCAGACAAAATCTCTGGTAAAGTTACTTATCTATCATTCTGACCTTATTCACCAAAAAATGATATACATTATAAATATGTTCAATCATGCTTGACCTAATACAGGCTGAGAATCCTTTATATGAAATTCTTGGGACCAGTCATGTTTCAGTTTTCAGCATTTTTCTGATTTTGGAATACAGGCTATTTAATTTGTATATAGTGTCTATAAAATGGGGCATCTTGAGAATGGAACACAAGCATAAACATGATATCCCTTTGCATTTCATAAACAGCTTATATATATATATATATATATATATATATATATATATATATATATATATATATAGAGAGAGAGAGAGAGAGAGAGGCTGACTCAAAATAATGTATACACTCTTTAAATATTAACAGTTAATAATACATTACCGTGATGTGAGAACTTATATGGATGAAAATATGCAAAACAGATAGATTGGAAGAAGAGGGACAGTTGAATACCCACCTAGATCACCAGATTTGACATCCTTGGATTTCGTTTTGTGGGGGTTTCTAAAATACAAAGTTTACAGTAGGAAACCTGAAACAATTGCTAAAATGAGAGTAGCATGTGAAGAAGAATGTGCTCAAATACCAGAGGAAATGATACTGGACGTTTCTCGGTCTATTTCTTTAAGATATGAAAAGTGTATTGAACAGAATAGCAACCATTTTGAGCACTTGACGCGAACTCATCCTTATATAAACATTCTGCCATTGCCCCAAGTAGCTTTTATCGTATTAAAGTTAATTTTCTATGTTTTTTTTGTATATTTTACTCCCAAATTATTTAAATGTGTATTCTTTCTCTTGTATTAATCTTATTTACAAGTCAAAATACATAAATTGAATAAGTTATAATGATTCAAAGAGTGTATACATTATTTTGTCTGAATCATCTTCAAGAAGCGAGAGCAAGATCTAAAAGGTCAGCCAATCTAACAGTGATCCCATCTCACAATCCTCACACTTGCTCCATATGTGGCCTCCTTTGTAAATCTCTAGCAGGTCTTAAATGCCACTTAAGATTATTGCACAAAATTTCATAACTGAATCAAGTAAGCTGTCAGATCCTCATATGTCGAAACCAACAGGAGAGTCCATTTTATATATATATATATATATATATATATATATATATATATATACACACACACACACACACACACACCCTGAAAGTAGTTTTATGTAAATAACATATACCCCGAAAATAGTTTTATATAAAATTTAATAAATTTTATGTACATACTAATACAGATAATGATGCTAGTCATGTAATGCTCACACAGATTTTCAAGTGGTGAAATTAAGATTTCACGTAAAAATAATGCTTTGTTCTTTATGTACATGTGCCAAAGACATGATCATTACCCACAAAAATATATAAATTCAGGACTTTTTGATATTTTGAATAATATCTTTACTGAGCACAAAACACCTGGTAAGTAATCCACGAATGTAGGTATTGCTGTGATGCTCAATAACAAAGAACTGGTGCCAACGTAGGCTACATAGCTGGGCTTTCTGAAATTTTCCATTTGTGGCAAGTCATGTCATCACCTGAAAAATTTTTGGATTTAGAAATTTCAGATAAAGGATACTCAACTTGGATTGTGTTTTTTTTTTATATCCCTCAATTCTTTTCTTTATGGATATAGAACTTGCCATTTATCATATCTTATAAAAAGTTTTGATCTTCATGGAAAGATTACATAAAGCAGTTTCACTGCAGAAAACAAAGAATTTTTATATGGAAAAAAAAGTAAAAATATTCTTACTAATAATACAACAAAGTATTAATTTTAAAAACTTTATCTGTCCTCATATGCTAATTTTATCAAACCTAATACTAACAATACAAACTTCATTTTTTAAATGTGCAACACTCTTTTAATGGTTTTTACTTTATAGGTAAATGCAGATCATTTACTTATGAAGCTTTTTGTCAGTTTCCTTCACTTGTGCATGTAACCTTTCATGAGATTCCCTATTATTTTAACTTCTAGAATGATATGTTGCTTTTTATTTCTATATATGTTCTGCCATGTCTGATTTCATAGTACCAGCTCTGATTATATTTGATATTCTTCAATTATAATTATTAGGAATAAGCTGTTTTGTCTCAAATTTTCTCTACCACAAATGTATAGAATATTATGTATTCATATTTTATCATACTTTCTTCACAAAAATGTCAAAACACTTGAATTATTATTTACACTATATTCAGACTATTGCACTCGTCTTTGTTGTTTTTATCACAATGTTTCAGTCATTGTGACCTCCTTTCTTCCTCATATTTATATCCATCTCTATAGCTTCCTCAGGTTATATATCGTCAAGTTGTTATTTAAAATAAGAACTAGACTATATTACTGTAATTATTGAACAATATAGTTCATGCCACTTTGACAGAAAATTTACCAGTAAAAAAGAATTCGTTTATCACCATATTTGTACAAGAATGCACAATTGTAAAATTTAAACTCAAACTCAGCCTTGCTACTGCATGCTCCAAAAACAATAACTCATTTCTAATAGCATTTTTCGGATACAACAATACATATATTTTTGTTGTCCTCTTATTACTGAGAGTAAAAACAAGAACAACATCTATTCCATACCTGAAGATGTCTGTAGGAACAGACGAAAGCTTGTAGTAAAATAAGAACTAATGCAACAGAAATTTATAAAAACAAGGATTCATAACAGGTTTTTGTATATTATTTGAATTGTTCGCGACGATGGATTTCTCGCCAATTAAATCATTAACCTTTGTATTTGTTTTTGTATGAATAATTCAAAAATATATATATATATATATATATATATATATATATATATATACAAATTAGCCATCACTTTTATCAGTTATAACTCAGAGAAAACATTCTTCTTCAACCAATCAGTTTTCACTTGACAGAGCTAGCCTTTAAATTCCATCAATTAATATTAAAAAATTAATTCCAATGTAAGTTACTAATTTTTATGAATTGCTCAAATATAAGACCCTTATGAATTATGAAGATAAGTTTTTTTATCTGGGTTTGCCAATACCTACTTGCTGATTTAATACTATTTATAACATATTCATTTATAATAGGAAGAAACCTATTTATTGTTATAATTATATTTATTTTTATTTTTGACGAGTTGTATTTATTGCTTATAGTCAAATCATGCTGAAAACATTGTCAAATAATAACCAATCAAAGTTAAGCAGGACTTTGATAGTGGGGTGTACTTCGGAACACCAGGTATTGTAAGCAACTTGTATTAGGAATGTAAAATTTAAGTATATGTAGAAATGCAACTATTTAAAGAATAAAAACAGAAAATGGAAAGTGTGACAGAAAAATTCAAAGGCACATTGGATTAGCAGGAGAAAATTTTTCAAGAATAATTAAGGTATTAAGAAATTAAAATATAATATGACAAACAAGGAAAAAATACACAACTGCTTATATCATTCTATACTCTGATATGATAGTGAAATTCCCTTTCTTTCTTTTTTCTTTTTTCCTTTCTTTCTTTCTTTTCATTCTGACTCTTCCTCTGTACCTTTCATTATCTATCTTTCCTGTTATTATTTCTATTGTCATTGAAACTGGACAATTTTGAAGCAACTGAGATGTCCAATAAATATTGAGAATGGCACAGAGAGAGCATTGTCAAATGAAGAAGTTTTAAGAAGGAAGCTAACTACAAAGAAACAGTAACATTCAGTAAATCACATAATGAGGAAAGAAGGCTTGGAGAGTTTAACACTGATATGATATATTGAAGTCAAGAGAAGCAGAGTTAAGGAGCTAGAAGCTTTCTTGACAAATTTGAGCAAATGAATAGAACAAGTACCATAAACAGAAAATGGGATTGTAAAGGACAAGTAAAAGGGAAAATATAAAGAACAATGATCCCCTATGTTCTGAAAGATGGCTTTGAGAATTTATTACTCACAGAACACATTGAAAGCAAGAGCGACAGATAGAAGTAGCAAGTAACTTGATAGGTTTGTGCAAATGAATGAAGAAACAAGTGCAACAAAGAGAAAGACAGTTCAAGAAAGAGAAAATACTGTCGAGCACAACAGAAGACAGGAAGATGTGGAGAACTATGATTACAAACTTCCTGAAGGGACATGGCACCAAGAAAGAGCTATTTACTGTAGAAAAATCACGTGGTCGAGATAAACACTCAGTTGTGGAGCAAGCTAAGTGAATCATAATTCAACCTTGAGAAAGAGCTATTTATGGTGTCATGGAGCATCTCATTGTGCTAAAGTGGGATAGTCCATTGCTTGGGCTGTGATTGGCTGCTGGTACATGAGTGGAGGTATTTCTATATAAATACTAGCTTGATTCATCAGTTAGTTTGCAGGGTTTGTATTAAGTTACAACCTGCTTTATTTTTGTCTGCCAGCTGGACGCTAGCTGGGACCCTTACGCTGGTAAGTGCTGTTTATTGTATTATTATTATTCTACATCTCCTCCCCCCCATCACGTGTGGGTAGTGGCCTTTGGGGAGGGATGAGTTCCTTTAAACCTGGTTGGTTGTGTGGAAGTAGTCTGGACAATGCCTGAGGGGGTTTTGTCTATGTTATTGTAGACAGCTGAGCAGTGTTTGATGTTATTCCAGCGTCGAATGTTTGTGGCACTGGTGTAGGGGTCTCGGGTAAGGCACTAGGTCTTGGAACTGGAATTGTTGGTGTATCCAGTTTCCTGAGGAATCGATTTTGTAAAAAAAATTTTAAAATTTCAAAGATTTAGCATTTAATCAAATTTAATCAATAGGAAGAAACTATAACTTCTGTAACTATCTTTGCTGCAAAGATTATTGTATTATTATGAGCTTGACTGCTATATCTGGGTTTAAGATGTCTGATCCTCTGTTTCCAGCCTTGACAGAATTCAGAAGTGTCTATGCAGGCTTCTGGGAGACTAATTATTTTCCACCCTTTACCACAGACAAAACATTGCTATTCTGTCACTATTTCCAAGGAAAATGTTCTAACAAGTTACATTCCTAAGTTCTACTAGTTCAAATTTTTACGTCTAAGACCCACCATAACACATACACAGGGTCAAATTATCTGCAATCCTTTTATACTCCATTGATAAGAAAAAAGTTCTGTTTGGACATATTCTTCCCAAGAGCTGCTGCTTTGTGAAACAGACTCCCAAGAGAATATTTCCCTGATCACAATAATCTTAACTTTTCAAATCAAGGTTGAATAGTTATCTATCCGACATAAATTCATAAACTGCACTTCTTATTTCCTCCTACTTTTATATCCATAAAAAAACCATATTCAGCAACTCTCTACATTGAGTGGCTCTCTGGCTTTGCATTGGGCGAATAATAGTGTAAAAAAGGAAAAAAGAAAACCATTGTTTCTTTTTTTAAAAGTATCATAAAAAATACTTCATATCTGATTTGACAGTTGTTTTGTAATAAAAATACTCTACAACAATCTAAGTCCTTAATTATGGTCAAAATGCTCACCAGTAGTAACTATCTTTGCTGCAACTAAAATGTGTAAATTACTCTCTTGAGTAGTTTATAAAACCCTATTTACCATCTCTCAGTTGCATGTCTGTCTTTGGACAGAGTGCGCTCAGGGGCGGCTCCATCAAAAGACAGAGTTGCAACTGAGGAAAATTATACTGAGAGGTATCCAGCCCTGGGGAACAGATGCCTGAGGTCATGCTTTCTCATTGCACTAGAGAGAGGGATTGGTGCTCGCATCATGGCCAGCACAACTGATGGTTGCAGGGGTCTGGGCAATTTTTGTTCCTAGCCCAGGTGTACACACTCGGGCTCCCCACATTAAACCGACCCCTCTTTGTTGAGTAAATACAAAAAAATCTTTACTGCAACTAACTTGTTTCACAACAAATCACCTGTATTGTCAAACTGTAACCCAGTAAAACAACATAGGGTTTTTATTCCCTTGGAATGTCAATCTTTAGTCGGTTCAGATAATTTGCATATGTTGTAACCTCCATGCATATAATTCTCAAATGAAGAAAATGCATATTCAGTTTACACAATGATGACAAACTATAGCATTGGAATGGTGGAAGACACCTTCCAAAAGCTAAGCATGTATTAAGAAGCATGAAAATTTTATTAGAAACTAAGAAAAAAGTGATGAATAGTTATGTGATATTGGTCATCCTATATGGCAGTGAAAGCTGGTCAATCTCATCATCACATATGAAGAAGAAACTTGTGGTTCTACAAAAGGATTCTGAGAGTACCATGGACTGAACATGTGAGTAATGAGGAAGTTTTAAGGAAACCCGAAACAAAAAGGATACTTGTAATTAGAATCAGAAAGAAAATTCTTAGGGTACAAAATAATGAAAGAGAAAATTTGATACTCACAGGATAGATTGAAGGCAAGAGGAACAGAGGAAAATAACACATAACTGATCTAGCAAGCTTGAGTAAATAGATGACAGAACCAGATTTAAGAAAAAGAATAAAAATACAAAATTTATTAAGAGCTACAAAGGACAGGAAATTGTGAAGAGTCATGATCACCAAGGGACACACCACATAGAAGAAGAATCAGTGTTAATTATTTAATTACATAAAAGGAATTCTTGCAGACTGAAGGTTAGTTTATATATAAGCCATGTATGGATTGGGAGGTTTGTGTTATGCTCAGAAGATGTACTTGGCAATATCTGCATAGTATTGACCTGGGATATAGGCAGACAAAATATATCACTATGGAAATGCTGAGTCATTTGCTAGGTGGTATTTGAGATGATGAAAATTCTGCTGCAGATGATGATGACTGTACACGTGAACAAAAAGATACAAATAATTTAAAAAGAAAGATTGTTAATCAAACAGACAATCAGTTTTTTTTTCTGTTTTTACTGCAAATATATTCACAGTATTTTATTCACAAGATGTTATAGTTTTATAATGAGAATACAAGAAATTTCACATACGGAGGGGGGTGATTTAATGACAGAATGCAAAAACCTCCCATGTTATGCATTTCGTCATTTGAAAGGACTTCTCCAGACTATTGGTGGTTTTATCAATGGAGTCTTTGCCTTGATAAATTACGTTCTCTTTCTGTTGTATCTCTCTCCACCTCCATAATATGATTTCATCGATACAACTATGATTAGTTTGAAGAAGTTCTTTCAAAGGACAAAATGTGTTATGTAGATTTTTCCATTCTGTGATTCAATTACAAAATATTACTTGATATAAGGATTTATATATCAGAGACACACACACATAAATATAGATATATATATATATATATACACACAGCGGCACATATACAGACACATATATGCATATATATATACAGATACCTATACATGCATATATGCAGACACATATACACACACACACACATATATACATACACAGAGACATATACACACACACATATACATGCATACAGAGACATATACACACACACACGCATACAGAGACATATACACACACACACATGCATACACAGAGACATATACACACACATACATGCATACACAGAGACATATACACACACATACATATAATTATATATATATATACACACACTTATATGTACACACACAGATATCTATACATATATGTAGTTATAGGGTAGATAAATGAAACAGCCAGATACAAGCCAGTGTGCATGCGTGTGCTGGTGTGCATACACGGGCAGGGAAATAAATAATCGTCAAATTTATACATGAGGTGTAGACATGACAGTACTCAATATATATATGTGTGTGTATATATATATATATATATATATATATATATATATATATATATATATATATGTCATATAGTCACCCGTCGTCTGTATACATATACACATACACACATATGCATATATATACACATATATACAAACACATACGTATATATGTATATATACACACACACATATATATAGACACATATATCTATACAGACACACATATCTGCACACACATAGATAGATATCTATATCACACATATCTATACACACACAGATAGATATCTATATCACACATATCTATACACACACAGATAGATATCTATATCTCACACATCTATATGCACACACATAGATATCTATATCACACATATCTATACACACACACATAGATATCTATATCACACATATCTATACACACACACAGATATATCTATATCACACATATCTATACACACACACATAGATATCTATATCACACATATCTATACACACACACAGATATATCTATATCACACATATCTATACACACACACAGATATATCTATATCACACATATCTATACACACACACAGATATATCTATATCACACATATCTATACACACACACATATATCTATATCACACATATCTATACACACACACATAGATATCTATATCACACATATCTATACACACACACAGATATATCTATATCACACATATATATCACACACACATATATCTATACACACACATCTATACACACAGATATATCTATACACACACAGATATATCTACACACACACAGATATATCTATATCACACATATCTATACACACACAGATATATCTATACACACATATCTATACACACACAGATATATCTATACACACACATCTATACACAGATATATCTATACACACACATCTATACACACAGATATATCTATACACACACAGATATATCTATACACACACAGATATATCTATACACACATATCTATACACACACAGATATATCTATACACACATATCTATACACACACAGATATATCTATACACACACAGATATCTATATCACACATATCTATGCACACACAGATATCTATATCACACATATCTATGCACACACAGATATCTATATCACACATATCTATGCACACACAGATATCTATATCACACATATCTATGCACACACAGATATCTATATCACACATATCTATCTACACACAGATATCTATACACACACATATATATACACAGATATCTATACATCACACACAGATATACACACATCTATGTACACACATATATCTATATCACACATATCTATGTACACACAGATATCTATATCACACATATCTATGTACACATATCTATATTGCACACAGATATCTATATCACACATATCTATATCGCACACAGATATCTATATCACACATATATCTATATCACACATATATCTATATCACACATATCTATATCGCACACAGATATCTATATCACACATATCTATATCAAACACAGATATCTATATTACACATATACATACATGTCTATACACACATATCTATGCATACACCTATCTATACACACATATCTATGCATACACCTATCTATACACACATGTATTCATATCTATACAGACTGTGTCATAACCTTCAATGATACATGTTAAATCAGATATAAAATTAATTTAATAAGAGATGCACTGTCTTTGTGTTTCAACTTCTCTTTCTCTCTTTGTTTTACTACCTATCTGGACTGAGTCTTGTTTCAGAGAAGTAAGGTCAAGATAGGAATTTAGGATCACCTGACAGCAAACTACTGATCTCCTAAGAAGAAATAGTAGGAAGGGAATTTGGGATTGCTTGACAACAAACAGAATGACCTAAAAAAAAAAAAAAAAAAAAAAAAGGGGGTAAGAATCAGTCAACTACACTCACAACAAACAGAATGACCTAAAAAAAAAAAAAAAAACTCTCATCATGCAATCCCACAAAAAAATACACCCTAAACCATTACTTGTATAGGGAATAAGGAAATTTTGTCCTGGAGATCTTGGGTTCATT
>CAHIKZ030003239.1:825000-875000 GCA_903632075.3 Acanthosepion pharaonis | reverse complement strand
ACTTTATTGAGTTTAGCAATTATGTTTAAAAGATTAGTATCTTGGCAATAAAATAAGAGAATGCCATCAATGTATCTTACGTAAGTAGAATTGTTAGGTATGATTAAGTTTAAATGGGGTGGATTATAAGAGGAATGAGGACTTCTATCACAAACACAAAGACACACACACACATATATATATATATATATATATATATATATATGCACACACACACACATATATAATAAACATATATATATATATATATATATATATATATATATACACACACACATATATATATATACAAATATAATAAAACATACATATATATATATATATATATATATATATATACACACATTCTATCTCTCTCTCTCTCTCTCTATATATATATATATATATATATATATATATATATATATATATATATATATATATATATATATATATAAATGCAGATGCACATATATATATTATTATCACACAAAATGTGATTGTATATTTATTTTTCCAATTTAAAAATGAACTTTTATCTTTCTGTGATACCCATTACCAAATGTGCTTTTCAGAAAATTTTAAATAGTAATGTAAGTCTTACTCCTTTCAAAACAGAAAAAGAAAGATATTTTATTTGAATAAAAATTTCTTTTATTATTTCAGTAAGAGAAGAAATTCTTTAGTTGCAGTTAAGAGTAAAGCAAAGCCTTCATGCTTTTTTTTATCAGATTTACTCTATACAACAAAAAATCTTCTTTTCTTGTCATACATTTGTTCAGATCAAAGTGAAAAGCCTTTTCTGGCTTATTTTTTCAGTCTAAAAGAACATATACATTTATTTGGCCATCACTAAAATATACACATATACAAATCTTGCACAAGATTATCAGGAAATTCAGTATTATTCAGGCCTGGGGCTGGTAAGTTCAACCTGTAAAAAACCTACTTGCTAGAGAAACTATAGCAGTACTACCAGTTTAGTGAGGCTGTGGCTATATATTCAACATGGGGTGTGAAGACATGTCTCCTCCTCTTATTTCAGTATCATCACTGACTTTAACTCTCCAGAAAATACCCAACTCCTCCATCTTTACAAGAGCTAGGTCAGACCAAGAAGGAAGTATTGCTGCTATAACTGGGTTGATGTTGTCCAGTTTTCACCATCAGTGTTCAAAAGTGATTATGCGGCCTTGTGGGTGATTATTTTCCAACCTGCAATCCCTATCCCATAGATAAAATGATGCTCGCCTCTCCCCACTGTATTGCTATAGTAACTCTAGCTCCCACCTTCACATCATGCTATGTCCCTAGGGGTCAAATCAACCCCATTCCCTTCATGTTCCACTGTTACTTTGTGGAACATTCATGAGAGGATATTTCCCTGACTACTATAATGTTATATAGTTCAGGATCAATTGTTATCTATCCTACATATCCTCATAATATGCACTTTATAACATCTCCTTCCCTCTCCATTTCAAAAATCTCACTCATTAATTCTCTACTTTGAGTGGCTTTGTATTAGATGATCTAAAATTTAAAAAAAAATTATTCAGAGTACCAAATATACGAAAAAAAAAACTTTAAATTTTAATTTAAAATCTAAATTCACTATCTCTCATTTCAATTTTCAAAGAAATTCAAAATTTTATTGATTCATTCATTTATTTTCTACAGATTATCAACTCTTTACAGGTTATTTAAAGCCAGAAAATATTTTTAGATTATAAGAAATTTTTTTGAGATAATAATGATTTAGTGATACAAGTCTTACTAATTAATCCATAGCTGGAGGGAGAAGAGGTGGATTCATACTTTTCCCAAGGGTATTTGCTCATAAATGAAAATAATGAACCCAAATGGAAATGGAATTGGAACTCAGTTCTCCAATTAACAATTCCAAACCATTATCCATTACACCACCTGCACAACCAAGCTTAACACACCTGTAGTCACCCATCTAAGTACTGACCAAGCACAATGTTGCTTAACTTCAGTGATTGTATTGGAACTGGTGTTTCAATGTGATATGGCCATAAGCCTGAACATTTTAAAGATAAAGAGGTCACATATATGTACAAATATACAGCAAAACAGTTTAATTTCTATAAAAAAAATAAATAACTTAATTTTACTGTTTAACATGAGATTTTAAGGCTTGATTTCCGAAATATAACTCAAAGCATCATGGTAATTGCAGCAAACATCAGGGAATGCTCTCAAATTTCTTTCAGTATAGGTTAGATGTCACATGCCAGGAAAAATTAACTGAGAACAATTCCCAATAAGGAAGTTAAAAGATTTTAATTGCACGGATACAGCTGTTACGACTACTACTACTCCTACTACTACTACTAATAAAAATATGATGACGATAGCACCAGGTCTTTGTTATTTTTCAGCATTGACATTTTTGACCAAGAAATCCTTCAAGTTTTGTGAATTTAATGTTATTAGGTTTCCAAGAGTTACTTTCATTCCAAATTTAATCAAACCTTGTTCAACCATCGCAAAAAAGCAGTACAGTTGGCAAAAAGCAATTTCCAATGAATACCTGGAATCAAGTGTCCCAAAATGAATGTACCAAGTAAAAAAAAATAAAAATAAAATAAAAATTTAATTATTATTGGACCACTTTAATTTGAAATCCTTGAATTAGAATTTAGCTAATTTCATTAATTAGCAGCAATTAAAATGCCCAATTTTCTCCAAGTCATTATCATTTTAAAATTGCATCACACACACAACATAAACTTACATACAGGTTTCAATAAATACCTATGTAATATATATTCTATATGGATGTCATGCATGGTGCCAAATCCACAAAAATGGTTTTGAGCAAGTGAAGCCTGTGGATCTTAGCAAAGACCATCTTTCTTTGAACCTTTTGGACTGGCATTACAGAATCATAAACAAAAGACCTCAACAAAATAACAGAAACCACATTACTTGGGGACTTTAAACAACAACAACAACAATTAAAATGGATAGAACATGTAACTCAAAGAGAAAATAATGACATAATGAAGATGAAGATGAAGATGTTCCACATTACTTCAAATAAAAGGTTAGGAAAAAAACCCTCATCACTACTGGAAAGAGCAATAACAACTACTGGACTTGAGAAACTTATTTCCATGAAAAATTGTTTAAATAGAAAGATTTTATAAATTTCAACTTACTCTTTTAGCGCAATTATGAAAGGTAAAGTGATTAGTTGCCACACTGCAATACTGGCTGCTTGGTCAATGAATGTTTCCTTATAAGGAAACAGCTTTATCTATCTATCTCTCTCTCTCTATATATATATATATATATATATATATATATATATATATTTATATATATATATATATATATAAATTTGGTACTTTCAATTCCTTTCTATTCCTGAATATATATATATATATATATATATATAATTATTATTGAATATATCATAAAACCCTTCAGGAATACAAAGTACTTCTTGATTGAAATTTGGCAAGTAAAATATTTTTGAAAAAGGCGTAAAACCTTCAATTTTTTTAAGTGATTCTTTGAAATCCAGAAGGTTCCCCAAATTTTTGACATTATTTCTAGCGGACATCAATATTTGAAATAGATGCCTTTCTTTTTCTTTTAAACTGTATATATTATGTCTACTGGCCTGAATATTTGAGAAAACCTAATGAAGAAAATGTTCTTTCCAGCAGCATTCAAAACTGTCACCCTTTGTAAGAGAAACCATTGTTTGATCATGTGTGCTTTTGACACCTCAACTACAGAGAGTGCCACAGCTCAGCAATTTCCCCTTTTTAGGCATCTATTGCAAAAAAAAGGGTGTCCAGTTCAAATAACTACTGAAATATATGAATTGGGATCAAATACAGATCAAACATGAATTGGGATCTGAGGGAATGATAGGAAACATTTATCAATCTAACATGTTTCTTTTTTATTAAAGCTTCATCAGAGAATGAGATATGGAAAAATACTGGTATTTTTATTTTTTTATTGTTTGACTTTCATTGGTTAATCAGATGTCATGTGCATTTGATTTGTTAAACAACATTAGTACAATTTGTGGCATTCTGAATTCAAGCAGAGACGTCTGTCTGTGCGTGTATATGTGTGTGCCTGTCTGGTAGACATTGTTTATATTTGGCGGTTGTCTGCACATTGATTTGGGGATTTTTTATGTAAACACTGGCTGTGGTAGATATAATGTCTACTCGGCACACATAAGCACACACACACACTTACAAATATACATTATCAGGTGAATCTTATTCTCTGATCAATATTTAATAAAAGTGAATCATGTTAGATTGATAAATGTTTCCTATCTGTTCTTTATCCTATCATATATATCATGTGTGTGTATGTGAATCTGAGAGAGAGGATGCAGAGGGTTATATAAATATATGTATGTATGTATATGATGTGCAGCCAATTTGGTTACTGAGGTAAATGCCTATTCTATATGAGCACCATAAATTTGAATATAGATTTCTAAGAAATGCAAGCAGAGAAATCTGTCATAGCTTGAAAGACTGAAACAACTTGTCTCTCCCTGCCCATAGCCCTATTCCAGACTAAACTCTATAAGTTTATATATATATATATATATATATATAAGCCAAAAAGTAAGTGAAAGTGTATGCATGCCTTGTGAACAGCAGGGGAAATGCCTGTGGAAAAATGAAAAACTGTTTTCAAAATATTGCAATAAAATATCTGTTCGTAGACCATTGTCTATTGCATTGATTTCTTTTGCCACTTACAGGGAATTTGATCCTGTCTGAGACACTCGAAAAATGTGGCTTTATAACTGAACAATTTACTGCATATTTTCATGTTCACATTCTTTTACTCCTAACAAATGGCAGTAAGGAAAAACAGCATCAAAACAATGAAACTGAAGACTCTGGTTTCTGATAGATTCTTGACAGCATCACATAATTGGCAATGTTGTTCTTCACATAATAGTAAACTTTTCAGATACTTAAAATACAGCCATAAGTAAAGAATAGTGAATGGAACATTTGAAAGAAAGAAATCTTAATGTATTACGTTGGACATGCTACAAATGATGGAAAGTAATCATAATGCTAAACATTAGATATGCCACAATGATTCAGCTAGAAAATTTTCAAGGGTGAAAGACTATTATTTTCTGGAGGAAGGAAAAAAAACCTATTTGGGGAACTAACTTTTGGTCAAAAGAGAAGTGAAGACACTCTGGAAGTGATATAAGAACTCCATTAAATTGACCTTCACCTCCTGTGAATTCAACTAACTTCTGTGGAAAGCAGAAGTAATTGACAGGGTGATATAGTGGCATAAGAAGAGTAAAAGGAAAAAGTAATTCTGCTAAAGTCAGAACCATCCCATGCTACCAGATGCTCTCCAGCAGACCACATCAGTTATATGAAAGTCAGCAATAGACAGGAATTACTCTCCCAAAAATTCAAATCATGAGGCCATAGATAGATAGAGACACAAGATATTTTATAATTACTGTTTTATAGTAATTTGGACATATATATATAAAATGTATGACAAAGTGTAAAAAGTCTTCCTGCAACACATTTCATCCTTTAGGACTTCATTGGACTAAATTTAGTCTGATGAAGTCCTAAAGGAAGAAACATACCACACAAAACTTTTTCCCACAATACTGTTCCATATATATATATATATATATGCAACAGAGAGAGGACTGAAAAACTTCACTAGAAACAAGAAAAAGAGTACTAAACTGTTACATCATGTCTGTCCTCCTGTATTACAGTGAATGTTGGAGAATCTCTTCGAAGATAAAAAAAGAGACTTGAAGCAACTAAAATGTGGTTTTACAGAACGATGCCAAGAATACCATGGACCAAACATGTGAGAAATGACAAATTCTTTAAAAAAAAAAAAATGGAAACAAAAAGGAAACTTATACTTAACATTATGAGGTTTCAGAGAAAAGTGGGGTTGGAAAATATGATACTCACTGGATAGATTGAAGGCGAGAGAGACATGGGAGAACAACACATAGCATACTTAGCAAGCTGGATGGTGGAACAGGGTTTAGGAGAAATAACAGAAAGACAAAATTTATTAAGACCTACAAGGGACAGGAAGATTTTTTCTGCAATAAAAAAAGAAAGATTCATGGAGGTCATACCATGACATTTTGAATGTAAACCAATTTCTGTATTGACAATGAACTCAAAGAGAAAAAAAATTTGTCTTCCAATAATCATTAAAAATTGCTATTCTTTTTTTATTCATCATTTAATTAGCAAAATCAAATAAAGTGTGTTAATGAACTAATTATATTTTGGGAATTTTTAAAGCCTGTTCATTACAAATAATGAACAGATATGAAAACCAACAATCTATTCTTCTTCTTAATTTTATATTGTAAAAATAACAAATACATATTGAGGAAAATTCAGTCTATATGTATTTCATGTTTGTTTAAACAATACATTAAATATTGTTGTCTATATCACTAACAGGTATTCAAGAATATTCTTATAATATTATTATACATGTTAAACATAAAATATGAAACAAATACCAAACACAATTTTTCATATCACTAACTTTCATAAAACCCACACTTAAAGAATCTAAGATCCGCATGCTTACAGCTGATGCAACTTAAATCTTTTAGCCCCACACCAAACATATCCAATCAACATATGTACACTACCAAACAGAAACAAAAATACCCACTAGACACACGTACACACATTATCACCCAAATCCTGCAATATCAACTAGAAATATAATACACAACCATACAGACATGCCAACATGTCACTACCATTTTCAGGGATTATACATACAGACACTACCAGACTGGCACAAAAAATGCCCACTAGAATCCAAACATACACATGCATACACACTACAAGAACATGGGAGGTCTACCTGACCAATGTCAAACAACACAGAACTAAAATTGCCAATAAGATTAAATGCTCAGACTTATGTTTCTGACAAGGAGTTTCACTGAAATTTTATCTGCTTCTAAGGTGGCTAAATATTAAATTAATAATACCATCTAACTTCTGATGAGTGGATTTCTACCAAACTGAAATTAGGAAGATAAGTTGAAAAATTTGATTTGATTACTCTCTCTCTCTCTCTATATATATATATATATATATATATATATATATATGAGAGAGAGAGAGAGATAGATAGATACACATGGACACTATCAGAATGAAACAAAATTGCCCACTAAAATCCAGATACACACACACTCACAAACACACATTAACACCACAAGACAAAGACACACAAGGTTTGCCTGACCATTGAAAAACAAACGACACAGAACTAAAAGTACCAGAACTTTCTCTTCCATAATTCATTTCCCAAAAATTTCTGAGGAAGCTTAAATAAAAACAGAACATTTTAAATTAATAAAAGTTTCCTATTTGTTCCTTATTCTATAATTCTGTCGGATTTTAATCCATATTTGATTCCAATTCATGCATACATACACACACACACACATACTAACACCACAAGACAAAGGCACATGAGGTCTGCCTAAACAATTAAAACCAAACAGAACTAAAAGTACCAGAACATTCTCTTCCATAATTCATCTCCCAAAATTTTCTAAAGAAGCTTAAATAAAAGTGAAACATGTTAAATTTCTAATATTTCCAGTTTATTCTTTATCCAATCAATTTCTCAGATTCTAATCCATATTTGATCCCAATTTATTATAAAATATCAAGTAAAAAATTACTGCTTCCTCTTTATTTTTAATTTTAAAGTCTTGAATCTGATGCTGAAAATTTGCAAAAGTTGAATTATCAAAATAAAAGTCAATTATAGTTCTCTTTTATACTTTATTAATCAAATTCAACTGGATTAAAAAATGAAATAAAAAAACAAATGAATCCCCATTTAGCCATTATATAACTGATTTTTATATTTGTACATATGTGTGTCTGTGTGGATTTTGTTTTTATATTTATCTATTTTTGCAGTGCTTATCTGTTCTTATTAAATAAAGAACAACCAAGATCAAAATTTCACCCTTTCCAAATATATGGAAGAAATGCTTTAGTTTACTTTTATACTTTGTCTATAACATCAAAAATGGTATTTTAAACATTTTTTAATCAATTTCCTTAGATTAAATAAAGAGTTCAGTTTGAAATTCCCTAAAGATTATTTGGATCAACAGATATTTGAAGAAGGTTAAAGGGCACAATGATAAACACTGAGTCTGACTAAATAATTTCTTTTTATTTCTGGTTATTAGTTTGGTTCTCTGCTCTTTGAACTTTTGACCTTTTGGCTTTCTAATAGTCATGGAACAATCTAACATTGTCCGAAAGACATTAGGGCAAGGGAGATAATGGCGTCATCTGCTAAGAGAGTTAATTCTAGTAAAGCAAAAAGTTATAGATATTAGACAAACAGATATACCCCACCACACCCAAAAAATACATGTCGTATTATATAGTACAATCAGTAATATTAATTAAGTTGTTTTTTTTTAATCAATTCACCCCAAGTTAGGTGATAATGCCAATAAGATGCAAGGGGCTACTGGGAATGAAAGAAAATGAGAAGACTTTGGAAAAAAAATGGAAATCAAATCCTAAACAGGAAACAAGAGATAAAACTCTTCTCCTGTTCAAAAGATTAGGGAGGGGGAGTGTGAACCGGATGCTAGGTAAACGGATTTACTGTTATTAACTTAAATATATAGTAGCATTGCATTGTAACTTGCATGATTTATTTTAATGTCAGTATTGAAACCTAGGTAAAAGTATTTAAAATGCTGATTTTCAAAGCAGACACCTGGATGTTGTCAGTGTGGTTGACAAGATTTTGTTGTTTAAATCCTGGCAATTTTGGAATGTTGAAACTCAAATTGATCTAAAGTGATATGTGTAAAATAATTTCACATAACTAGACCACACTAAAAAAGAATGCATTGAATATCTATACATATATAAAATATTCTATACACACTTTAAGATACCACCTCCTATGCAGATAGATATTTTATTTAAAGTACATTGTTTCTTATGTATAATAATAGCTTATAGAATTTTGTGTGTTTCCTTACAGTGAGTGCTGTATAGTATTTAGGTACTATCCACCAATATTTGTCTTATGTTGATAGTGATATTTTGTTTGTTTGGTGATGACCAATGTGTGTATGAATTGCACTAAGTTTCAACAAGTGACAAGTCGATCGCAAAGAGAATGTGGTGCATATGTGTCTGATGTAAGTAATTAATACTGCTTCTAACAATTCATAAATGACATTATTTTTTTCATGGGGATATGTATGATAAATTGAAAAACCAGTTGCACAACCTTCTTTTAACTTGCCAACTAAACAACAGAGACCATAATGTGCATGCATGAATAAACACTCTCCCATAGAGTTACTCAGTCAGCAGACATTTGCCACTGTGTGAGCCTGTATCTTGCTGCATTCAAAATGACCATACCACTACAATCTTAACATGTTCATGTCTAGGGTTAACTGTTATCTTCCTCATATATCCATATAAACTGTGTCGCTTACTCTGTAACCTTCTACCTCGAGTGGCTCTTGGGCCTTGTACAGGGTGAACATCACTGTAAAAAAAAATATATGAATAATCTACTGATTTTCTTTTAGGAAATCAACCATGTCTGTCAGCCCAACCAACTCCTACAGACTTGTTTCAGATCCTGGTGACGTTCCATTTTACCCAGAATTAAAATTGCCATTAAATTAATATAATTAACAAAAAACATGATGATGCAACTGATGGCAATTCCAGTAGAGGGATCTGAAGGTTGTTTTGAAAAATGTAAGAAATATTGGTATCAACACAGGAGACGATATACAAATTTACCCATTAACTCACTTTGAATCAATTTGAATTCCAGCATTCCAAAAATGGAAGAAATATTGGTTAAGTGAAATACTTTAAAAGGGACTAAGGTGCCATTATCCTATGAAGTCTATTTTTTTCATTTAAAATGACTGTGCACACTGTTTTGAAAATTGGGAAGTATACAAGAATAAGTGTGTTTTTGACTGACCTTCTATATGTTTGCAAACAAATATATAAAACATTCTGAGAAAAAGAAAAAGTGAACACACTTTAAGTGAGTTTAAGTGTATGACTTTTTTTTAAGAAAACAAACGTATGTATGTTCATAATGCACAACGTGTAGGTTCCATTTTCTATGTAAATTTTTAAGAAAACGTCTGTATAACTCCGCATTAGACGAATATAGCTGACAATTATTTCATGCCCTATCAAGTTAGGTATGTATATATTTCAATACTGATAATATAACCATATGGATGCACACACTGTGTTTGTGTGTGTTCATATAATTAAAGGAAGCAATTATTACCCGTGCCTGGATTGCCTGAAGAGAAACCATTTTTCCGATTTATCTGAAGAAAGCATTGCTTCTTTTTTAGCATACACTTGAGTAATACTCAAAAGAGCAAATCAATTATTTCACACACACACACACACACACACACACATATGTACACATATAAAAATCGATTTTATATATATATATATATATATATATATATATATATATAGAGAGAGAGAGAGAGAGAGAGAGAGAGAGAGATAGAAATTAATGGATTTTATTACTCCGCACATACATACACACATGTATATTAGTATATAAAATTGATTATATACAGGGTGCGATGGATAAATTGTCATCTAAATCACACAAAAATGAAAATAATACTAACATCTTATTTGAACTGATATATTTACCAAAATTACACAAAAATATCTTGAAATACTAATGCATATATTTATTCAATAAAATCACTATTGTCTTCAACCACAGCCTCCAGATGACTTCAGAATCTACTACAGCTCTTCTCGATGGTCTCCTTGTTTAAATTGGTGAATGCTGCCATAATCCTTGCCTTCAGTTCATCCTTAGTATTAAAAGGAGTTTTTTTGCCTCTCAACCAACTGTGCTCCACACATAATAATCAAGAGGGCTGCAGTCTCAGGAGTTAGGTGGCCAGATAAAAGGGGTGATGTGGTCACAGATTGTTTGCCATGGTCCAGAGACCTGTTGCTAGGCATAGGGTCTTCCAGAAGTCACTCTCTTAACCCAGGGCAGCGCTATCTCCTCAAGGCACTTGATGTAGGCCTCCATTTTGAGTCTGAGGCCCTCACCAACAAATTTGGGACTTCTTTTCTTATCATTTCTTTTTCAATCTGCTGTAGGTTTGTAATCACCATTAGACTCATCCAACTCTTTCTGAATCCTCTGCACTGTTTTCAGATTGACACCCAAACACCGTCAAGCAGTACAGCATGCTTTTTCAAAATTTCTGGCAGAGTGAATTGCATCATGGTGCTCTTTTTCTCAAAGAAGGTGCCCAATTGACCCTACTATACTGTGCAGTTGACAAAATCAAAAACAAACAACGTGCATGCACAAAATTAAAAAGATAAAATGGCGACAATTTATCCATCGCACCCTGTGTGTGTGTGTTGGCATATTTATTTTTAATCCACCATTTCATATATATATATATATATATATATATATATATATATGTATGTATCTATGTGTGTATGTATGCATGTTCTATTATGGTGTTGTGTCATCTAGTAGATGAGGGTTAAACTTGTTGACCTTATTCCAAATCAGCAATGACAGATTTATTGTTTTTTTAGGTTATTTAAAGCCAGAAAATATTTTTTTAGATTTTTTTCAGAATATAATAAAGATTTTTACTGATGCAATTTCTACTAATTAACACATAGCTGGGGAAGAAGAAATGGATTCATACCTTCCCCCAAGGGTATTTGCCTGTAAGTGAATATAACAAACCGAACTGGAATTGGAACTCAGCTTTCTGTCCAACTCAGTAACTTGTATTGCTAAAATTACACTAAATTAACCATTTTATATGACTGCTTACAAAAAAAAAAAAAAAAAATAGTTATATCTATGAAATTTTCTACCTGCTCATCAACAGTAAAATAAATAGCAATACAGTATATGCAGCATATTTTTGGGTTCCAAGAATATCATCCTCAAAAAAAAAAAAACTCTTGAAAGTTAGCAAGTTATTCAAATAAACAAGAAAAAGCAAATTAATCCTTTTGAAGATATGTTTATTGATTGCTATCTTTATACATTAACTGTGTTTGTCCAGACTTTACTCATAAGATAATTAAAAATAAATTTATTCTATTTACTAATGTCATGCGGGAATCAATGTCCGTTGTGATTAAGGATAAGGTTGTAACAAATAAAATTTTCACCTGCAGTCATAACATTACTTAATATATTTTCAACAATAGAATGTGAATGATAAGGTTTATTTCTGGAGGTTATCTTGGAAAATGTTATTATAAAAAGAGGTATGCAAGTATCAGTTATTTCAACCTGTCAGTATTATCTTTGTTTGGTATAATGTACAGGATTAATTTTTCATTAAAATTTGAGAGGAATTTGTACATATATAATATGATGGAAAAAGGGGTTTCCATTATGGAATATGGAAACAAAAAAGTTCCTTATACTTAAACTCAGAAAAAGACAATTGAAATTTCTAGGGTGATGAAAGAAAATTTTACACTAACAGGACATATTTTGTGAGATGGAGGAAAGCAGCAAATAACCTACCTAATGAGCTTGTGTAAAAGATTGGCATAATGGGAATTAAGAACAACAAACATAGATAAAACTACCTGCAATAAGACAGTGTAAAAAGGAATGGTTTTTCTATGACACTGCTTTTTTAACTACCTTTACTCATTGGCAATGTTTATTGTTTTAAAAAGTGACGATTAGAATTTTCTTTGTTCTTGAGAATTGACAACAAAAATAATAAACTCTTTATTAGCTTGTTTATTTACACTATTTATTTATTATTTATTGAAATGGTTGGCAAAACCTCAGCTAATTGCCAATTGATTCAAAATTTATAAAATGGTAAATAATAAAGATTTCCTTATACTTATTTCACATATTTAAATAATTTAGTAAATATTTATAAATTTATAAATAAAAACAA
Organism: Acanthosepion pharaonis; assembly: GCA_903632075.3. NCBI lineage: Eukaryota > Metazoa > Mollusca > Cephalopoda > Sepiida > Sepiidae > Acanthosepion > Acanthosepion pharaonis. Next base: position 861,973 of record CAHIKZ030003239.1, on the reverse strand, counting down.
TTGTTTTCATATTTATTTCTTTATAAATTGGTAAATGATAAATATTGCATTGTATTAGTTTTTAGAATGTTGCAAACATAAAATTATTCTTGTAAATACACAATCTTATAAATACATAAATAGTGTTTATTAAATTTGTTAATTCTCAAGAAGAAGAAAAAAATGTTTAAATTCATTTTCATCATATGTTTAGGTTTTATTACAATTCTAAACCATCACTAAATCATTTTCAATGCACTAATCATTTGCAAAAATGAAATTCTTATAATCCCAAATATGTTCTTGGTTTGAAATAACCTACAGATTAAAATCTGTGGATTATTTAAAACCAAAACATAATTGGGATTATAAGAATTTCTTTTTTGCAAATGAATAGTGCATTGAAAATCTTTTGAGAATAACAATGACTTTGCAAGATACAAGTTCTACTATTTAACCCATAACTGAGGGAATGACAAGGATTCATACATTTCCCAAGGGTATTTGCAAATAATTTTTTATAGTAACACATTATTTTACCTGAAACTGTTTTGAGAAAGAACATTTTGCACTATTATAGTAAAAGCGACAACTCAGCATGCAAATTCTAAATTGGAAATGCCAAAATCAAACAAGTACAACAATTTAAATAACTGGAAAGTGTTTTAACAGAAGACAGAAAGTGCAGCACCAAAATCCATAAGTGCATTGGGATAACACAAGGTGCCTTCAAAAAGATAAGTAAAGTATTAAGAAACAGGAAAATTTCATTAGAAACAAAGGAAAGAGTACTGACTGATTATATAATATTGATTTTCTTATAAAACATATAATAAGCAATCTTGTCACAGATGAAGAAAAGACTTGAAGCAACAGAAATGCTGTTCTACAGAAGAAGGCTGAAAATACAATGGCCAAAACATGTGAGAAATGATAAAGTTTTAGAGAAAATGGAAACAAAAAGGACATTTAACTTAATATCAAAAAGAGATAATTGAAGTTTCTAGGGCACATAATGAGGAAAGAGGGCTTGGAAAATTTTTTACTCACAGGACAGATTGAAGGTATTAGGATTAGAGGAAATAAATGCATAACCTACCTGGCAAACTTTACTAAATGGATGACAGAATAGGACTTAGGAGAGTTAACAAAATGACAAAATTTACTAAGATCTACAAAGGAGAGCCATAATCGCCCATGTCCTGAAGAATTATGGCACATAGAAGACAATTCTACAATACCACAATCAGGAAAAATTACTAAGATAAATTAAGAAGCAAATAAAATTAAGATAAAGATATATTCATTGTTATATAAACAGAAACACCAAAATAGCTGTAAAACAACCAAAAGGCAAATAAAAAAGGTATAATTGTGTATTTTTTGATGATTTTATTTCATATAACATTTTACAAATATCATCCAACATTAATCAAGTAATAACCAACTTGTGATTTAGTTGATTCTCCTTGTCGGCACTCTCCAAAATATATTTTATGTGCTTTATTCTGTAATGACATCTTTAGACCTCCTGGTCACAATGACTCATAGATTGCAAACACAATGTTAACGCAGTGTCTTTTATATCCATGAGTCAGCACTGTAGGGAAAACCTAGAATGTGGCTGCCGATTAACTAATCCAAATCTAGGGTCTAGTCATAATTTGCAATTCTATTGGTTTGCTGTTTATTACTGAAAATATAAAATCAGATCACAACAAAATTAGATGCTTGTCCTTAGTAAGCTAGCTAGCGTAAAAAGAGACTGAATAAAATTTTGAATAGGAACATAAATCAGTAGCCTAATAATAAAAAACGCATGTATTTCACACAACAAACATTTACCAACTTAATCTTCTTCTTGGCCAGGCTTACAGCCATATCACATTGAAATATAGGTTCCTCATACAATCACTAAAGTTAAGCAACATCAAGCCTGGTTAGTACCTAGATGGGTGACCGCTTGGGAGTACCAGGTTCTTAAGCTTGGATGTGTGGGCGGTGTAACAGATAATGGCTTGGAATTGATAATTGGAGAGCTAAGTTTCAATTCCAGCTGGGTTCATTATATTCACTTACATGCAATTGGGAAAGATATGAACCCGCCTCTTCTCCCCCCAGCTATGGGTTAGTTATTAAGACTTGTATCACTAAATCATTATAATCTCAAAAAATAATAAATAAATTAAAAAAAATAAAAAACTTCTTACAATCTAAAAATATTTTTTGGCATTAAATAACCTGCAAAGGGTTGATAAGCCAAAGAAAACAAATTAATCAATATTTCCTTGTCAATGCACTTAATTCACATATATCGCACAGATTGAACATTTTAGAGTGAAAATTACAGATCAAAATTCAGATAATAATTTCCTTATGTCAGGATACAGATTTATTGATCCAGTTTCATAATTTTTCTGCCTTAGTGAGAAAGACAAGAAAAATTAAAATAAATCAAATCATTTATCTAATAAAACTGTAATTCCATCCATTTTATTATTATTATTATTATCTGTCTATATTTCTGTGATGAGGTATTATGTACACTTTTTACATTATTTGGACTATTGTCCTCATCTTTGTTGCCATATTTATCACAATGTTTTGGCTGTTCTATGCTCCAGCCTTCTTCAGATGGTTGGAATGTCAAACTGAACCCTTTATTTCACTCACTGAATGTCAGTTATCAGTTATCTCCTGTTAATTCCCCTCTCCAAGTTGTCCACCGCCTTAGGGACACATGGCACAGTGGATAAAGGCGTGAGTTAAATCCAGTGACAAGACCCAAATAGTGTGAGTTCAATACCTAGTTACGGTGGTGGAGAACTTGGAGAGGGGAATTAACAGGAGATAACTGATAACTGATATCCATTAGACATAGGATGTGGAACTAGAACAGTCTACCCCAGTGAGCGAAATAAAAGTTTCAGTTTGACATTCCAACCACCTCAAGAAGGCTGGAGCATACAACAGCTGAAATGTGATAAATATGGCAACAAAGACGAAGACAATAGTCCAAATAATGTAAATATTATTATCATTATTATTATTATTATTATATTTTATTATTATTTATTATTATTTATTTGAATTTTTATATTTTATTATACTATTTTATTATTATTATTTTATTATTATGCACTAGCATCTGTTATATGCACTGACAAATAAAGAAAAAATGTTCATAAGCGGATATCCCATATTTCTCAACTACAAAATGCTCTTCTATGGGTAAGAAAACTATGCTAACATTTCAAGACAAAAGAAGTGTATTTACACTATTTATAATGTTCGGACTATTGGCCTCTTCTTTTTCATATTGACTACATTTCAGCCATTGTACACTCTGGACTTCTTCAGATGATATATGCTAGAATTTCAAATCAAACCTGGGGTAGATGGTTCTACACTGTGGTAGATGGTTCTAGTTCCATGTGCCATGCCTTTTCTGGATATCTCAGCTTCAGTTAATTTCCTTTTAGTAACTCAACTCCCCAAATTTTTTTCAGCTCTGCTGTGGCTAGGTACTGATCCCACAACATTTTGGGTCAAGTCACTTTTTGGATTACTTCAATCAACGCTTTTATCCACTGGGCCATGCATTCTTGGGGTTTAGCTCAAAATTCCAAGGTATATCACCTGAAGAAGGCCAGAGCATCTTGAATATGACAATAAAGATGAGAACAACAGTCTAAACAAAGTAAATAGTGTAAATAGTTACAATACTTCATCTCAGAAATATAGACAGATGACAAACAAGTGTAACTTATCTTATGAAAAATCAGAACTTAGAATCCTGAATTTGTGTAACATCTTAGCATAAAGAAAAAAATGGAGGGGATCTGATTGAAACTTTCAAGATCTTGAATGGATTTGCAGATATTGATTATAGAAAGTTCTTTTATCTTAGAGACAATAGCAGATCTTTGATAGGACAAATCCGATCAAGAAGTACCACCAGTTATAATGAACAGATTGCCTTGAGGAGACACCATACCTTGAGAGAATATTGTGCCTCACACACCTGATCTCAAGTGGAATTCTTATATTTGCTAAAGATGCAGGTAAAATAATCAGCTCTCTGTACTGCTCCAGTGAAGTACCTGACTTTGCATGATATTCTCTACCTTTATAAGAGCCAGATGAGGCTGAAAATGGAGTAGTATTGCCATATTTAGGCAGAAGCTTCTCAGTTCTCACTTTGCAGTCTTGACGGAGTTCAAATGTGTCTCGGAGTCCTTGTTGGGGAAGAATTATTCCCCCCCCCCCAACTTTTCTCTTACAGAGATATGTAATGAGTTTTTCACTGCTCTATCGTTACTTTCATGGAAAGTGCTTGGACAAACTACAATCCTTGGTTCCACCAAGTCTAACCTTAACAGTCAGGACCTACTATGCTACTTATATTGTAGAAAACCCACACATATTCCCTCTATATTTCATTGGTGAGAAGTAAGTTCCACTCAAACAGCTTCTTCCTGCAAACCACTGCTCTGTGGAACACAACCAGAAAGATATTCATTTTCATTACAGCTCTCAGAGAGTCACTAACAAGTGGAACCTTTCGTTTATGTGTTGAATATTACTGCTGCATCTGGTCTGGTATACCTGCTATATATCTCAAGATTCTTAACAAAATCCAAAGAAGAATTTGCAATGTTATTGGTCTTGAGCTGATATCTCAGCTTCAGTCACTTTTCAACTGCCATGATGCAGCTTCCCTGTGCTTTTTCTATCAGTATTTTCATGGCAGTTATTCTAATGAGTTTTCCGCTTTGGAAGCTCAACTTCACAAAATCTAAGCACAGTACTGGCAGATCGGTTTCACCATTTCATGGTTAAATTTGCTAGATCTAAATAAGCTCTAGGCTCATAATTTCTTCTTCCACACTTCTCACTTGTGAAAATCTCTTCTGGCTTCTTGTTTTCTAATCAACTTTGATCTTTAAAAATTTAAATGCAATGTCAATTATCTTCTGTCTCCTTAATTCCTGTTCTTTTATTCTTCTCTCTTCTTAATAATATTTTTTTTCATATTCTTTCACACTCTGATGTCTTACTGGCATCATCATGTTGCACAAAGTTTTTATTTTTTTTTTTTTTAAGCTTTTCACCCCAAACAAGACAGGACTGCCACTAGCAGAGTCGGGGGTTTCAGAGAGTGGGAGCAAGAGTAAAAAAGCATGATAGAGGAAAGGATGAAGAGAAGGACAGTGAATAGATCATGGAATCTAGAGATGTCGATTGGCATTGCATTTGAATAGTTGGAGATTATAGCTACCAGGGAAGCAAGTAAGAGGAAGGGAGTTCCACAGATGGGAAGTGCAAGACATGAAGCTATTTCAACAGTGAAAGGGTGGGACTGAAATGCCAACCTAGTAGCACGTTTGAATTCATGCAGTTTGGGAACTAGCAAAAGTGGCTCATCGGAGCAGTTGCCGTGAAAGTATTTGTAGAAAAGACAGAAGGTGGTGGCAATGGCACATCTGTGAGAGAGCAACTGTAAATAAGATGCCAGACCAGGTCCAACCATATTGCATATCTGTCTCTGAATTTTGTTGAGGACCTTAAGATGAACAGTGGGGGCTCCAAACCATATATGACAGCAGTATTCCATGCAAGGGTGAAAGGTTGATTTATAGATTTGAAGGATGAACTCGGTCGAGAAAAAAACTTTCTGGCACAACACAAAGAAGCAACTTTCCTTGCAGTAAATGAAGCTATTGATTCAATGTATCTGTTCCATCTCAGGTCAGCAGACAGTATATGACCAAGCAGTTGCACAGAGGCGCTCTTGTGGAGTTGAGCATGATAGATTCTAATGGGAGGCAGGAAGGGTTCTCTATGGTGGGTAATAGAGAGCAGTAAATGATTTAAAAATAAATAAAAATAAAATAATGCAGTTTGTGAAAAAACAGTTCAAGAATTTAAACATGTATTAGAAGAAACAAAATACAGAAGAATCAGAAAAGACTTTACATAAACCAATAGGCTTCCTTTGTTAACAAATGAAAAAATCCTGGTCTTTGTCCAGACATGAAAGCATTCTTTGTATTAGAAAGTACACTTGTTATAACTGAGTGATTTTCCTGTTAAGCAGCATATCAACTACTTATGTTTCATTTAATGGGAAATTGAAAGTAATGAAAATAAGATATATGTTATTCTGTTTTCACAATTGAATAAATGGTAGATGATGCTTAGATTTGTGCATATACATGTTTGTGTGGACATGATTACTAGAGGTGTTGATGTGTATTTTATGTTGTAGTTTTGTTGATGTTATATTTTGAAATACAGTTTAATTTAAGAAATTGTCAGATATTATGGCTTAATTTCATGAAAATTCTTTCATGTTAGTTCATTGGTAGTATTTAAAATGGATTTGGGTGAAGTCGTCACAATTTGTTAGTATGTGTGCAGTATTGGTAATTTAAAAATATATGTATTTTTGTTCATTTTTTATATGAAAATGTATTTTTGTCAAATTTTTATATAAAAATGTATTTTTGTCAAATTTTTATATGAAAATGTATTTTTGTCAAATTTTTATATGAAAATGTATTTTTTTCAAAATTTTTATATAAAAATGTATTGTTGGTAATTTTTATTTTTGTATTTTTATGGTTTCATTTTTTATGTTGGTGTGGGTTCAGTATCTGCCCATATCTGAGACCTTAACAGGTGCTACCACTCCAGCTTGTGAGAGAGATGGATGAATAAACAATATACATGAGAATATTGTAAATTTTTAAAAGCAATTAGTTAAAAACCATTCAGTTTATATTATTAACAAACAAAGAAATAATCATGTTATGAAGTCAGTCACAAAATGCAGTCTTTGTTTTATGCACTGTAACCATTGAGCAACACAAACATGACAGATGAACAGAATCTAATAAAAAACATTTAGAATGACCAATATTGCTTTTGTAAATACCTGAAATGATTTTTGTTTTATTAAAAGTTAAATGTTCTTACATAATGGACATACTGTAATAAAAAAGAAATTTTCTTCCTTCAAGATTGACAGCCAGATAAAAACATAGAATTAATAAAAAAAAATGATATAAAGATGATATTGGAGTGTCTGAAAAGCAAAATTCCTTCAGTTATTTTAAATAAGTAGATAAGTTGGAATATTTCTACACTTGGAATGTTCACAATAAACTAATTCTCTGGCAAATGAAAAAAAAAATATGACAAAGCTGGAAATCCTGTTGCTACCAGACAGAATTTATCAGATTTTAATCAGTACATACTTTTTCTGTTCTAAAAAGAAAATAACATTTGTTTATTTTGGGTGTGTACAAAATACTTCAAGCATTCATTTTTGAAATCTAGACACTAAATGCACAGTAGAAAACCTCTTTTTCACTGGAAAACTTTACACAAACTTAGTACAGAATAAACCATCTTATAATTCTCCTTGTCCCTTTCTTAGTTAGCACAACCATTACGTTCTGCCAATACCTCATAAATAATGGACTATTCTGTTCTGATCACGTGGAAAGACTGAAAAGACATATCAGAGATGGTACTTGGTTTCCATGAGGAAATGGAAAAAAGGAAAGAAAGGGAAGCTAGAAGTGTTTAATGTCTATTTTAGTGAAATGGAAACAGTCTTCAGTTTCAAATCTTTTCATTTGTACCCACTTATTTATTAAAATAACAACCAGCCTTCATATTCATGATTATTATGAGCTTATTGACTTAATAATTAAGATTCATCAAAAATTTCAAAAAGGAAAACCATTAAATTTTTCATCTGTATTTCTAGTTTCTTATAATTATAAAATTATTGAAATAACATTATAATAATCAATGTAATCTGCTCCAATTCTCATGTTGCTAGGTTTAGGTTAACATCCGGTTATTGTATATAAAAGATCATGTCATAATCATCTTCTTTTGTGTTACTTTTATATGTCATGTCTCTTCAGGATGTAGGTGATCATGCCTTGCCACAATTTCCTATTCTTTGTTGCTCTTAGCAATGTTTGTATTTTTTACTATCTCTCCCGAACATATTAGGTAGATTAGTCACTGTTTCCCTCTGATGCTCTTGCCTTCAATATGTCCTGTGAGTGTCAAATTCTCTAACTTCTCTTTTCTCATTATATGTTTCAGTAATTTTATCTCTCCAAATCTTATCCCTTGTAGCTCTAAGTAATGTTTGTCTCCTTATTATACCTCATAATCCTTGCATTGCCATTCCTTTCCACAAACTTAGGTAAGTTACTCATACTTTCACTCTGCATCTCTTGAAAGCAAGCTGAAACTGCGGCAATTATAAAGGTGTTCACAACCAATGTAACAGCATAACACTTACATATATATTTCTGCAATTACTGAGATTATACAAATCTTAATTTTGTGGGCATGTGGCCGAGTGGTTAGAATGTTCGCATTCTGACCATGAGACCCAGGTTCGAATCTCACCATGGTCGATTTGTCAGTAAGGAGACTTCCTGATATTATTGGACTTCTTGTCTTCAATATGTCCTGTAAGTTTCAATTTCACCAAGCCTTCTTTCTTCATTATGCCTCTTAGTAATCATGGCTCTCCAAATCTTCTTATCCTTTGTAGCTTATTATCCTTCCTAATTCTTGCTCTGCCATTACCATTTGCCCTTGCATGGAATACTGCTGCCATATATGGTCTGGTGCCCCAGCTGTTCATCTTAAGGTCCTCGACAAAATCCAGAGACAGATATGCAATGTGATTCACCCTGATCTGGCATCTCGTCTACAGTCACTCTCTCACAGACATGCCGTCGCCTCCTTCTGTCTTTTCTTCAAATACTTTCACAGTAACTGCTCCGACACCTACTTTCACTAGTTCCCAGACTGCATGAATTTAAACGTGCCACTAGACTGGCATCTCAATCCCACCCTTTCACTGTTGAAACAGTTAAATTTACCCGTCTTTTCTACTCCAATAGCTTCATGCCTTGCACCTCCCGTCTGTGGAATTCCCTTCCTATTACTTGTTTCCCTGATAGCTATAATCTCCAACTATTCAAATGTAATGTCAATCAACATCTCCCGATGCCTTGATCTATTCCCTGTCCTTTTCTTCATCCTTTCTTTTATAATTCCTCTTTACTCTCACTCCCACTCTGTGTAACCCCTTGCATGCTAGTGGCATCCTGCCTTGCTTGCTTCAAAAAAAAAAAAAAAGAAAAAAAAAGGTAAGTTACTTGCTCTTTCCGTCTACCTCTAATTCCTTCAATATGTCCTGTGAGTGTCAAATTCTACAAACCATCTTTATTGAATTGTCCTTTTTGTTCCAACTTTCCTTAAAACTTCCTTGTTGCCCACATGTTCTGTTTATGTTATTCTCAGTATCCTTCTGTAGAAACATCTCTGTTGCCTCTTCTCTTCATCATCAGTGAGGCAATTGTCCAGCATTCACTGTTATATAGGAGAATTGATATTATATAGCTGTTCAGTATTATTTTCTTTGTATATAACCATTTGGGAATATCAGATGCAGTAAGCTTAGACATGCAGGTGGTGTAGTGGATAATGGTTTGGAACTGTTAATCAGAGAGCTGAGTACCTATTGCAGTTGGGTTTATTATATTCACTTACATGCAAATATTCTTGGGAAATGTATGAATCCATCTCTTCCTCCTCAGCTCTGAGTTAATTAGTAAGAATTTTATCACTAAATTGAAAAAAAAAAAAAATTATTCTTACAACCTAAAAATATTTTCTGGCCTTAAATAACCTGCAAAGGGTTGATAAGCCTTAGAAAACAAATCAATCTTTTCTTTGTTTCTAACAAAATTTTCCTGTTTCTTAATAGTTTGTTTAGGAGTATAGGCATATAGACAATAAATAAAAGCAACCATCTTTCTTTCTTACCGTGGTGCAAAAAGCTGCTCAGCATGAATTAAACAGGTTACTAATATTCCATGGCTTGAAGCATTACAGATTGATTACTAAAAGAATAATTGACTTTCATTACTTCCATATAACCTGCTTCTTCACTGTCCAATATTATATACAATGAGTGACTGCTTTATTCTTCATAGTGAATTTCATAGGACAATGTTCTTTTTGTTTTTATTTTCCATAAAACTTTCTCTTGCTCATATGTTCCATACATTGTATTCTCAGCATTCTTCTGTAGAACCACATTTGTTGCCTTATGTCTCCTCTTCATCAGTGAAGAAATTGTCTAACATTCATAGAAGGATAGATATTACATAGCAGTTTGGCACTCTAAAACTATTTTCCATACTGTAATTGTTAAATAGATTTATAAACTATGTCTTGTGTAAGTAAATACATATAAAATATGTATATATAGATGTATCAAAATTTAACTGGCATTTTCTTACATTAATTTTTACTGGTCAACTTACTGATTCATTACTTTTATTTTTCTAATGTTAAGATTCTTGAACTATTACATAATATCAGTCCTCCTATATGAAAGTGAATGCTGGACAATCTCCACACAGATGAAGAAACTTGAAGCAACAGAATTTTTTTTTTAAATAAATTTTAGTATTTCATTATAAAGAGCATGTTTTTTTATTTTATATTTCATTACCAACTGCCATGTTAAAAATGAGTCTATAAAATAAAACTAAAATTCATAAATTTAGAAGCCATTTTATTTGGCTGAGCTAGCTTATGAGTATCACACCAACCATCTTGGTCCTGCATCAAGATCAGAAGGTCATTAGAGTGGTATCTTGTGTCATAACATCGTTGGTCAATGTAGGTAGTTGCTGGATAACAAACCCATCTTGCACCATGACTAGGTGTCCAGAGGAGAAGATCACTCACAAGTTCTTGCTTTACTCACAGTTTTCTGCAAAGCAAATTCTGTGTTCATGTAAGATTGTAGAAATATCAGGGATTGGTCCATAGGGCTATGATTTAGTTTGATATTGCCTCCAAGAGATGTTAAGTATAGCTATTAGCTTTCAAATGTATGTTCCATCAAGCTCAGACCCAAGGGTTTTAGTTAATGTCCAAGACATGGTACCATACACCATATATCAAAAAAAACAAACAAACTTTATAATGGTGTAAAAGAAGCCCTGTTTAAGGTTGTCTAGTAAATCAGATTTCAAGATTACATCCATTTTATTCAAAGCAGCCCAGGCTTTAGCTATGCAAATATTCACATCAGGGTTACACAACTTCTTTTTAAGGACTGCTACATTGTAGTGTTCAGGGTAGGGAGTCTGTTTGACAATGTTAACCTTTTCAAATCAAGGGTCAATTGTTATCTATCCTCCTTACACAGTAGAGTAATGGAAAGCAGCTTGGATTGAAGAATTGGAGAGCTGAGTTTGAATTCACTTACATGCCAATATCCTTGGGAAAGGTATGAATACTCTTCTTCTCCTCCCAGCTATGAGTAAATAGCCGGACAGACCAGGTTCTATAGCCTTGGCTGGCAACTGGTCTACTGCATAAAAAATGGCAACCTAGTACGGGAAAAAAATCTGCCTCATCAGTCATGTATTGAAAGATACATGATTGCCTAAGCTTGCATGCACATAACTGACTGACTTGTCCTTTCACTTCTACTTTCTCATGTCAATAATATACATCTCATTCAGTAACCCTCTATCTTAAGTGACTCTTAGGCCTTGTATCGGATGAACATCAGTAAAAAAAAAAATTCCTTTTGACAATATTATTATATAGTCTTCATAGTCAGAAGAACCAAGAACCAGGCAGACACTACACTTGTTTTTTATGGCTTATCAACCTTTTGTGGGTTATTTAAAGTTGATACATATTTTGGATTGGAAGGATAATTCCAATTTTTTAATGGGAATATTGCATTAATGATTTTTTGAGAATAACAATGATTTTTTTTTCAGATAAAAGTTCTACTATCTAACCCATGGCTGGGGGAGGAGATGGATTCATACCTTTCTCATAAGTGAATGCAACAAACCGGACAGGAATTTGAACGTGGCTCTTTAACTTTTAATCCCAAGATGCTATCCATCACACCACCCAAAAATTCATATTTGAAAAGTATGACAGTTGTACATACACATAAGCAAAAAAATATGGGTGGATGTGAAAAGTTCTCTAGGGGCTCGAAACAACAAAAAAAAAAAACATCTGATGTTTGTTCATTCAGTTAGATTTTGGAAAGTAGGTCAAGCCAATAACTTTTCAGCACACTTTGTAGTATAGGTCTCAGTGCTCTATAAATTAAGCCTTGTGCTAGATTTTGTTTTTTTCAAAGTGTTCTACAAGAGGTTAACATTTCCGTATCTTATTCTGAAAAATCCATTTGTGTTTCTTGCTCACAGACTGAGAATGTACTTGTTATTTCTGGGTTTGTCACTATTGGCTACGAAAAGGAAACACTGGAACAAGAAGTTGGTTCATTAGAAAATTAGATTTGTTGCATTCTTCAGAAAGTTTGCCACCTCATTAGGTAAAGGAAAGCAGATTGCAACACAAAAATGTTCAGTTTGAATGCATTCTCAACAATAAGCGTGTCTCTCTAAAACAAAAGAAATTATTCAATATACATCAATTAGTGTACACAAGTGCACCTGTATTTCAACAGATAAAATGTGGCTTGGTTTTATATATACAAGAAGACAATATATATATATTTCATTGATCAGTGTCATCAGAAAAATTGTATATTATTTCAATTTAATCTACATTACCACAACAATAAAAATCAAGGAAAGACATCAGCTTAAATTTTTTTTAGAAATTATCATATATATATATATATATATATATATATATATATATATATATATATATAATATTTCATTAAGGAATATAGCAAAAGCATGCTATAAACTGCTGCATAAATAAAATCATGTTCCAGCACTATCGGTGCTTCTTCAGGCGGTGGTGGTTAACTGGAGAATAAGCAATCATTTCATGGTTTAAAAGCAGCAATACCCTGTATTGACCACATTTTAAAATATAATGCTTGGGCATTAAAATTATACTCCAGTGGAACCCACTTTACACTTGTGGATATATATATATATATATATATATATAGAGAGAGAGAGAGAGAGAGAGACATATATGACACAATTGCCTGATTGGCAATTCTTTAATAAGATTTTTCACATATTAAGGCTGGTACATGAAAATTAATGTTTAGTAAATAGAAAGGGCATCTACTCAAATATGGGTATCCACTAAAAATAATAATAAGTCATAAAATCTGTTGGATTAATACATAAAAATTCATTACTCATATATATAATGTTTTTTTTTTTTTACACACACTATAGATATTCTTTTCCTCTCATACATAGATATAAATATATATTATTGTCAGGTTAATTTAAGATTGCTACTGGTACTAAATAACCCAGTACCACCTGTCATTTGGTCAGGTTATTACTGACAAAACCATTTCCCACACCATGCTTTTCTGATGAGAAAGGTGGCTGAAGACTCAATATGATTAAAGGAAAGACCTGTTAAATGGTAATGAATCTTCTCATATGATCAAAAGCCATCTATTGTGGATGTTGGAATGCATAAATTCCAGGCTTTGTATCCAGGTGCATGGCAAGCCTACTGGGAGGGTTGACTTCCTTCATCTTCATTAAGGTATCCATCTAAGTGAACAAAAATACTGATGTAACTATATGTAGCTTGAGAGCATCCAATGATGTGGACTGGTTCTTCCTTTTGGGTGACATGCTGTTCTTGCTTTGAGAGTGGAACTGACCCAGTGCAGTCTCTTTCTCCACTTCAAAAATTTCATGAACATGCATTGCTTGATATCATAAGTTACAACTAAGTCATACAATGATGTCTTGTGATGGTTATACTCAAGAATAAGGTGGTAGTCATCACTCACACATTATATATATATATATATATATATATATATATATATATATATATATATATATATATATACACACAAACAAACAAACAAGGTGTTCGAAAAGTCATTACACATTTATATTTTCATTATCAACCATGTTTCAATATAGACTACAAGAGGAAAATATGAATAAAAATTATAAACAACATTGTTAAAACCATATTGTGATAAAATTTGAAACATAAAAAATATGATTACAAAAGTCCACACTAACTTTCTGAATACCACACAGACACATATATATATATATATATATATATATATATATATATATATATATAAGAAATATAGTCTTTAAGATGTGCTATATTTATGGGATAAAGATCTCAATATCAGAGATAGAGCATGTGTACACATAAAAGTGAACATAGAAGTCAACACTTAGAGGCGACAGTCTGTTTCATGCTAGATGCAATCATCAGGCCACAAGTGCTGTTATTTTTCTCGGCTATTTATATATATACGGGTCAGTGGTGCATTGCGGGTAGTCTATTTTGGTGGTTATTTTACTGGAAGTTGTTTATTTGTTTATTTATTTATTTGGGTTAAATTATTAAGCTATTTGTTCGATTTTGGTGTTGATTGTTGTAGTTTATTCTAACTATTATTTTGGTGGGAACAGTTTTTAATTTATTTATTACTTCATTTATTTATTTGGATTGATTATCTTTATTTGTTTTTTTCTAATGGTTAGTTTATCTGGATTGGTTTATTTATTTATTTGGATGAATTTAAGTCAATTTATTTTACTTGTTATTATTTATTTGTTATACTGTATATTTTCTCTTTTCGGTTTTTGATTTTTAAGTAACGTAGTTTTTTTTTTTATCATTATATAACAGTTATAGCTATTTTTTTCGTCTGATTTTTTGGTTTGATTTTTGTAGTCTAGCTTATATTTTGGTCATAATGGTTTGCTAATTTGTTTATTATTTACTTTATTTATTTGGGTTCATTGGGTTTTTTTTATTATTCTATTTCGTCTATTCTAACAGGTGTGTGATTTGGTAATTTTTTTGGGTTAATTAATTTTGCTTATTTTAATCTTATTTTGTTTATTTATTTATTTATTTTTATTTTATTTTATTTTTTCCATTTTTGATTTTTAAGTAATGTAGTAGAAATTTGTTTTCATGTCTGTATTTTGAGATGAGCTCAGATCTTTTATTTAATAATTTATTTTGGTCTGGGAAAGTAATGATAGCTATTTTTTCCTCCAAGCAAAGTTTGCAAGTTTTTGATTGGTTGTTGTAGGCTGATGAGGTTTTCCTTATTTTCCAAGATATTTTGGTGTGATGTGCGTTTTGGTTTTAATTTCCCAGATATACTTAGAAATTCATGTAATAGATAATGGTTTGAAATTGCTAATCGGAGAGCAGAGTTCCAATTCCAGTTAGGTTTGTTATATTGACTTATGCACAAATATCCTTGGGAAAGATATGAATCCACCTCTTCTCCATCCAGCTAAAGGTTAATTAGTAAGATTTACATCACTAAATTATTATCTCCAAAATAAAAAATTCTTACAATCTAAAAATATTTTCTGGCTTTAATTAACCTCTAAAGGGTTGATAAGCTGTAAAAAAATGAATGAATCAATCAAACCCATTTATCTCATTTCTCAATAGTTTTCTTTTAGTAGTAATATAGTAAAAATGAATAATCTTGAAAACATCATATCCAAACCCGATTTGATAGTCATATATCATTATATATATATATATATATATGAAAGAAAAATACAGAAAAAACAAAATTCTGAATATGCATTATTAATGTTAAAATAAAGTTATCTGTTTGAATTAGTTGGGCTCTTATGTCCATCGATTTTTGTGTCAAATTGTTATAAGTTATAATGTTAATTATGTTTAAATGAAAATGTCCATGAAGATGGTCTTAAATAGAACGAAACGTCTGACGTCGACTTTATTTTAACATTAATAATGCATATTCAGAATTTTGTTTTTTCTGTATTTTTCTTTCATACTGTCGGATTTATATCCATATATTTGCTTACATATATCCTTAATATTGCGTCAAAAAAATAAGATTAATGCTTGTTGTTATTTATTCTTGTAGAATATTTCAGTATCAAGTAAGTTTTTATAGGCTAGAATTATTGATCGCCTCACATTACTATTCTACTAGAATGATTGCCAACCAAGGCTAGAGAACACAGTCTGCTCTACTATTTTATACATTCCTGGGATAACTTTTAATGTGAATCAGTTTAATTAATCAGGAAGTTATGTCAATCAGGACTTACAATTCAACCTCACTAATCCATGTTTAAATCATAAGGAAAAATCTTTTTTCCAAATTACTGTATTTCCTAGAATAATGCTGTTATAGTTTGGTGAAAAATATTTACAAAAAAACCTAACAATTACCTACTGAAATGCTTATGCAAACATGTCACTAATCTTATAAATTCTGGTGTATTTGCACTTATAGCAAAACTGCTTATACAAATTCAGCCACTGAGGTATTTAACACTGGGTGAGTCTTGGAGGAGTTTTATTAAAAAAAGTGTTCCTAAAATGGCAGGAAATACAGTATGAAAACAATTTTGCTTGTTGTCATTGGTATTGCAGAAAACAAAAGAATCTGTGGAGAGCTTTGATCACCTATGTCCTGAAGGGACATGGTACAGAAAAACAAAGGGAAACTGAAAGCATTTGTGCAAATTGGAATTTCTTCTGTTTTCTATGTGCAATAATTTAATCAAATTATATCAGAATGTATTTCAGTATGCAAGCATGTTGATCATATTTCATTTCATATACACGTACATGAAAAATGCTTCTATTAGTCGAGTGCCTATGTGTAGACAAACATCTTGTAGCCAAAAATAGCACAAGGAAATTGGCAGTAACAGGCAAAACGTAGATATTCTTGCAGCATTAATAGCAGAGGTTTCCTTCAGAATATAATGATGTGCTAAAAATGAACTGACAGATGAAAAAATGGACAATCAACAGAGGATAGAATCAATATAGCATAAGATCTAAAACGAGGATTTAGCATTGTATTGACATTTATAATAATAAGATGATTATTAATGATTATATGGATGTGCAGGTGGCATAATCAATGTGGAAAATGGAACTGGTGAACTGAGTTCAAACTCTGGGCTTGTCAGCTGCATTCACTTTTGAACAAATGCCCTTGGAAAAGACAGGAATCCATCTCTTCTTCTTCCACTCAGGTGGAGTGGAAATTGAAGAGTAGACAGAGCTCTCTAGCCTTGGGTAGCAACCAGTTTAAGAGAAGGAAAAGACTAAATTCCAAACTGTGGAAAAGTTAACAATGAAATCATTCCACTGTTATTACCAAGAATGCATGTCAATTCAGATAATAAAGAAAAATCTATCCTCATCCTTTTTGTTATCATCACAATATTTTGGCTGATGTTCTCTCTGGTCTTCTTCAGATGTCTGTCAATCTGGTTAACCTTCAGGGAATTTTAAACTGAACCCTTTATTTAATCTACAAGGATAGATTGTTCTTGTTACACTTTCTATATTTGGGATATCTTGCTTTGTTTTTTGTGTGTTTGTTTCTTTTTTTTTTTTAAATCCTGCTCAGTTATTGCTAGTCCTGTTTCAACTAGAATTTAGTGAATGACCCAAGCCATGGATTGACTTCATAATTATTATACCACCAAGTTCAAGAACCAAGACTTTAATCCTTTAAGCTATTGTCTTGTGTGAAACTAGAACTTGGAGCCTTAAATTGGTCTTGTCTCCAACACTGTTGAAAATTCCTTCAAAGATTGACAGACACCTAAAGGTCAGAGGTCACAATGGTCAAAATGTTGTGATAATAACAACAAAATGAGGACATTAGTCTGACTGGTAAATAATAATAATTTCCATTAGAAATTAAAAAATCACCTCAATTTAAAATAAATCTACAAAATATCAACTAATTCTTGGATTTTAAGAAAATTTTTGTACTTGTTTAAAAAGGAATTTTCATTCTAGATTTGGAGTTTAAAAAACAAAATATAACAAGTGAACCAATGAAAACTGAAATGAATAATGTTGAAACAACAAGCATTGAAAATAGATTGAGGATCTGTGAAATGGTAGAGGCTATCCCAAATGTATCTACGAATAGAAAACAATGTTCTTGATTTCCCCTCTGAGTACTGATGATGAAATCAGGTGCTGATGACATAGATATTCAATAGATATTCATAGTTGGGATAAAGATGATTTTGACCAAAAAATGCAACATCCTCTACTAAGTGTTCCATGAAACCTTTCCATAACAGAAATTATGATTTGGAGTTGGAATGAAAACAAGTGATGGCACAGAATGTGAAAGCATCATAAAATTTCAGGAATTTTGGAATTAAATACTGTAACAGGGTACTGATCCTGTTCAAACATTTAATTTCATGAAATTGGAGAGACTACCAATTAGATATTATTTATTAAAATTCTCAGAAGAGGAGAAATAGGTTGAATGATTGAAAAAAAAAAAAAAAAAAAAAAAAAAAGGAATGAGTTAAGAATTATGTTTCAAACAATAAAATGAATTTAAGGAGATAAAAATAATCAAAGCCAGAATTAACTATCTGAGATTCAGTAAAACTGACCAGAACTAAGTCTTCCCACTATCCACTTCCTATAAGAATACATGATTAATGTGTTGTCCAAATTTTGGGGTTCTCAGAAATTATATTTAGGGATTTGTTCACATTCAAACTATCTGCCCAAAATGTGTATATTCTTACAGAAAAGAATTTCTTAATTTTTCTGAACAAAGAAAGGCACCTGGTTCATACCTAAAATCCCAGACATGAGGTTTTCTTTACAATATACTATCCTTCCAAAATATGTATATACCTACAGAAATGACTGATCCAAATTCTTTTAAACAAGAAAGTATCTGGATTTTGTTTAATTCCCAAGCTTGGGATTTGTTTATATTGACGCTGCTCACCTGAAACACCATCTTTACCAAAAGGAAAGACAGAAAATTCTGAACAGAATGCCAAGTGGTTATTAACAAGATCTAAGATTAAGATTGTTGGTGTGAAGAAAATTAGATATATTTTATCTAATTCTAGATATATCTTATCTAATTTATTCTAATTTTAGGGAGAAATCATTTATATAAATCAGGTAACACCAGGCCTGAAACAGATGGAAGATTGGCCCCAACAAAGTCAACAAAGATTTGCTCTGGTACCTGCCTCACAAGAACACTATGGCTGGGGTGAACACACAGACACACACACTGACTGGTGGCCTTCATTCTACTATTTTATAAAAGATACCGCTAGATTCTCAAATCACCATTTAGTGAAGGGGAGAACTTGATTTTGCAGTAAATAATAGACATTTTATTCATCAGTTTATTTTTTCTTTTTATACTACCTGTTGTTAGTTGTCAACAGTGCTGTGAAATTTATTGAAGGAGTTCTTATTCCAGCCCTTATTCCTGATGTTGTCCTTGGACACAAAGAGAGAAAAAATAACCATAGCCACGAATTACAGAATCTAGTCTGTGGCACACAGCATACATATGCAGTCTATCACTAGACTTCACCATCAATCCTAATATCATAAGATGTTGGAAAACCTAATCAACCCTATCAAAACAACACACCATCCCCAATCAAGGAGGGAAAAGAAAACTACACAACATGTAAGGTCACTATTACTCAACAAAGCTAGTGGAGGAAGAAGAGGAGACAAGAGAGAAGATAGTGAATAAGATGTGGGTTATAATACTAAAAACTTTTAGTACCTTGGTATATAGATCAGTTATAAAAATTTAATATAGCAATTAAAAAAATGACATTAGAATAGTCTGTGCTAGAGAGAGTTTTGCCCAACACCACGAATTGCTACAAAACCAAAACATTAACCTGAGAACAAGAGTCATATTCTTAAATAGCTTTATCAGATTTATATTTTATTATGAATATCATGTCTGATGCCCAACCCATTCAGAAATACCTAAACTGTCAGCCGTATACAACCATTTTCTCAGATCAATGATTAAAAATGGCTTCAAGCAAATGAACCCTGTAGGTTTTAGAGAGGACTATACTCATGGCCTAGCACCAAAGAATTACAAAGAACTGTACTAAATAATAGAAACTACATCACTCAAGCACTTTCAACAGAAACAACTAAAATGGATATCACATATAAATGGAAGAGAAAATAATGACATGATCAAAATGTTGACATTCCACATTACTTCAAACAAAAAGTTAGGAAGGAAACCCCCATCAATACTGAAAAGAGCAATAATGAACTTGAGAAACCTATTTTCCTGAAAAATTGTTTTAATAGAAAGATTTTAGAAATTTCAATTGACAGTAATATTGGCTGTTCTGTCAATGAATGTCAAATGTTTCTTTATAAGGAGACAGTTAACATTACCCCCTATCACAGCAGCATAACACATCACCTCATTTGCAGGGATTCAGCAGAGTGCTCAGCATATGGCAAATTCACGTTTTGCTTTTGAGAATTTTTTGGAATTTTCCTTTTAATATTTTTTAATCCATGAATGTTTGAAGCTATAGATGCAAAGATCTGACTATATCTACTGATCTGATCATTGCATCTCTTGTTATCATCTCTGAATCGTTGTAAACATAGAAGCAGTGAAATCATTTTTAACCCTAAGACATAAATATAAAATGACGTGTTTCAGGCGTTTCGATCATAAAACATATGTCCTGTATGCAAGTAGAGATATATAATTTTTGTTTAACATACCCATGTGTAGATTCTCAAACTGAAGGTCAATTGATTAACTCACCTGTAAAATAAACAAAAGAAAATTCATTAAACCAATTGTAAGTAAATCCCAAAATAACACAAAAAAAGTTATGGCTTTCAATCCTATGACTGGATCATTATTAAATTTATTTTATTTTCTTTTAAATTAATGCCAAGAACTTCAAATATTTTAAAATAGAGGAGGTTATGAATATTTTCTTGTTCAATGGCATCAGCTAAAACTGAAAAGAAATCTATCAGTACAAGTCTTGAACTTTTCTAAGTTGATCATACAAAAGCCGTGCATCTTCCATGGTACCATGTCCTGAAGGGACATGGGCGATCAAGGTTCTCCATAATTTCCTGTCCTTTGTAGCTATAAATAAATTTTGTCTTTTTGCTATCACATCTAAACCTTATACCAATATTCAAACTCACTAATTAGGTCATGTGTTTTCCTCTATCTCTCTTGCCTTCAGTATATCCTGTGAGGAGCAAATTTCCCAAGCCCTCTTTCCTCATTATGTGCCCTAGAAATTTCAACTTTGTCTTTCTGATAAGTATATCTCATTTTTGCTTCCATTTACTCTAAAACTTTAATGTTGGTCACATATTCAGTCCATGGTATTCTCAACATCCTTCTGTAGAACAACATTTCTGTTACTTCAAGTCTCCTCTTCATCTTTCAGGAGATTGTCCAGCAGTCACTACCATAGAGGAAGACTGATATTACATAATAATTCAGTACTCTTAGTTTTGTTTGTAATGAATTTTTTTCTGTTTCTTAATACTTGGTAGGTATCTTTCACTATCCTAATGCACATATTATCAATAATAATGCTGGAACTTATTTTTTTTAATTTTCTATTAAAATTTGCAATTTTTAAATTTGTTTTTTTCTTCAAAAAGAAATTTAATAATATTACAAAAAGATTCTAAAAGTGCTTACAGTTTGAAGCTTTTTTCTTTTATGTAATCATGGCCTTCCACAACTTCCTTGCCTTTATAGCCCTTAGCAAATTCTTGTATTTTTACTCTCACTTTCTGTTCTGCCATCAATTTGCACACACTTGTTATTTAGCTTCTTCACAGTTTCTCTCTTCCCTTCGTTGTAAGTATCAAATTCTCCAAACTTTCTTTTCTCATTATTTGTCTTAGAAATTTCCAACTGTCCCTTTCCAATTAAAAGTGCTCTTTTTGTTCCCATTTTCCCAAAAACTTTCTCATTGCTTGCATGCTCCAGCCATAGTATTTGCAGTACCTGCCTAAAGAACTACATCTCTTGTCACAAGTTCCCTTTTCATCCAAAGGAAGGTGGAGATTACAAAGCAATTGTGAAATTTCCTTTGATTCTAACAAAATTTTCATGTTTCTTAATACTTTGTTCAGGTTTTGGAAGGCATTTTTTGCTATTCCAATGCACTTTCAGATTATGTCACATTTTCAGTCAAAAAATATCTATTTCAGCATAATTAAGTCATTTAAAACTTTATTTTCATTATTGCTGTTTATTTTGTTTTTTTTTTAACAAACTCCACAAAACCGAATCTTAACAGGTCTTTCTTTACAATTAAATTTAACATTTTTTCTTTTCCACTCTTACTGGGAAACAAAGTTTGGCTAAGAAAAAAATTGGAGACAAAAAAACAAAAACAAAGATAATTTACTTTTAGGAAAAATTACTTCCCATCTTTTTTTTTTGCCTGCCTCAAAACTTTACAAAGAAATAAAATTAAAAATTCAACCAATCAGCAATCACAATAAAGACTTCTATAAAGAAAACATGGAAGCCATTTTCGTTTCCTTGAGATATACTTGAAACAGTTTCTAATCATGTAACCACAAATAAAAGTTTTGATACACTGTTTTTTTTTCTGATAAAAAACAGTCTTGCTTTTAACAATAAAAAAATAAAGTTTGTTTGTTGTCTCAAGAGCAGATAATTAAAACCAAACACACAAAATACAGTTTACCATATATAATTATGTTTCAGCCAACTTCATGCATAGTGTGATCCTGAATTTTGGGAATAAATTTTAACCCCACCAGAAAAAGAAATATACCTGTGTATAGGGAAAACGGTCACTGAAAATGCATGTTTTTTATCCTCTTCAAAAAAATTACCTGTGTATATGTACCTGTTTACCCTATTTTTTGTGCAAAAAACTGATCAGACTATATTCAAGTATATACAATAGGATACTTAATAAATGTATTTTATTAGGATGTATCAGAAGCATTTTCATTTTTACAGACCTTACTCCAAAGTTTATTTCATGCATATATCTAAAGAATATCTAAAACTCCACCATATGTTTATATATATATATATATATATGTGTGTATAGTATTTAGGCAGAAATCCTTCTTTCATGCACATTTCATTGAAAACAACAAACAAGGTGCTTTTATTTAATGTTTTATATACAATTTCTCATGTGATCTAATAAGTTTTTTTCTTTTCAGTTGATATAAAAACTGTCTGAATGTTCTTTTTATCTGAGCGCTCTGATACATTTAGCCATTCTCAAGGATGATATTTTAACTGTTAAAATAAAAAATAGTTTGTTGTATGTATGTTTTATAAAATTTTTTCATTTTTCAAAACACAGTCAAGATATTATGTCCACGTTCAAAGTTAATATTATTAAGTGTTGGTTTGTTTGTTTTTATTAAAAAGGCTTCCATTATTTTTAGCCTTTTTTTGTATGTAGATGATGCTATCACATTAGAAAAAAGAAGTAGGACAAAATGGAAAAAGTTTTTGCTGATGTGTTTTGTCCTTTAGAACTTCATCAGACTATGTTTATGTAAGTATATATATATATATATATATATATATATATATATATATATATATATATATATAATAAAAAGGCTTAAACACTAATATTCCATGGTTATAATTTATTACATTGGAATCGTAATTACAATCCAATTCATCAGACCTACAAATTCAAAAAGAAATCGGAAAAAATAACTCTGGGAATAAAAAAATAAAATTTAGTGAGAGTGTATGCATGAGAGTGTGGGAGAAGTAAATGAAAGCCCTAGAGAGGGGTAACAGACGAAAGAAGAACAGGAAGGTCAAAAAGTGAAGGTGGGGATTAAAATTTAACAGAGAGAAGTTTTATATATATATTCAGTTGTATGGATACTAGCTTGTAACCCTGGGTTTCATGCTTTTGCAATCATCAAACAAATTGATTTTTTTTAAAAAGTGGATCTATTTATGCTTATTTGTGTTTGATTATTTCTGTGTGGTGGAGGGGGAGAATTTTCTTCTGTGTTTGTTTGGGATGATGCTCTCATATACATAGACACATATACATACAGGTGTATGCATTTTAGTTCATACAAATACACCCAGGTTAGGCAAAGATACACAACCATGTGTTTGAGCATACATATATATGTAATTGTTATTCAACTTCAGTGTCGAGATTGTAGCATTTACATATGTAACAATGATCTCTTAACAAGGAACATGTGGGGTGGTCTTGGCATTTTTCAGATCACCTATCCGTGCCGTCAGATAAGCTCACATTTCCTTACACATACATACACAAATGTAGACGTGTACAAACACTCTTACTGGTCTGGGTCTACTACCACCATGCTGGTTAAGGTGGGTTCTGTTTGTGGGCATGATGATGATGATGATGCTGCTTGTATTTTTAGCAACGCTAACTGCTGGTGTCTTATTGATGATTGTGATTATGTTAATAGTAATAATAACTGTGATATTATTATTGATATATTAATAGCAATTATTGATGTGTTATTGGTCATGATAATCAGTTAAGTTAGCCTTAATGATGATGGAAATGATAATGTAATAATGACAAAAAATATCCATACAACTGAATATGTTAGCTCTATCACAAATACTGAGTAACTTTCCACTAAGTACCGCACATATAATATATATAATCAAATTTGTGGTGCAGTTTAATTTATATTACAATGAATCATTCCTTGTGTTTTAAATTTATAAGCTGTATAAGGTCTTTCTTAAATATGCAAGTACTTTCGACTGTAAGTTAGTATCCATTATCAATAACATTTCTAAAAAACATATTTCAATTCACATTATATTTTTTCATCTCAGACGCTACCTGAATTTTACCAAAAAAATAATTTCCATGCCTGAAGATGACTGAATGTATAGTCGAAAGTACTTGCTTATTTAAGAAAGACCTTATACAGCTGATAAATTTAAAAAACAAGGATTATAACATTCATCAAGTGACTGGTAGGTTAATGCACCTTTAAAATTTTGTTAGCGAAGATTTCGCCATTTTATATCATTAACTTTACTAATTTACTTTTTGTATGAATGATTCATTGTTTTATATATATATATATATATATATGACAAAGTGGTAATTTTTTGGTGTGTGTGACATTATGAACTAAAGTTCATAATGTGTCATCAAACTAATGTCTGACTTCCTCAAACTAATGTTTTTGTTAAAAACTGTTTTGTATAAAGCATGAAATGTGTCATACAAATTTTTTTATCTACTTTTGACATTAATTTGTCTAACATTGTGCTGATACATCAAAAATTTTATACCATATATATATATATATATATATATATATATATATATATATATATACACACACACACACACAAATGATAGAAGGTAGTTAAAATAATAATGATGTCAATGAAAAAATTGTCCTTTTTGACATGGCACAAAGGTCCATGTTTACCAAAAATATTTTGATAAACCCCAATAGAATAATGAATTATTTATAAATGGTCTCAACCTGTAATTTCTTTATTCATTGCATAAGATAATGATATCAAATTAGAAATAAATTTGATCTATCTTTTTATTACAAGCCATATTTAGAGAGTAACGCATCTCATTAACCATTAAACCATATATTAAATATACATTAGCAGCAGGTATATGAATGAAAAGATAAGTAGACATAGGAACTGGGAAGAAAGGACGAACTTACCATTATAAGAAAACAAAGTATAATTATCATCAATGGGAAAGGCCCTGGATATGAGCTACTGGAGATGTCAAAATCATTTAAGTATAAAAATTTAAATAACTAGCAAATGTTTTAACAAAGGATGGGAATGTGTCACTGAAATCTAATGGCACATTGGAATAGCAAAACACACCTTTCAAAAGCTAAGCAAATATTAAGAAACAGGAAAATTTCATTAGAAACAATGAAGAGAGTGTTCAACTGCTAGTATTTTATTCAGAACAGCTTCCTCTTTGAAAATAAATTCAGTAAATATACAAAAAGAGAAAGGGGTGAAGACAAGTCTGCATCTTCTCACTGGATTTATTCAACCTTTACAGTAATGCGATTCAGAGAGAATTAGCAGTCCTACCAGGATTCTTTACTGGCATTCACAATCTTAACAGCTGTGCAGATAGCACAAACTTGATAGCAGATACAAATAGGAAAATAGAAGACCTCCTCCCGAGGTAGCGCAAAGGAAAGCAAGAAGAAGAGACTAAACATCAGTTGCGAGTAAGAATGTCTGGTTGTCAGTAAAAGGAGAGCTCAATTCAAATTACAAATTGGTGATACCAAAATCAAGTAAGTACAAAAATTTAAATATCTAGGACGCATTTTAACAGAGAATGGAAAATGTGACATCAGCAGGTGCAGTGGAATAGCAAAAGATTCCTTCCTAAAGTTAAGAAACAGAAAAGTGTACTGAACTGTTATGTAATACCATTCCTGCTATATGGCAGTTAATGCTGGTAAATCCCCTTGCAGTTAAAGAATAGATTGAGGCAACAGAAGGATGCTGAGAATTCCATGGACAGAATGAGTAAGCAACAAGAAAGTCTTAAAGAAAATGGAAACATAAAGAACACTTACATTTATAATTAGAAGATGACAACTGAACTTTCTAGGGAAAATAATGAGGAAAGAGGGCTTGGAGAATTTGACACTCACAGGACATATTGAAGAAAAGAGTGACAGAGGAAAGCAGTGAATGACCTATCTAAAAAGGTTGTGTAAATGAATGGATGAACAAGAAGTGGGACAAGTAGTAAAAAAAAAAAAATCTTACCAAGATTTAAAAATTATAGGAAGTTATGAAGAGCCAAAATCACACACATGAAGATATATAACATAAAAAACTGTGAATCTGATAGTAAGCAGAAAATATTACATTACCAGAAAATATGCATCTATAGTTTTTATATGGCTATCTTAGGTCAGTCATTGTAAAATTCACTTCTTGAAGGCCAATTTAGCAAGAGAACATCAACCAACAAAATTATATACATTTTTTTTTCTGTTCTGATTAAGTGAAATATCTCTACAGAGTTATTCTCACTTTGAACAGTAAGGAGTCAAAAAAGGTTTTGATGCAGGTCAAAATGAAATTTATAAAATATTAATCTGACATGTAATATGATTGATCCAACTGAATTTTGATCTTTAATTTTACAAGATTTTTCATCCTGAATATAAATATGTTATTTGAAATAGAAAACCATGTAATATACATAAAAATAATAATGAAACGTTTTACTTGCTGTAGATCAAATATAAACTTACCTGAAAGCAAAAATGACTATCATGCAAACAAAAACTAACAAATATTATACCAAGGTCACAAGTAAAAGTCCTGTAGTAATGCTTTTAGTATGAGTACCAGTATAAGTTACTATTTTTGAGTGACATATTTATCAAGGTTAATAAACTGATTTAGCAATCAGTTGCATATCACTTGGGCCTTGGTTTTACAAGTCAACCAATTGCAAATTTACAAAAAAATATATTCACCACATGAATGAATAAATTAACAGAATGTAAATGACTGACCTTTGTCACCATTGATAACAGATAACAGTTTGCTCCCACTACCAGATCAGATAAAGTAAATGCTCCAAAGAGTGAATCACATTTTCATTCACCTACTCTTTGTCTACCAACCTAACAATGTGTTCAAGATAACAAGTAATGAGACAGAGTCGTGATAGAATTGGATTCAGGTCTTTCTCAAGGACAGTGTAAAGAAAAATATCTGTAAAATAAATCTGAACTAGAATTTAAATTGTTTAAGTGATAATAAGTGTTATTAACTCACATGTCTTCTTACTGAATGAATATTTCATTTTTTTATGCTATGGCCTTTTGGGACAATCATAGTCCACAACCTATTCTGTTTATTATCTGTAAAAAGTACTGTGTTCCAAGAAAAAATAGTGGAGTGGTTTTCCATTGTCTTCTCCATAGTTTTGAATTTAGATTAGTCCATCGCCTGGTTGCTACCCATTTGTGTGATAGTGAATGCAAAAGATTTGGCCAGAATTTGAACTCAGCTTGCCAATTCCATTTTTTGTGCTGATGATGGTCATGATATCCACACATCCTACTGAATGTAATACACATTTTTAAAAAAAATGTAAAAAAAAACAGTTTAACAGGGTGTGGGAGAAATGCCTCCCATCTTTTAAACTGTCACTTGGGTGTTGCTATTGAACTTAGATAAGTGACAATGGTGTCTTCATCTAACTAATGTCTTACCATTTCATTTCAGATAGCATCAGTTACCATCATGGCTTTGACTGGTGCATACAGTGTGTTTACTGTTGAAATTGATATTGCTACAATTTGAAAACTTCAGGGATTAAAAGAAAGCCACCTGGAAGACTTTGAAGCCCTCAAACTTCCAGATGATGAAAAACTTTAGAAATTGTCTACAACAGTGTATAGTGAAAAGAGGCCACCATTTAGAGGATGTCATTTTTAAAGCCAAATGAAGGAAAACTGTGGCCCTTTGTTTAAATAAAAGTGAAATAAATTCTTTAATAGCAATTACCTTGGTCTTTTTACTGACCTTTAAAATGGAGAAGCTATTTCTGTTGCACTCTGTACTAAATCCTATAATTGTATTTACCAATATTATTTATATATTTTAAACCCTATTGCAATGTTAATTTTATTTATCAAAGTATTTAGGTATTTTATTTAGTGAGACATCCCAGCTAAGCCACACCATTTTCTGCCAGGCCTGCAAAGAGACATGAGGTTTGGTTTGGTTTGGTTCTGATTAAAAAAACAACACCCATTTGATTGGCCAATTCCTCTATACTTTTCATCAATTGCTGCCTTTAAACAGTTTAGTTGGTAACAATACACATCCGAATTTGTGGAAGATCTTCAGACTGGCTGTCCTCCTATATGGCAGTGAATGCTGGAAAATCTCATTATAAAAAAAAAAAAAAAAAAAAAAAGGGGCTTGAAGCAACAAAGTAAACTATACTAAAAAGAACAAGATATCTTTAGACATGAGTAGTTCAAACTCAGATTTACTGGAAATATAGTAAAATATCCATAGACATGGTTAGTCTAAACTCAGATTTAATGTAAACAAAGTAAGTTATATTAAAAAGAACAAGATGAGATATTCCTAGCCAAAAACAGCAGAATGAGAACAATCTAGCCCCATAAATTAAATAAAGTGTTCAGTTTTAAATTCTCTGAATGTTAATGAAAATACTAGCAGTTTCCCTACTAGGAAACATTTGGCATTCCTTGACCAACTACCCAGTACTACTTTTGCTTGAAATTTATAAAAAAAACTTTCTAAAACTGAAGTTTGTCTTTATGATGATTTGTGATTTATAATGAATATTTATAATAAATTTAAAAATAGATATACAGTTTTTTTCATACAGGTAACATCACTCTCCATCTCCCTTGCTCATATATAAGTGTGAACAAAAAACTAAATAATGAGATATTAGCAACTATATGTGCATGTCATAGCAAAAATATACAAATGAGCAAATAAATATTTATTTAAGGTGTAAACAAAACAGTGCTCAATGGAGTTAAACAAAGCTATAAAGTATATATTAATAAATACATATATACCAACATTTGTAGTGCAACTCAGATTCATAGTTGCCCAATTCATTGGGTAAACATGAAACTGTTTCACTATATAAATATATATATATATATATATATATATATATATATTTTTGTGAATAGATGTATATGGATGCACATTTATATACGTGCATGTATTTACATATTTATATGAATATAATAGTGTACATCTTAATATTTTATAGAGTAGATGCTCTGTTTATTTATTAAACAGCATATTTATTTATTTTTGCCTACCAGCCTGAATATTTGAGAAATCTTATTAAAGAAATATATGTGCTCTCTGAAAGGATTTGAACCTGCATCATCCTGTCATAAACTCTAAAAATTTCATATCTGCACAATTTCAAATTCAAACATAAACAAAGCACTAAGTAATGGAATATAACAGGATGCTATAACTATCAAGATTTAAATTTTACAATGGTCAGTTTTCAATCAGCACCTGATGATTGTATTGTGTATGAAACTCAGAGTTGTTCTACCAGTGAGGGAGAAAGTGTATATTTAATATTAATATAGATTTTAGCACTGTTATTATACATCAAATATTGTTTTATTACCATCAGCACTCAAAGTGTGATACTATATCACTTTAAAAATTGGTTTTAAGGATTCCAACATTTGAGTAGATGCTCCATTTATCTTAAGATATCTATTTTCATATACTGGCCTGAATCTTCGAGAAAGCTTATAAAAAAAAATTACACCCTTTGGCAGGATTTGAACCTGCATCCCCCTTTACAGAAAACACCATCATTAGATGCTTTTAACCATCTCAGCCACGAAGGGTGTGCTTGATCAAGCAAGGCCAAATACTATCTTTAAGCACAATCCTTCTCATTCTAGTTTCCCAAAAGTTCATATCTGCCCAGTTTTCTATCTGAAACATAAATAAAGTGATTTTTAAAGAAGGAATGGATATTTTTCAAATATATTAACCCAATAGATTTTTATCACTTTTTTGTTATTTTTTAGTTGATACTCATATTCGAGTGGAAGCTCTGTCTATTTTAAACAGTATATTTGGGTATATAAATAAATAAAGGTACATGTTTAATTGAATAATTTTAGCAAGTTTTGTCTACTTATTTTCAATTAGATCCTTTCATATTCATGGACAAGCATTTTGGTATCATTAATAAAGGAAGAGAGAAAAATTACCGCTTCCTTTAATAATGACACCAATGAAAGGATCCACTTGAAACTAAGTAGACAAAACTTGTCGAAATGATTCAATGAAACAGGTCTCAATGAAAACATGCTGACAAAATATACACTATATATATATATATATATATATATATGTGCGTGTGTGTGTGTGTATTACAAACCAGAGCACCAACCTATCTAGTCAAAATCACCAAGAATTCAAAGTGAGAAAATATATTCTTCAACTGATTCAGTTAAAAACCAGGAAGAGTGTAAGTAAGCAATGCTCAGTTATGTAGATATATTCACAAACCAAAAAATCCATTGTCATAAATTGAATCTATTTTGGCCCAAAACAGTTCCATTCTTGATCTGTCGGAAAGTTTTGGACAGGTTTTCCCCAAGTCAAGTGACAATGGGAAATCAATTAGTCTCTATAGCAGGACAGGATACTGGGAGTTTCTTGAATAAGATCCAATTAAGATAGAACTGTGCCAGCTAGAGTAATGTTAACCAATCAAATTTGCTTATCTGTAACCACATACAAATCAACATCAGTACACTTTCCAAACCAAATGTAACATTACAACATAAACAAACAACTAAAAATATAAGAGAAAAGATAACCAAGGAAGGAAGCAATTAGTCAAAATTATCTTTACAGGAATGAGTTACATGTAAGTCATTCTCAATTGATGATCACTTTATATGTTTAGAAGACAAAGATAAGTCAAATAATCCATTAAAATGACTAAAAAATAGCTGTTTTTTTAAACTTTTTAATTTCTCTGTCTCTCTTTATATGCCATGTCTCTTCAAGACATTGATAATGATGGTTCTAAACAGCTTCCTGTCTTTTCTCACTCAATATTTTTTATGGCCCCTCTTTATTTTTGTGGTACTTGTTCCTTCATTCAATTTGCACAAATCTCATAAGTATGTTACTCGCTGATTTCCTCTGCCTGCTTCAATATATCCTGTGAGGATATTCTCAGATGTATTTCAGACGTAAGAGATCAAGTCTCTCCACAATGTCCAGTAATTTCTCCCAGCAATACTTTCCTCTTTCTCTTTGTGGTACTTGTTCCACCATCCAATTTGCAAAATTCTCTCATGTAGGTTACACGCTACTTTCCTATGCTTGACTAACCTTCAATGCATTCTGTGAGTGTTAAATTCCAAAAAACTATCTCTCAGGACCAGGATGATCAAGGCTTTCCACAGCTTCCTGCCTTACTCTCAGCAATACTTTCCCCTTTATACCCCACTCTTTCTCTTTGTAGTTCTTTTTCCTCCATCCATTTGTGAAAACCTGTCAAGTGGATTACTTGCTGCTTTCCTCTGTGTCTCTTACCTTCAATGTGTCTTGAGAGTAGTAAATTCTCAGAGCCATCCTCCAGGACATAGGTGATCATGGCTCTTCACAGCTTCCCACCTCTTGCTAGCAGCAATACTTTTCTTCTTTGTGACCCTGCTTTCTCTTTGTGGTATTTGTTCCTTCAGCTATTTGTACAAACTTATCAAGTTACTGCTTTCTTTTGGATCTCATACCTTTGATTTATCCTGTAAGTGTTAAAGTCTCCAAGCCTTATTTCCTCAGTAAGTATCCCCAAAATTCTACCTGTCTTTCCGATTGATTTAACAGTTCCTTTGTAGTCCATCTTCTTATAACTTCCTCATTAGTTGTATGCTCTCTTCATGATATTCTCAACATTTTTCTGTAGAACAATATTTTGGTTGCCTCAAGTCTTTTTTTTCATTGGAGGTAAAATTATCCAGCTCCCACTGTGTTATAGGAGCAGAGGGCATTATATAGCA
This sequence comes from Acanthosepion pharaonis, assembly GCA_903632075.3. Lineage (NCBI taxonomy): Eukaryota > Metazoa > Mollusca > Cephalopoda > Sepiida > Sepiidae > Acanthosepion > Acanthosepion pharaonis. The sequence continues at coordinate 829,501 of CAHIKZ030003239.1, read as the reverse complement.
GTCCAGTGTCTTTTTCTTTATTTATAATGTTATTTTTTTTTTATTTTTTTTTTATACGTTAGTACTTTACTTAGTTTCTGAAAATTATCTTTCACTAACCCTTCTTCTTTATGTAGCATGTCCCCTCAGGATGTAAGTGATCATGACTCTCCACAATTTCCTGTACTTTGTAGCTCTTAATAAATTTTGTCTTTCTGTTATTTTTCCTAAGCCCTGTTCCACTATCGATATTCCTATTCTTTTCTTTTTTTATGCGTCATGTCCTTTCAGAATTTTTTTTTTTTGAATATGGATCAAAGGAAATATATATATATATATATATATATATATATATAAATATATGGTAAGTACTCCACAGTTGAAATGCCGACAACTAAACCGACTACCCCTCTTGAAGTTCTTTCGAGTGAGGTGGCTCATTAGTGAGCCAGTAGGACAAAAAATAAGACTTAACAAAGGGCAGAAGAACTCTTGCTAACTAGGTGGTCTCCATAAATCACCAAGAAGAAGGCAATGGGAAACCACTCCAATATCAATCCCAAGTTTATTATGACTGACAAATGACATTATGAAACCTAAAGGTGTGAAGGGGGTTAAGTCTATGGATATTCCGATACATCTTCAAATTTATGTCACACTTTCTGTCACCTTCCAAACTTGTTTCATTTTGACATTTCCACTGTGTAACTCACATCTTGGCCTGTCCCTTTTGCTTACAACCATCATGCATTTGATCTTATAAAAATCTATCATTAGCAGATGTATCTCTAGTTCACACTGCTTTAATGCAACAACTTAAATAAAAATCATCAATAAAGATTAAAGAAAAACTAATTAAAATTATCAATTGACAAAATCCTTTTGGTTTGTTTCATTCAAATTTTATACATTAAGTATTTACTAAGTTTAGAAATGTAGTTCTACAGAAGGATGCTGAGGATACCATGGACTGAACATGTGAGCAACAACAGAAACAAAAGGAAACTTATACTTAATATCAGTAAGAGCTAGATGAAATTTCTAAGGCACTTAATGAGGAAAGAGGATTTGAAAAATTTGATAATCACAGGACAGATTGAAGGTGAGACGTACACAGGAAAACAACACTTAACCATAGTGATCTTGAATAAATGAATGGTGGAAAAAGATATAGTAGAGATAACAAAAAGACAAAAATTTATTAAAAGCTACAAAGGACAGAAAATTGCAGAACATGATGCATAGAAGAAGAAGAACTCAGTGAAATACAAAGATGATTGTTGGAAGAAAAGAGTTTTACCATACTTTTCATGTTGTAGAAAACAAGGCTTGACCATATGGAAATTCAGCATTCAAAAATCATGGCTTTAACCTATTATCAAGCACCAATTATTATTGCTGGTAGAAATTTATCACCGATTCAGTCTCAAGTCAATCTTATAGACAACACTAACTCAGGCATCAAGAGATCTTCTGTAAAGTGAATAATATAAAACTAGTCTTACTAATGTCACATGATCAATCCTGACCAAGTACACTACTATTATACCTGTTGGACCAAACAAAGCTAAACTTAATATCTACAAGTTTTATTTATTAGATCAGTTATACCAGTAGTTCTCAACTGGGATTCATGTAACAAAAAAATAGAAAATTGGGTGTTTAAGTTTTTCAAGTTTAAAACTATGCTTATATCAATCCATATGTCTATTATAAAGGTACATCCATAGAAAAGGTTTAAAATTAATTTTTAAAAATGAAAAATCTTTCTTGAAGCTTTTATTTTAGTTTTAATTTCAAGCTAATAGATTAAATTTAATATATCCAGTAAGAAAAATATTTTACTGTTTCAAAACTAAATTGACTGGAAGGAGTTTTATTTTAAAATCACTTTTTTTTTTTTAAATCGCTGATTTCTGTACCATTTTAGAAATCTGTCAGTACAATCTAATTCTCTTTATTAAAAAGACCTTTCAAAAATAAAACATACTTTTATGAAACTTTATTTGAGGAATATTAGCTAATTTAAAGCTTAATTAATCTGATTTTAAATAAATATTACTTTTAGTTAAAAATATCCCAGATGATGGACATATCTGTAAAAATTACTTGAAGAATATAATGTGAGCACCTTTTCTATTTAATTTTTTTTTTAACTTCCCAGTAATCTTAAAAATTTAGGTAAATATTCTCTGTAATCTAATGTTTTATTGAATTTATAGGTACTTTGGCTTTAAATTTACTATAGTTACCACTCTAATTTTCTAATAATATCATGTATGGATATCTGTATGTATAAAAATCAGCATGTTTATACACAAAAAAAAATTCAAAATTGTTTTTTTAAATATTGGGATGTGGGGTGATGAATTCTAATAAGCTTTTCCATTTATGATTAGTAAATACAGTTTTAACTTAACAATATCACCTAACTGTTACAGATTAATTACAGAAATTTAAAAGATTTAAAACTTTATAAATTATTCTAATTAAAATTTAAAACAAAAAGAAAACAATTCTTGTAAAAATTCATTATTCATCCAAAAAAATTTTCTTAAGACAATAGTGCCCATAATGTATCTTATTCATAAAAGGATTTAGAAGTTTCTCTAATTAAATAATGTCTTAGTTTTATTGTATTTTTTATTTTACAATTCAAAGAAATTTTTTCTTAACAGATGGGACTTGTTTTATAAAAAAAAAAAAAATTATGATTGAAATTCTCTAAAAAATTCTGTTATAGATAATATAATTTAATATAATATAATTCTGTGTATAAATATAATAATAAATAATATAATATAATATAAAATTTAATCTAACATAATTCAGAGTATAACTAATATATTAAACAGTACAAAAATTAATTTCTTGAAATTTCATAAAATTAAAAATAGATTTTTCCAAGACTTTCTAAAACAAAAAAAAACTATTTTGAAAATAATTTAATTCATTTGTGAATAAGTCCTGAAAGTTTCATTAAAATCCAACAATTATTTGATTTTTACAAGAATTTACAAATATGTGTTTTTCCCCAAAAACAGATGCTAAAATTTTCTATGCTAATTTTTGGTCTTCCTGCTGACACAAGAAAAACAAGATTTTTAACCAAAATTTCAAACATTCTAAAAAGGATCAAAAATTATAATTTAATCCTTTGGTCTTTCCTCATAATAACATAAAACATTGTTTTTATTAAATTTGGGACATTTTTAATCATAATATGTTGATTTTTTAACAAAACTGTAGAGGTACAATTACAATTATATATATATATATATATATATATATATATATATATATATATATATATTATAGTATGTATGAAATAACAGAAGACCTAACACCCTCATCACGACTGGAAAGAATCATAACAATGAACTTGAGATACTTATTTTCCAAAAAAGTTGTTTTAAGTGAAAGTTTTTAAAAATTTTAACAGAAAATAACAATGGTTACTCAGTCAATGAATGCCGAATGTTTCCTTGTAGGGTAATGGCTAATATTGCTATTATTGTTGTGTGTATTCCTTGTAATCAACATCAATAGGCAATGAAATTGAGAATGATCAAAATAGCTTATTTCATAAAATGTAAATACAATCCTTAATAATCATTTATTCCAGTCAATTTGTTAATTTCAAATACAGAGATTTAATCATGCAAATATATTCGTCACTGTTATTGTAATATAACAAATTATACTATTTCTTCTCTTCTTTTTCCATCTAAGAAAAATGCTATATGAGTTCTTATTAGCTGAAAAAAAAATTAAATGAAAGCAATAGATTCATTTAAGAAAATAACAATTATATAATACTCCAATCATCAAATGAAGGCAAACAAAAATATTTTGTTTCTATAATTATTCATCAAACAGTTCTACATTCATAGAAATAATCTGAGGAAAAATATCAAAGACTGACTGAAATAATACCTCTGGCATATAACAGATCAAAAGAAGATATTTAAGAGTTTATTAATGTTACCCAATGAAAATGGTACATGAATTATATTATTAAGGATTAAATATTATAACTTATAATTAAAGAAAGCACATAAAGGTTCTTTGATTTCAGTGAGTTTTTCACAGCAAGAAATAAACATGAAATGAATCTTGCAACTTTTCACAAGTCATTAGTAAAACTCAATTACATAAAATCTAGCTAGCTTTGCCGAATCTTATCTATTGTAATTTTCTAATTTCTTTGGGTTTTATTTTTACAGAGATATAAATATTCATAGGCTTCATTCATCATATATCCAAAGTGAATGCTATCATGGATGCTACAAATAGATCGAAACAAGAAAAAAAAAAAAAAAAAACTTTGGATGTCAATGATAAAATAAAATTTCTTGACCAATCAGCACAAACTGAGCTTTATTTTTCAACCAATAAAAATATGAAAAACAATGTTATGCTCTGTTTCAAATTAGACCTCTTTCTGATTCACTCCACACCAAAATCTGTTGAAAGCAAAATAAAAAATAAAAAACCTTCACCACTTCACAGGGGCTCTGAG
>CAHIKZ030003239.1:807500-820000 GCA_903632075.3 Acanthosepion pharaonis | reverse complement strand
TTTATATCACCTAAAGAAAGCTGGAGCATACAATGGCTAAAATCTTGCAAATATGGTAATGAAAATGAGGACAACAATCTGAACAATGTAAATTGTCTACATGGTTACAATACATCATCGCAAAAATATCAACAGATATTGAAATTCTTTACTATAAACACAATCCATAAATTAGTAAATAAGAAAAATATCTTTTCCTCCTAATCAACTTTTAAAAAAATATCTAATCCATAATTCATTTAAAGTGTACATTATAGTTAGAACAGCAGACTGATGATTATAAAACAGAATGCCCCTCAAAAATACAGGAAATTACTATATGAAAAAAAAAATTAACATATAAAAAAAATAACTATATATTTTACTATATGAATGAATTAAAAAAAAATTAACTAGCATATACATATTTTAACCAATTGTTGTTCCAGGATGTTGCAGTTATCAAATTTTCAACATGAGGTCATTGTTCTCTTTAAGAAAGAACATCCAACTTGGGAACTGAAAAAATGCCAAGAAATTTTGTCAGAGTTCTTTAATTTAAACACCACGTCTATCATTTGTGTTTTTGTTCTGTTTTAAGGGACTAAATTTCTATCCTTTGCTTTTGTTTCAAATAACTGTTAACAAAAATTCCAACAATTAAATAAACTTTACCAAATTTCCCGTTTTTTGGGTTTGTTTTTTTTCGTCAGATACCTTGTATTACTGTTTCCCTTTCAGTGAAGTTCAATCCTGACTTGGCATCTCGACTTCAGTCACTTTCTCGCCAACATGACGTGGCTTCCCTCTGTCTTTTCTACAAAAATTTTCATGTTAATTGTTCTGATGTCCTTAGTGCCTCAACTGCATGAGTTTAAGCATGCTACAAGAATGGCAACTAGTTTTCACCATTTTACTGCTGAACTAGCTACTATGTTCTATTCTAATAGTTTCTTTTCTTGCACTTCTCACCTGTGAAATTCCTTTTTGAATTCTTGCTTCCCTGCCAACTACAAACTTCAAAAATTTAAATACAATGCCAATCCTACACTATTTACATTGCTCAGACTATCATCCTCATCTTTGTTGCCATATTTATCACAATGTTTCAGCTGTTGTACACTCCAGCCTTCTTCAAGTGGTTGGAATGTCAAACTGAACCCTTTATTTTGCTCGCTGGGGTAGACTGTTCTAGTTCCACCTCTAATGGATGTCAGTTATCAGTTATCTCCTGTTAATTCTCCTCTCTAAGTTCTCCACCACCTTAACCAGGTATTGAACTCACACTCTTTTGGGTCCTGTCACTGGATCTAACTAACGCCTTTATCCACTGTGCCATGTTTCCTTGATGACATCTGTATGAATTTCTGGGTATTATAAACTTAATGTCTTCAGCAACCGTTTTTTACCAGTACTCATATTACGAATTTTCCAATGGTGTTCTTTCTCTATGATTTCAACCTGATCCCACAGAGGGCAGTGATTTCCCTTTTCTCTCCATATGTGGTCAGCCACACCTGATTTTTCCACTTCCCTTTGTGTTACAGCTTTTTGGTGTTCTTGGATAAAGGCATTAGTTAGATTCAGTGACAGGACTCAAAAGAGTGGGAGTTCAATACCTGCTTAAGGCAGTGGAGAAATTGGAGAGGGGAATTAATAGGAGATAACTGATAACTGACATTCATTAGAAATGGCACGTGGAACTAGAACAGTCTACCCCAGCAAACGAAATAAAGGGTTCAGTTCAACATTCCAACCATCTGAAGAAGGCTGGAGCGTACAACAGCTGAAACGTTGTGATAAATATGGCAACAAAGATAAGGATGTTAATCTGAGTAATGTAAATGGTGTACATAATACCTCATCTCAGAAATATAGACAGATAATGCCAATCCTGATCTTTTATTGTCCTTTTTCCTCACTAAAGTATTCTCACTCTCTTTCACTCATTTTAAGTAATTTGTTTGTCTTTTTTTTGCAATGATTAATTGTGTTCCAAAGTTATTCCTTTGGCACCACTATTACTTTTGACTCACTTGGCAACTTTTATTTACAAGATTATAAAATTATCTTCAGTCACTTGATCACTGCTGTAAGGTTGCCTCTCTGGGGCTTTTCTATAAATGCTTTCATGGTAAGTGTTCAGGTGAGCTATTCACTATGGTATCGAGACTTTTTTAATATATGTGCAGTACTAGACTGGTGTCTAGATCTCATCAATTTACAGTTGAGCTGACTAAATGCAACCATAAATTCTATGCTAACAGTTTTTATCACACTTCTCACTTGCTTTCCAGTCAATTTTAATCCTCAAAAATTTAAATGTAATATCAATCGCTATCTACTGTCCTCCTCATTACTCTTTCCTCTTCCTGCTCATCATTAATGTTCCTGTTCCTAATTCTTCCATACCCTGTAACCACTTGTGTCTTAGTGGCTTTACTGCCTTGCATGGGGTGATGCCAATTAAAAATAGGAAAAATCTGTTGTGCTGTTCTTTTATTGTCCTTTCTCCTCACTAAAATCTTCTCATTCTTTTTCATTTGCAATAAGTCTTTGCTTGGAGTGTAACAAAAATAACAGGAAAAAAGTTTCTAAAATTTGAAAAATATTTCTAGTAATTAGCTTATAAACCCACAAGAGCTTTATAGTATAAATTTTTATTTTATATACACTTTATAGAATTTTATAATATAAATATTTATTTTATATATACTTTAAAGAATTTTATACTTGTTAGACGACCTTTTCTCTTTTTTTTCCAAAATTAAAAAATTTCAGGATTCATTGATTTTTATATATTTTAGAATATAATGAAGAAATAATACATTGATAGAGACACAGACACAAAATAAAACAGTTTGATAAAGAGAATAATAACCGGAGATGAGGCACAGATAATAATCTCGTTAAATAAAGAAAGAATAAAAAAATATATTCCAAAGACATAAAATATTCATATCAAATAGCAAAATCATTCCCAAAAGATAAAAGAAAGGCTTGAAACCATTTGCATAGAGGTCAAATTTAAGCTTGAAATTCTTTTATGTGATAGAAAAAAAAAAACTTTAATCTATCCTGTGAGTGTCAAATTCTCCAAGCCCTCTTTCCTCATTATTTCCTTTAGAAATATAAGAAAGAGAGAGCTGAAATTAAGTATAAACGTTCTTTTTCTTTGCATTTACTCTAAAACTTCATTTCTCACATATTCAGTTCATGGTATTCTCAACATCCTTCTGTAGAACCAGATTTCTGTTGCTTTAAATCTCTTCATCATTTGTAAGGAGATTTTTCAGCATTCACTACCATATAGGAGGACTGATGAAATATAACATGTTACAAATCCAAATGAAAAATGCCTACCTACCTGAAAATTGTGTCTTCCTCTTTTATTAATGGCATGAAAATTCAAACAAAAATAATTGCAAAATAATTATGAAATTTTAACCTAATTTAGTCAAATGACAAGTTTTCTCAGCTGTATTGAAGGAGTAGATAGGTTTGCCTATTGTCCGGTTCACACTCCTATCCAGTATTTTGAACAGGAGTAGAAGTTTATCCTGTGTTTCCAGATTAGGGTTGGGTTTCCAGTTTATTCTAAAGTCTACTTTAAATCTATACTCCTAATGTCTCCGCCTGAACCATGAAATTTTATTTGCTAAATAAATTTTGACTTCTTCAAGAATTAGTTGTCAATCTTTTTTATCTTGCCCTTTCTTATGCTAATACAATCCCACAAAGTAAACTTCTAGCTTGAGTGGCCCTTGGACCTTATATTGGGTGAACATTAGTATAAAAAAATGTTTTGCAGCTGCATGTTGAAACATATTGACATTTTAAACTTATACTATCCTATTTTTTCCTACCTTAAGTAAAATGTACATTCTTAAATCCACAGAAAGGTTGAGCTAATAAAAAAACAAAAGAATCATCTAAGTGGAGCCATATTTTTCTTTACTGAAAATCTATTCTTCTATGTGCCATGCCCCTATAGGATATTGTCAATCATGGCTCTCCACAATTTCCTGTCTTTTTTAGCTCTAAATATAGTTTGTCTTTTTGTTATGTTTTAAAATTCAAGCACACTAGGTAGGTTATGCATTGTTTTCCTCTCTCCATCTTGCCTTCAATCTATTATATGAGGGTTAAATTCTCCAAGCCTTCTTTCCTCATTATGTGCTCTAGAAATTTCAACTTTCTCTCTCTTATGTTAAGTGTAAATATCCTTTTTGTTTCCATTTACTCTAAAACGTCATCATTGCTCACGTGTTCAGTGGATAGTATTCTCAGCGTTCTTCTTTAGAACCAGATTTCTGTTGCTTCAAATCTTTTCTTCATCTGTGAGATTTTCCAGCATTCATTGTCATATAGGAGAACTGATGTCACATAATGGTTCAGTGCCCTGTCTATATTTCTGAAATGAGGTATTGTAACTATTTTCACTATTTACATTGTTCGGACGGTTGTCTTCATCTTTATTGTCAGATTCACAATGTTTTAATCATTGTATGCTCCAGCCTTCTCCAGGTGATATATGTTGAAATTTCAAACCAAACCCTTTATTTAGTCCACGTAGATAGATTCTAGTTGAATATGCCATGCCTTTTCTAAATATGTGTTTTCAGTAGATAAGTGTTGGTTGAATAATCCAAAAGTGACTTGACACAAAGAGTTGAAAGTTCAATATCTGGCCAAAGCAGAGATGAACAAAAACTAGGAGAGTTGAGTTACTAAAGAGAATTAGCTGAAAACTGAGATATCCAGAAAAGGCATGGCACTGACTTGCTAATTTTCTATTGCAGAACTATGAAGGTGCACCATCCTGCTGAAAGTCCTTTCAAGAGAATTCTGGAAAAAAGCAATGGTCCAATATATTCACTTGCAATGTTTTCACTTATGAAGAAAGGTCCACAAACTCTTGTGATGGCAACCAAATATATTGTTAATGCAGTATTCCCTCACAAAAAACAAAACAAAAAAATTCCTACAATGTGTTGTATCCTTTAAAGAGGTTACAGACAAAGGTGGTACTATAATGAAGGAACAGCAACACAGGCATAGATGAAAGAAAGGGTTTATTGTAAAAGAAAACACACTACTGAAATACAGGGAATTAGGTGACAGGCTAGTAATTACCTTACCTCCCTGTGAGGTAGGATGTGGCACAAGGCTGTTTTTTTAATGTGGGGCAAAACCAAGCCTGTAGGATCAGACAAAAATTCCCTATAGACCCTGTATACAGACCACCCTAGACAAGACACTGCCGTTTGGCATAGCCTCGTCTGGTTTCCTCTCTGCCTGAAAGCAGAGATCTCGACCAGCACAGCTAGAGACAAATCTCCAACTAATTGCCGAAGCAAGGATATTTATCTTACCCCTCTGCATGGCAGTATGTGGCAAAGGCCGTTTTTAATGTGGGGCAAAATCGAGCCCACAAGCTCGGCCAAAAATTCCCCGTAGACCCTGTATACACGTGGTCGGATAGCTGTTTACTACTCCAGACTAGACTCTTCCCTTCGGCATAGTCTCATCTGGGTTCTTCTCTGTGCAAAGGCAGAGTTTAACCAGCACAGCTGGAGACGAATATCCAACTAATTGCCGAAGCAAGTCTCCAGGTATATCCTGTGCTCAACATATATAGCTACCGATATAGTCAGTCCACATATGTGATAGGGAGTGTGGGACATTCCATTACAACACAATGTAAAATACAAGGTGTCCAAATGTCATGTTGCAAGTGGAAGAAAACACACACTTGTGAAATAACAACCAGAGGAAATTTGCATGACATCATCTTCCATGATTAGACCAATAAAATTTATAAATAATATATTGTCATATACAGATACATTATTTCATTTGGTAAATATATATAAAATTAAAGTTTTTCAATGGTAATGTGACTTTTGGGACACTGTATGTTTCATCTTTAAATAGCCAACAATTGTTGGTTCACCATAAAAAAAAAAAAAATCAATCAACCATTAAAATAAATAAGTAAAAATCAATAATGAAGCAAATTATAAATTTCTAAAATTTATTTACAGATCATTACTCCCCCTATCACTCCCGGCCTCCAACAAAAAAAAAATTTCAATGATTCTATCAAGCAGACATTTTTTAAGAGATTTGACCCTGTTTAATAGAAGCTGTTATATACTTTGGTATCATTTTATTTCTCAGTCCAAGATATATTCTGAGAAAGATAAAGAGAAAAAGATTTCATGCAGTAAATCTGAAATCAATAGTATTTCAGCTGTTACCCAGAAAGCAAAGCACAAGTAAGATTTCCTACAGATACATATTTTAAGAATATGATCTTTTGGATTTTGTGCAACAGATTTTATTTCATTGAATAAGAAACAGAAAAGATCAATTTCATTTCTTCAACTTGATCCTTACTTGCATTAATTCAAAAGCAAATCAACAATAACAAAACCCATACCTTATTACTGATATGTCGATTAACAGAGGTCAATTTTGAAATCACAATCTTGGGTAAGTCAAGATAGATGGGATATGATATAATAAAATCTTACACAAATTTTATTCCTAACTTCTCACATCATTTGAGGAAATCAATTCAAAAATTTTTCAGTTCTTCAATATTCTTCAGGTTTTACCTGAAATGATAACCGAGCCAAAATATTGCATGTTTTTGTCCTTTTACAAAAAATGTTTTGATAATATATTTAAATATTTAATTTGAATTTATTTTTGTATGTTTTATATTTTTTATTTAATAAAATAAGGAACCTTATTTGAATTTATTATTGAAATAAAAGAATTTTTCAACAAAATATGTTAAAAATGAGGGATTTTTTTATGCATTTCAGATGGCACTCTTTGAATATGTTTTCTCACATCCTATTTAACCATATCACCCCATGCAAGGTAGTAAAGCCACTAAGACACAAGGGGTTACTGAAGGTGAAAGAATAAGAAAAAAGAGAAACATTATTAAAGAGCAAGAACAATATAAAAGTCATCAGGAAGACATGCATTTAAATTTTTGAAATATCAAAGTTGGCTGGAAAGCATGCAGTGAGATGAGAATTCCGCAAGTGAGAAAAGAAACTGCCAGCATATAACTTAGAGTTACATCTGTTATATTAAACATATGATAGTGAGAGAAAGAAATAATGAGGATTAGAGTGAAACAATGTTTATTGTTGGTAAAGAGTACAGGAATAGCAATCGTGTATGCATAGGAGCTGAACCATTTCTTCTGACAACGTGGCCGAGGTCACAGGATACGGTTGGTGCACATTTGGTTGATGGAGGTCACGGTTATAGGTAGTCTTGTCAGTTGGTTGACCTGTTATGTTGAAACAGGTGACATCAGATTGGCATGGTTTTGGTAGCCCTGTTCTGTGGAGTGAATGTTGCTGGGGTTGACTGTGAAGGGAATGCTTTGTAAACAAGTCAAGGTAGGCCAAAGTGACGGCAGGTATTGGGAGGCCAATTCTGTGAAGCAGAGGTTGCTGCATTGACTGTGAAAGGAATACCTTGTAAATGAGTCGAGGTAAAGCTGTTCTGTGAAGCGGATGTTACTGAGGTTGACTGCAAAGGGAATGCCTTGTAAACAAATCAAGGTAAGCCGTGGTGACGGTAGGTGTTAGTATTGATGAATTCTTGTAGCTGGAAGGAATCAAGGTTGAGCTGTTTTAAGTTGAAGCTGGATAGATCTCCTGGGTGGAGTCAAGATTGAGATGTTCGGTCATTTTGAATGGTGGCAGCAACAGTGGTGATAGTAATGCTCTGTGTGACTGTTGGTCTGCAACTCTGTTGTCATGGTAACAAGGTTATGTCAGCAGCAATAGCAGCACCCTGCATGATGGATGGGTCGCAACAGTGTTTAGTCATCCTCAGAGCCTGCTTTTAAGCAAGTCTGGTAGTCCCAAGGGGCATCTCTTTTACTGGCAGGAACATTCACAATTGGCCACCACTGGGGTTCACTTTGTAGACTGGACATGGTGCGTGGAGCCTAATGCGCAGAAAATGACTCTTATTATTTCATTTCTGCCTTCATGGCGTTCACATCCAACCAGCATGCAGAATGAATCAGAATGAGATCTAATTGCAATGGAGTATAACACATCTAACCAATTCAGTTGTGAATTGATGAGACCATGACACGAATGTATTAATGTGCTTAAATTTATAAAGTCTATGTACCATGGTGAAGAGTTCATCTGAACAATTACCATGAAAGAATTTATAGAAAAGGCACAGAGAAGCTGCGTTATGGCAGTGGGAAAGTGACTGAAGCTGAGACACCAGTGCAGGACCAATAATATTGCTGATTCTGATTTTATCAAGAATTTCTAAATATACTGCGAGAACACCAGACCATATGTGGGAGCAATATTCAAAGTATGGATGAATGGTAGATTTTTGAATGTGTAGCATAGATTCTGGAGAGAAGAATTGTCTAGCACAACACAGTGAACCAACTTTCTCAGCAGCAAACCTATCAATGAATTCAATATAATCTTTCTACTTCATGTCAACCAAGAATGTTAACCTGAGAAGGAACAAGGAGTAACTTTTATGGAAATTAGTATCAGCCATGATGATGGAAGACAGGAAGGGGTCTTTCAGGTGATTGTTAGAGAAGTTTCATTTTGGAAATAGTAGGAATCTAATATATAGTGTTATTTCATAGATATTACAAGATTTTATATATATATATATATATATATATATATATATATATATAGTAAGTATATTAGCATATATGTAGTCTCAGTTCTTTTTTCCTTAAACATCGGCAACTATCTTGCCATGTGAAAATCTGATTTGAAAAAGAAAAAGTTTAAAATGAATCTATTGTTATGTTGATTAAGGTTTTACATTTACCCTTACATAAATAAAATTTATAAGAAAACCTCAAGATGGCAGCTAAAATGGCTTCACATGGAGTCACATAGCAGGTTTAGTTTTATATTATAATAATAAACAAAATGATTGCCATAACTTGATTTCAGAAAAGAAAGAGAAAAGGCAGTGTTTAATAATATTTCAACAGTATGTCTGTCTTCTTCAAGTTGTGTCTAAAAATTGCATACAAGTATAAAAATATAAAACATCTACAGAAATATGATAAATCTTTGTGCAAACATTGCTTGTCTTGAGGAAAATGACTGTACTGTTAATTACCATGTCAAAATAAAGCAAACACAGGATGGCATGCAATTGGAACACGAGTAAAATGATGGTGATCATACTCATCTTGAAATTTTCTGTTAGTTTGTTTAGTTACTAAGAGGAATCAAAATGTTTAGTATAAATCCTATAAATTCCCTGAGAATGAACAGAATGATGGGAAAGACAACTATGGTTGCCATCATAGTATATAGAAAAAACTAACATTTTCCAAAGTTGAAACTTTGACTAGCACACTTTGATAAATCTTTATTAATTTGCAAAACTTTTCAGACGTTTCATAAAAAGAGAGTAATGACTTAAAGGTTAGTGGTTAAACTTTTGGAATTAATGGTGCAGATTTGAATGCAAGAATATGATGTCATTTTATGTTTTACCCAAGGGTAAAGCACATATGTTTAAACTCACTCAAGCAAAAGAACACAAACCCATTGATCAGAAACTTGGCTTTAAGCCAGGCTGCAGGCAAAGCCAGGAATTACTTCACGTATATTTTCAGGAAAAATGCTAGGCTAGGCTAGGCAGATTATCCACCTGGCTCAGTTCTTGAAAAAAAAAAAAAAAATAAAAATAATCAAAATATAGTTTATGGAAGCCACATATTCCACAAGGCGCCAAGAAGAAAGATCAGAAAAAGATACTGAAAATGAATTTTATTAATTTTGAAAGTATTTTTGCTTTAAACTTAGCATGCATAGATTAAAAAAATAAAAATATTTGTATACACAGCTAAGGATTATGGTGGAAAATTGATCAGTACAAAACTTCCAAACTAAAAAACAAAAAAATTCTAAGTGCTGAACTAATGATGATCATAATATCTCATTCTAAGGACAGATAACTGAAGCAAACAAATGAATTAAGAAAAAACTATGATGTAATAATTAGCAAGCTTGTCATACTAGATCATTACAACTGAGTATTGAGTTTGATCCTCAGTGAGTGGTCCACAATCTCGGCCTTGTGCCACACCTGTGTTTACACTTAGGAAATCACAAGAAAACAATGTAAACAATATCTGACTATAAGTATGATAGAGTATGCCTTATAACACAGAAAGTATTACTTTTCCCCATAAAATACACAGATAAAAATTTTCCAAAATAATTTATTTTGCATTTTATTCATTAGGCTAATGTTGTTTTTTTTCATACTGAATATCTTTATTGTCAATATTTAAAATGAACTTTAAGTAGCAGTATTCACTACAAAAAAAAAGAAGTTTAATTCAAATTAGGTGAGTGTAAATTTTGGAAAAGTATATTTCAAATAGTTTTGTTGTGAAATAATCAAGTTATCTTTCCATGAGATTCCCTGCTTCTTCCAGAGATTACTATATATATATATATATATATATATATATATATATATATATATATATATATATATATGTAGAGAGAGAGAGATATGAACAGACAGTGATAGAAGGATAAATACACACACAGACAGATAGATAGATACACACATAGATATGAGAACACAGAAAGATAGTTATGATCATACAGGCAGATAGATATGAAGATAGATACATAAATATGAACAAACATAGATAGACAGATAGATATGAACACACATACAGGGTGCAACAGATAAATTACATCGAAATTACACAAAAATGAAAATATCACTCTTCTCATTTTAATAGATATATTTATCAAAATGACACAAAAATATCTTGAAATACTAAAGAGTAAATTCATTCAATAAAATCGCCATATCAATTAATCAATGTCAAATATCAATAAAATCAAATATCAATTTAAATTATATCAAATATCAATAAAATTGTTTCAACCACGGCCTACAGACAACATCAGAATCTCTTACAACTCTTCTGGACAGTCTTCTGGTTTAATTTAGTGAATGCTACCATAATCCTTGCCTTCAGCTCATCTTTGGTGTTGCAAAGAGTTTTGCTGGTCTCTCACTCAACTGCACTCCACACATCAAGTGTTTGCAGTCTGGGGAGTTAGGTGGCCAGATGTAAGAGGTGATGTGGTCATAGAAATTGTCAGACAGCCATGACTAGGTTCTCCTGCTTGTGTGGAATGGTGCAGAGTCCTATTGCCAGATATAGGGTCTTCCAGCAACCACTCTCTTGACCCAGGGTAGCATTACCTCCTCACTGTCTTTCATGTAGACCTCCATGTTGAGTCTGAGGCCCTGTGGGAAAATGAATGAAGGCATAATGTTGCCATCATTAGTGATCACTGCAAACACCATGATGTTGACTGTATATTTGGTTTTCATCATTCTCAGTACATATTTTGTTGGGAACACAAGCCAACGGTTGTTCTGTGCATTCACCATCTTATCCTAGAAGTTATTTATCTCATCTGAGAAAAACCAAAAGCATGTTCAGTTGGAGGGAATTCATTAATTTGGTTGGAGAAGAGGCATGAATACACATAGATAAATTGATAGATACGAACACACAGATAGATATATACATATGAACATATTTCGATAGATATAGATATGAACACAAATACATAGATATGAACATAGATAGATAGATATGAACAAGCAGGATTACCTTTGTCAGAAGCATTTTTTTAATATCTATTATAAATGCAATCCAAAAATATAGTTGAATAAGAAAGAGAAAATTAAAACCTCTATATTTGCATTTGCCATATCAATTTGGTGCTTGTTTTTCAAAATAACTTCATATTCTAGTTAATGTATCAAAGAATTTACTTTACTTCAATGTGCTCTCTGTAATATAGATTCAATTATTTCCTTTTGACTCTGTAGAAACAAGGAAAACAAGCAGAAATCAATTTTCTTCTTTATATGATGGATTCATAGTAGAGATTCCGAGTTAAGATCAATGTTTGATTTCAATAGTATAAGTGCAACGGAACTTTCATCCTTATTTTTTATGTTATATATGCATGGAAATAGCAGGTATTCCTAATGCCACAATTCTGTCTCTAATTATAACTGACACTGGTCTATAGCATAGTCACTAAAAGAGGAGAGAAAAGGTATACACAGATAAATACTATCTTGGTGATTTTGTACATTACCAACAAGTGTCTGCACACAAAATACTAAAATATGATTTTAGTATTTTCATTAACCCCCTTCCCTGGCAGAGACATGTATATATGTTTTTGTTGTAGAGTAGTTTTCACAGTGGAGGCTTGTATTTCAATAAGTCATCCTAAATTAGGTTCGACGTACAAAACGTTAGGAACTTGAAATAAGAGTTAATGACGCAGCAAATCTAGTTGTGATGGTTGATACTTAAATGTCCGACAGACTCACTCAACACTACTGAGCCAAACTGGCGACTGCTACTAATACTACTACTTATTATGTGTGGGAGAGTCTATTAATAATAGAAT